>JAQFVV010000035.1:2501260-2798760 GCA_028023455.1 Epiperipatus broadwayi
GTTGAAAAAAAAAGAGCAAATGAAATGTGCGTTGATATAAAGCAATAGCCAGCAATGGGAAAGAAGAGGATAGAAATGGAACAAGATTGAATTTATTATAAGTTAGTAATAATTATAAAAATGAAATTAACATATTTGGTTATGCATAGGACTATGCCTCTGCATTGCTAAACCATTTTTTCTGCTTCCTGATTAATACAGAATGAGTCAAAAACGCTGATCTGTCTATGAAGTCATGTATCCAGTAATAACTAACAAAAGGATAGATTTTGAAGCCAACCACACAAGCTATATGGAATGCTTTATTTCTATTTCCTGGCTTATTAAAAGCTCATTACCTTCCAATGAATGGAGAAGAGGAAATAGAGGAAAAAGAAAATTTATAACATCCATGTAGAACCAAGTTTGAAGCCATAAATCAAATTTTTGTTGATTTACCTCAATCATCTAAAGTGTCGACAGCAATTATTTTTTTTAAAGAAGAGAAACAAGCAAATCCACCAGTACCCACTTATTCAAAGTACTTATAATAACTTTTTTTTTAAATGGTAAAAGGAAGCCAATCAACAGTGAATAATAATGGAATTGAAGAAACAAGAAAGTCAATTGATTCAGCATTATCTTTAAAGTATCTGCAATAACTTTTTTTTGTTGTTGTTGTTGTTGGTGAGCAAAGAAAAGCAGTCTAAAATTCAAATTCAGGACATTAATAAGAAGTAAAAAGTAGACGGGTAAATATGAACTTTCTTTAACCGATTTTATTCTTTTACTTATTAAAAGTAAACCTTAATTTACTGGTCAAAGCAATTTTCTTTTTTTGATACAGAAACATTAAAGACTTGTTTATCTATAGTTATTTGCAATATCTCACAACATAGCACAAACATAGTTTAAATCTTGAACTTAAATTTTTCATTTTTTTTTATTATATATTGTAATGTTGAAATGTTTTTTTTTTTTAATTGTTCTTCAGTTGTTAATGATAATGAGCAACCTATAGATATATGCATTTATAATGTTTTTTATTTTTATTTTATCTTGTTGCATATTAAAAAATTAATATATGTATTTTATTTTTCTTTCGCTATAAGGTTGCAAAAGAAAAGATATTTTTATATATGTAATTTATGGGTATACATTTTAAACATATATGTTAACATTACCGAATGAGTGAATGTGTAACTGTTTATCCACACACATCAAAGAATAGGTTATATATGATTAGTTTAAAATAGTAAATTAAAAAGTAGGGCATTACATTTGAATGGAAATGAAATAACATATACAAATTTCACCTGAAATTTATTTTATGATATGATGAGTAAGAAAAGTCTTAAATAAGCATTTATAGAATATGTATTTTTTTTTTAATATTGATTTAAGTCAGCTTATTTTGAGATATCAAGAAATGACAAACCTATATATTAAGTTTATTTGCTTATACTTATATCAATTTTATATTAATAAGTCATTTATTTAATTGTCGATTTGACTTTAAAGGAAAGAAAGAGTAGTAGTGTTAATAAAATATAATTATATATCTTAATTGGTTTCCGAGTTATTATTAAGAATATTGTGTTGTTTTTTTTTTGTCTTAATTCTATCATTTTAATTCATCATCATTGCTCACAGTTATTAAGTATTACTATTCGTATATATTGAGCAATCACTTGCAAATATTAAGCGTCCGCAAAATAATAGGTAAACTAGAATGTTGATATTTAGGTATTTAAGGATTATGCTTGAGAATAACCAAATTTTGATAATAATAGTTCAACATAGAAAGCTAAAATTGTGTTGTGTCCATGAATTTAGATCATCCTCATCAAAGATGGATATCATGTTGTTAGTTTAAAATGTTTCAAATAATACTATATAAAAGTTATGATCGCCATCAATCATCATTAATAAATTATAATCATTAAATTTAATGTTTAGCGTAATGAATATGTTTTAGTAAATAGGGGTTTATAGAAAATTGAATATTATGCAAAGAGATTCATGATGATCAATCATCACCATTAGTATTATTAAATCCCAGTAGGAAATAGGATAATTTTAATAGATGCCTATAAGTTTATAAAGATGAATTTATTGTTGTGAGTTTATTAATAAGCCATGGCTGGTATCATCATCACTATTATAATCATTATTATGATATCACTATTATTATCATTATTATGATATTATTATCATCATCATCATTATTATTTACTGTGATAAATAATTTAGTTAATATCAATAATGGTCTTCACATGCTTGTTTGGAAGCCACTAAAAGGATTATACATGTCTGTTCATCAATATACGCTAATGAGCTAGCAATGTCTATAAGAATCTTTGATCTATAGTATAAACTTTGGTAATATTGGGATCGTGTAATTTTATCAATATAGATAAATGTAAGAATGTCATTTTGTTCAATAGTCATCCAAGTCATGTGTAATAAATATGTACTGAATGAGTTTGAACTCAAGTACACTATAAATAGATACTTATCTAGATTGAAAACAATCTAGTGGCGCTCATGGGAAAACACATGTACTTAGTTAAACTGAATAAAGAGTGATATCATCCCTTTCCAACTTCATAATATTAGTTTTATAAAATATATTTTTTTTTATAAGTTGTCATGAATAGCACCCGTGTGTGCATATGACCATGAATGATCTTATATATTTGGAAAGAAGGATAGGAAGGATTCTTTGTTAGAAGAACCTAGTATTGGAGATAAGCATAAGGCACTCCAGGAATCTCACAGTGGGTACTTTTATTCAGTTGCTATATTTAATATTATTTTTATTAGATGACAATGGCCAGTATGTTTTATTGTTCGGATGACTGCCCCAATATATAAATAAATACCAAGAATCTTTAATGCTGATATTTTCAAGTGGCACAGTGAATATATAATTTCTTTATCTATACTATGATGAATTAATATAGTTACAAATGGTACATATTGGATAGGCATATATCTAATAATTAATAATTTCCCCTATCTAAATATTTATTATAGTTACAAATACATATCTTTTATATTAATTTAATAATT
This sequence comes from Epiperipatus broadwayi, assembly GCA_028023455.1. Classification (NCBI taxonomy): domain Eukaryota; kingdom Metazoa; phylum Onychophora; class Udeonychophora; order Euonychophora; family Peripatidae; genus Epiperipatus; species Epiperipatus broadwayi. Next base: position 2,504,315 of record JAQFVV010000035.1, read on the forward strand.
TCAAATATCTAAATAATACATATTTATATTAATTTATAAAATATTGTTACAAATGGCAATTTATAAATAATTGTTACAAATGGCGCACCAACTATGGCTCGAAATAAGCCAAATAATGGCTTGAAATACCCCACATACATGAGAGATGGGTAGTATATAATGATGACAGATGTATAGTTTAAAAAAAAAAAAAAAGAATATTTTTTTTTCTGTGCAATTTTTTATTATTATTAGTGTATACAAATATTTTGGCCTGATGTTTAGATGATGATGATTACTGTTATTGCATTTTTGATGATGATAAATGAATACAGTCATTATAGAGCTTAGTTTCAATTTTTAAAATATAATGATATCACAACTTATAATGTGTTAAAGTTAATAACACAGTTTTTTTTTTTTATTATATATTTTGCTTATCAATTAAATAAGCATAGAAATATTAATAGCCTTGAAGTGTGGAATAATAATTTTGTTCATATTTGAAAAGTTTGTGTTATAGAAAATTTATGATTTTGGAGGTTGGATTGGATATTTGATTGTTGGAGTTTGGTTGGTTGTGTTACGGTTGTGATGATGGATGGAGAATTTTTGTCATTGCCTTGAGAATGTGATGTATTCATGCCACTGGTGATTGATTTATCTCATTCACTGCTCCAACCCAGATTATAATATCAGTTGTTCTATCATGAAGCAGTTAACAATAGGCCTGCCATGATTTCGCCTCTAAGACTCCAGAGAGAGCAAGGCATAATTTTTCTGATACATAATATTTCGCCTCTAAGACTCCAGAGAGAGAGCAAGGCAGTATTTTGTTTTACTGATATATAATTGTTGCCTCTAAGACTTTAAAAATAAGCAAGGCAGTATTTTACGAATTAAAGCCCCTAAGACTTGGACGCAAGCAGGGAAATGCAACAATGTTTGCAATAAACTATTATGGGTTGTAGTAGCTTAGAGTGATTGAATTGGGGTGATCATCTGAGTGTTCATGGAGCATTGTGTGCTTTAAGTGCAGTGATTGAATTTTTTTGTCTATCTCATGATTGTGAATTGCTAATCATTCTTTTGGCTGTCAATATCTGTCAGATCTCTAGAAGGATAGATGAGTGTATAAATGACTTGAGACATGAACTCTGTTATAAATCTAGCACATATGTTATATAAGTAATTTTTTTTTTTTGCTTAGTGTATTAAAAAGGGCATAGAGAGAGTTAAGTTTTATAAAAGCATGAAAAACTAGATAAATGATGGCATAAAAAGGACACACCAATACAGAGATAGCTTTTTCTTAAATAAATGTTTTAAATAGTACTATGACCTCATACTTTATCAATCATATATAGGTAAAGGAAAAAGAGTGATGATGGAGGTTAAGTTAATTAAAGGCACTAAAGATATAGATAGATTGATGGGGAGAATTATGGCTGAGAAAGAGTGGTTGAAAATTTTAAGGTATATGAGGATAGATAAAGGTGTTTGACTCTGGATGTATAGGAAATCAGGGAGCAGAACAATAAATCAGAACAGAATAAATCAGAATATACTAAATCAAACAGAAATAAGTAATATAAATATTTTATAAATTTATGATGGAGCCAGAAAAGGAATTAACTATTGAGGGAATGGAAGTAGAGAAGCAAAGCCAACCAGAGTGGTTGCAAATAATGATGTTACAGTTTCAAGAAATGAATCAGAAATTTGATAATAAATTTGATCAACAATCACAAGAGATGAAGGAAATGAAAGAGGGCATGAACCAAATAAATCAGAAATTTGATGAACAATCTCAAAGGTTAGATAATAAACTAGACCAACAAGCTCAGGAAATGAAGCTAGATATAGGTCAACAAACTCAAAAAATAGAAAACCTAGGAAGAAATATATGTAAGGCATGGACAGCCAGTCAAGAGAAATGGGATGTAAAGATATGTATGATAGAAGTCAAGAGTTGTGTGACTGTAATCAAGCTATATGAAAATGATGAGGTAGCTGCTGTTCAAGAACAGTGTAATCCCAAAGAGGATATATACAGTGAGATACATAACCTAGAAATAAAGGTAGCCACTGTACAGGAACAAATTGACCTCAGGAAAGATGTAGTCAGTAAAGCTAGTTTCTTAGAATTAAAGATAGCTGCTGATGTATATGCCCCAGTAAATGTAGCAGACATGTTTGAGACATTGGGAGCTACCAAAAGGATAGCTGAAAGTTATCATAGAGAGGAGGAGAGCTATGGCTATAAAGTCTCCAATATGAGAATGGGAACAAACCAGTTAGGCAGACAATTTCCCACAAAACCTGGCAAACCAAACATAGGAATGCCTGGGAATATATATATGATAGTGGAAGAGGTGCACTCCTCAATGAGAGTGGCAGACCTATTGGATGCCCTGGGAGTTGCAGAAAGGAAAATGAAAGGTTATTCTAGGATGGAGGAGAGATATAGTTATAGGATCTCCACCATTGGGATTATAAACAACCAATTAGGCCGACATTATCCCATGAAACCTAGTAAACCAAACATAGGTAGGCCTGGGAATAATTCCCATCAGCAAATGCAAAATAGCGACCCGCAGAAGCATACCTTCAAAAAGTTCTATAATATATATGAAGGGCCATTCATGCTAAAGGAAAGAAAAGGGGAAAATGCATTTGTACTAGAATCGTCAGAAGGAGTAAAAGGCACATATAATGTACGTAGCCTAAAACCAATGGCACTCATGACCTAAGCAATTTTTTTTTTATATTCAAAAATTTTTTTTTTTTTGTTTGGGGGTGAGGCAAAATGTACATATACATACAGTATTCAATTATTTAAAAAAAAAAAAAAAAATTTTTTTTTATTCTTTTATACATACAGAGATTTATATGTATAGATTTATTATTATGAATAAGCAGTTCTTTTTATGATTTATTATATAATATTTTTTATTAAATAATATGTGTTAAATTTATTTAACTTTCATTTTTTGTTAAAATAGAGTAAATCAGAAAAGTATGAAATAAGGCAATCAAGATTGTTGGATTAGAAAAAAAGGAAAAATGTACACGTGTGAAACAATGAATAGATCTGTACAAACACAAAGATGCTTTTACACTTATTTCTGATGGCTATAGATGGCCAGCTTTGTTGTTATCTGTATCTTAAGATTATTTTTACAAAAGAGGTGCTTTGATGTAGATAGCGATAGCGGTCAATTATAAGTTGTCATTGATTGTGACCGTCAAACTTGTGAAGCTTTGATTTTTTTTTAAGATAAAGATTTCCAGATGTTTTTTTTTTCTTTGGTTGAAATTCGCGATATAAACGATTAAAACAATTTTTTTAATCAGTTAATCATAAATTTTTTTAGAGAGATGGGCAGTCAGTTATAAATTTTTTAAAGAGATGATCAGTTAGTCTTAAATTTTTTTAGAGAGATGATCAGTCAGTCATAAATTTTTTTAGAGTGAAGGTCACTCAAATTATTATTATTATTTTGAGACTCAACTCAGTCGGTCCTTCCTTGTTATTATTCTTAAGCAGAAATGTAAGCTTGAATTTTTTTTTTTTAAAAGAGAGTGAACGCTTAAATTTTTTTTTCTCACTCTTTGAAAGTTGAAAAAAAAAAGAGCAAATGAAATGTGCGTTGATATAAAGCAATAGCCAGCAATGGGAAAGAAGAGGATAGAAATGGAACAAGATTAAATTTATTATAAGTTAGTAATAATTATAAAAATGAAATTAACATATTTGGTTATGCATAGGACTATGCCTCTGCATTGCTAAACCATTTTTTCTGCTTCCTGATTAATACAGAATGAGTCAAAACCGCTGATCTGTCTATGAAGTCATGTATCCAGTAATAACTAACAAAAGGATAGATTTTGAAGCCAACCACACAAGCTATATGGAATGCTTTATTTCTAGTTCCTGGCTTATTAAAAGCTCATTACCTTCCAATGAATGGAGAAGAGGAAATAGAAGAAAAAGAAAATTTATAACATCCATGTAGAACCAAGTTTGAAGCCATAAATCAAATTTTTGTTGATTTACCTCAATCATCTAAAGTGTCGACAGCAATTATTTTTTTTAAAGGAGAGAGACAAGCAAATCCACCGGTACCTACTTATTCAAAGTACTTATAATAACTTTTTTTTTAAATGGTAGAAGGAAGCCAATCAACAGTGAATAATAATGGAATTGAAGAAACAAGAAAGTCAATTGATTCAGCATTATCTTAAAAGTATCTGCAATAACTTTTTTTTTTTGTTGTTGTTGTTGGTGAGCAAAGAAAAGCAGTCTAAAATTCAAATTCAGGACATTAATAAGAAGTAAAAAGTAGATGGGTAAATATGAACTTTCTTTAACCGATTTTATTCTTTTACTTATTAAAAGTAAACCTTAATTTACTGGTCAAAGCAATTTTCTTTTTTGATACAGAAACATTAAAGACTTGTTTATCTATAGTTATTTGCAATATCTCACAACATAGCACAAACATAGTTTAAATCTTTGAACTTAAATTTTTATTTTTTTTTTATTATATATTGTAATGTTGAAATGTTTTTTTTTTTAATTGTTCTTCAGTTGTTAATGATAATGAGCAACCTATAGATATATGCATTTATAATGTTTTTTATTTTTATTTTATCTTATTGCATATTAAAAAATTAATATATGTATTTTATTTTTCTTTCGCTATAAGGTTGCAAAAGAAAAAGATATTTTTATATATGTAATTTATGGGTATACATTTTAAACATATATGTTAACATTACCGAATGCGTGAATGTGTAACTGTTTATCCAAACACATCAAAGAATAGGTTATATATGATTAGTTTAAAATAGTAAATTAAAAAGTAGGGCATTACATTTGAATGGAAATGAAATAACATATACAAATTTCACCTGAAATTTATTTTATGATATGATAAGTAAGAAAAGTCTTAAATAAGCATTTATAGAATATGTATTTTTTTTTTCTAATATTGATTTAAGTCAGCTTATTTTGAGATATCAAGAAAGATGACAAACCTATATATTAAGTTTATTTGCTTATACTTATATAAATTTTTTTTATTAATTTTATATAAATTTTTATTAATAAACCATTTATTTAATTGTCGATTTGACTTTAAAGAAGGAAAGAAAGAGTAGTAGTGTTAATAAAATATAATTATATATCTTAATTGGTTTCCGAGTTATTATTAAGAATATTGTGTTTTGTTTTTTTTTTTTTGTCTTAATTCTATCATTTTAATTCATCATCATTGCTCGCAGTTATTAAGTATTACTATTCGTATATATTGAGCAATCACTTGCAAATATTAAGCGTCCGCAAAATAATAGGTAAACTAGAATGTTGATATTTAGGTATTTAAGGATTATGCTTGAGAATAACCAAATTTTGATAATTATAGTTCAACATAGAAAGCTAAAATTGTGTTGTGTCCATGAATTTAGATCATCCTCATCAAAGATGGATATCATGTTGTTAGTTTAAAATGTTTCAAATAATACTATATAAAAGTTATGATCGCCATCAATCATCATTAATAAATTATAATCATTAAATTTAATGTTTAGCGTAATGAATATGTTTTAGTAAATAGGGGTTTATAGAAAATTGAATATTATGCAAAGAGATTCATGATGATCAATCATCACCATTAGTATTATTAAATCCCAGTAGGAAATAGGATAATTTTAATAGATGCCTATAAGTTTATAAAGATGAATTTATTGTTGTGAGTTTATTAATAAGCCATGGCTGGTATCATCATCACTATTATAATCATTGTTATGATATCACTATTATAATCATTATTATGATATTATTATCATCATCATCATTATTACCTTTATTGTGATAAATAATTTAGTTAAATGGCCATCAATATCAATAATGGTCTTCACATGCTTGTTTGGAAGCCATTAATAGGATTATACATGTCTGTTCATCAATATACGCTAATGAGCTAGCAATGTCTATAAGAATCTTTGATCTATAGTATAAACTTTGGTAATATTGGGATCGTGTAATTTTATCAATATAGATAAAATGTAAGAATGTCATTTTTGTTCAATAGTCATGCAAGTCATGTGTAATAAATATGTACTGAATGAGTTTGAACTCAAGTACACTATAAATAGATACTTATCTAGATTGAAAACAATCTAGTGGCGCTCATGGGAAAACACATGTACTTAGTTAAACTGAATAAAGAGTGATATCATCCCTTTCCAACTTCATAATATTAGTTTTATAAAATATATATTTTTTTATAAGTTGTCATGAATAGCACCCGTGTGTGCATATGACCATGAATGATCTTATATATTTGGAAAGAAGGATAGGAAGGATTCTTTGTTAGAAGAACCTAGTATTGGAGATAAGCATAAGGCACTCCAGGAATCTCACAGTGGGTACTTTTATTCAGTTGCTATATTTAATATTATTTTTATTAGATGACAATGGCCAGTATGTTTTATTGTTCGGATGACTGCCCCAGTATATAAATAAATACCAAGAATCTTTAATGCTGATATTTTCAAGTGGCACAGTGATTCTATAATTTCTTTATCTATACTATGATGAATTAATATAGTTACAAATGGTACATATTGGATAGGCATATATCTAATAATTAATAATTTCCCCTATCTAAATATTTATTATAGTTACAAATACATATTTTATATTAATTTATAAATAATTTCAAATATCTAAATAATACATATTTATATTAATTTATAAAATATTGTTACAAATGGCAATTTATAAATAATTGTTACAATATATATATATATATATATATATATATATATATATATATATATATATATATATATATATATATCACATGATCACTATCATGGGATTTTATGCACAAGCCTTCTGGCAACCATTGATTACTCTGGCTTGCACTTAATAGTAATAATAATAATAATAATAATAATAAGCATTACAAAAATATGTAACAATACTAATGTTAGTTTACTTACATCCTTTACACTATTTTTTCCAACATTTCAAATGACAACATTTGATTCACAAAATCAATTTTTGGTGGATACATGAAATAGCTAAAAATTTCTATAGAAGACGAACATGAAATATTGTTATTGGTGTTAATAATAATAATACAATAATAATATCAATATTATTATTACTATTATTATTGTTCTTGTTATTGTTATTAACCTCAAAAAAGACATTGTTTATTTGCTTCTTCTATAGAAAATTTTAGATATTTCATGTAATCACCAAAGGCTTGATTTTTTTTTAGCAAATGTTTCCATTTGAAATGTTGGGAAAAAATGTGTAGAGAGTATAAGTATTAGTATTGTTATACTTTTATAATGTTTAATTAATTAATTAATTACACATTTAAATGCCTATTTTAAAAGCAAGGTTTTGTACAGACTCTGCCTTAACTATTAATATTAAGCCAATTTAAAAGAGGCTTTAGTTAAATTATCATTAGAATCACTTTCAAGCTTTAAAATTATATTGAGTGTTGCAATCAAAATTAAATACAAATTGTGCAGCTGTGTTTGATGGAATGGGGATACTGACATCAAGTTTATGGAAAAAAACAAATGCTCATCAAGAAATTAAATGATTTTTTATCAAATATTGCTGCATGAAATATCAAAAAAATGTTTACAAAAGATATAAGTAAAACAATGTTAGCATTATTACATGTTTATGCAATGTAGTTTGTGTGTGAAGTGAGACTATTGCTAAAACCTATTTAGTGGTAACATTAAACTTACAGCACAATATTTAGGTCTAATTTATATCATATATATATATAACAATTTTTTTTTATATATAATATTTTATAACGGGTACTGTATTTTACATTTATATATATATGGCTGCAGAAAGGAGTTTGCTATTAACTGAAAGGAGACCCTTTGATTCCTCTTGGAGGCCGTAAAGGAACCGAGCAGGGCAAATTCCTAATGTCCACTCCATACGTTCTTGTCGTTGCAGCTGTTATTACTATGTGATTATTCATATAGTATACGAACATGGATGTGCTGCTCACCAACACACATTAGCCAGCGTGGTGAGTTTATTGGCTTTTTACCTCTGAGTTTAAGATCAAGAAACACCATGGTCTTTCTTCTCAGTGCCTGATAAAGCAGAAAGAATGTTTGTGTAAATGATAAATATTTTTCCCATACATATATACAATTATGACAGACAAAAATAAAGCATGGCCCTTATTCACAGGAGGCTGTAAAGTCACCAACCAAGGCAGCAGTTGGTGGCCGAAGGCGGAGGGTGCTAAGAATCCCCTGATTGCGGACCCAGGCTACCATTTGATGACAACTTTTTATTTAGGTACTTACAACTGCAGATCACTTTCAAGTGAAGGAAGATTGCAAGAATTAGAAGAAGAACTGTCTTTTATTAAATGGGACATTATTGGACTTTGTGAAGTTAGAAGAAAAGGAGAAGAAACAATTGATTTAAAAAGTGAACATATACTCTATTATAAAGGCACACAATTGGAAATACAAGTGGAGTAGGATTCATTATAAATAAAAAGTGGAAAAACAATATTGTGGAGATTGATGGTGTATCGAACAGAGTGGCGAGATTAGTTATCCAACTTAATAGCAGATACCAAATGCAGATAATTCAGGTTTATGCCCCAACAAGTTCTCATAGTGATGAAGTAGTAGAAGATTTTTATATGGATGTACAAAAGGCTTTTGATCAGAGTAAACATTTTAAAATTGTTATGGGAGACTTTAATGCTAGAATTGGTAGACAAATGAAAGATGAAATTGCTGTAGGTAATTTTGGTTATGATAATAGAAATGAGAGAGGACATAGACTTGTGGAGTTTGCAGAAAAAGAAAAACTTTATATTATGAATTCATTTTTTGAGAAAAATGTTAAAAGGAAATGGACATGGAAGCATCCAAATGAAGGTACTGCAGAATTGGATTATATTTTGACTAACAGAAAATACATATTTCAAGATTGTAATGTTCTTAATAAATTTAACACAGGAAGTGATCATCGATTTGTAAGGTGTAAGTTACGTGTTAATGTAAATCTAGAGAGACAAAAATTATTAAGAAAAACAATATTTACAGTTGATATTCCTAATCTTCAGAAACATTCTAATGAATTTAAATTAGAACTTACAAATAGGTTTCAAGTGTTAGGAGATTTTGAACATGATTCAGATTTGAAGAAAATTAATATGAAAATAACTGATACACTTTTAAAAACTGCAACAAACATAGCTGGTAGAAAAAAGCAGCAATTGACTAATAAAATTTCTACTGAGACTAGAGAATTTATGAAGAAAGAAAGGAATATGAAGATATACAAGAATGATGTATTAAAAAGAATTGAATATCTCGAATTTTGTAAAATGGTACGGAAAAGAGTTGAAAATGATATAAGAAAGTATAACTGTGAAATAACAAGGAGAGCTGTAGAAGAAAATAAAAGTCTCAAAAATGTTAAACAACATTTTGGTATTGGTAGGAAATTTATATCTGCAATAAGAAAAAAAGATAGAATTATTACTAAAAAGAGAGATGACATCATGAAATTGGTAAAAGATTTTTATCAAGAATTATATAGTAATAAAGAACAAGTACCTCCTATATCTATTACATCTTCCGAATTGCCCAGAATTTTAAATGAAGAAGTGAGACATGCAATTAAGTGTATGAAGAAAGGAAAGGCTCCAGGAAATGATGGAATTATAATTGATATATTAAAAGAAGCAGGTGAAGAAATAGAAACAATTTTAGCAAAGTTATATACCAAATGTCTAAATGATAAAGATGTACCGGAAGATTGGAAGAATGCAGTAATAATATTAATATTTAAAAAAGGTGATAAACAAGATATTAGAAATTACAGACCTATCAGCCTTTTATTAGTTTTATATAAAATTTTTACCAAGATAATTACAACTCGTCTACAGAGAACTTTGGATTTCCACCAACCAAGAGAACAAGCTAGATTTAAAAGAGACTTTAGTACAATAGATCATATCCAGGTATTGAGAGAAGTCATAGAAAGGACAAACGAATATGAGTTGTCATTATGTTTTGGATTTGTAGATTATGAAAAGGCATTCGATTCTATACACATTTCTTCAGTGATTAAAGCATTGGATCATCAAGGTATAGATCCAGGATATTGTCATATTTTAAAGAATATTTATAAAAATGCAACAGCAACAATTAGATTACATAATGATACTGGAAAAATCAACATTGAGAAAGGTGCAAGACAAGGTGACTCCATATCTCCAAAATTCTTTACAGCAGTGCTGCAAGAAGTATTTTGTGGATTAAAATGGGAAACTAAAGGAGTGAAAGTAAATGGAGAGTATTTAAGTCATTTAGATTTCGCAGATGATATAGTTATTTTTGCAAATAATGCTTCAGAGCTGCAGGAAATGTTGCAGGAGTTAGCAGATGAAAGTAGAAAAGTAGGACTAAAGATAAATGTTAAAAAGACTAAAGTAATGTTTAATCGATTTGCTCAAAATATGAAAATAAAGATTGATTATGAAGAATTAGAAGAAGTTAACAGTTACAAATACCTTGGTCAGATTATTAATACAGATGGAAACATATTGGAGAAAATTAATCATAAAATTAAACTTGGTTGGAGTGCTTTTGGTAGAAATAACTTGATACTAAAAGGAAATATGCCTATGTGTTTGAAAAGGATGGTTTTTAACAAATGTGTTTTACCAGTTCTTACTTATGGATCTGAGACTTGGACACTTAATAGAAGAGCAATACAGAGACTTCAGACCCCTCAAAGGCATATGGAGAGATGTATGTTGGGAGTAACAAGAAGAGAGCGAAAACACAATGTATGGGTAAGACAACAAACAGGTGTTACTGACCTTATTGAAAAAATTAAAAGATTGAAATGGAGTTGGGCTGGACATATTGCTAGAAGAGATGATAATAGATGGACAATTGAAATTTTAAACTGGATTCCAAGAGATTGTAAAAGACCCAAAAAGAGACCACATGTGAGATGGATGGATGAAATAAGAAAATGTGCAGAGATGTTGTGGAGAAGAGAAGCTAAAGATCGGAGAAGATGGATTAAACTTGGAGAGACCTTCATCCTGCAGTGGATTGATAATGGTTGATGATATATATATATATATATATATATATATATATATATATATATATGAATATATATATATATATATATATATTCAAATGCCAAACTAGTCAATATAATAAACCAAATACAAACAAAAACAACTAGCAAAATTTAAATAAAAATAGTTTACCAATTCCCTGCCAAGACTGAGTTTTCAAAAGTCTACTCTTGCAGATAAATTATTACCAATAAATTTATATACAAGAGAGTTACCAAAAATAACCAGAATCAATCTCTGAAGGCTGGGTACATTGTAGTACATGCTTCTGCCACCAAATAGCTCCCTTACATCGGTATCTATTAGGGAATATAAATCAGTTAAAGTTAAAAATAGAGTGGGACTAAGGAAAGGATGCTCTATGTCACCTATTTTGTTATATATGAGAGAAATGGAAAGAGCAATAGAAAGACTAGGAAGAGGGGTAGAGATACCATTAAAAGCTGGCAAGGGAGTATATACACTGTTGGATCTTTTATTAATGGATGATGTCTTCTTGTGCACAGAAAAAAGGTAAGATATGGAGGTTATGCTGAAGACATGTGCAGAGGTGGGTAAAAGATGGAGATTAAATTCAGTTAAGAAAAATCAAAAGTAATAATGATTAATTCTGAGGGAAGAGAAGATAAAGATTTTTTATTGGGGGATATAAATTTAAGTGTGGTGAATAGGTGTAACTATTTGGGAATCATTTTAAGTAATCAGAGAAATTGTTTGGATGAATGGGAGAAAAATTTGATAATTGAAGTAAAGAAAAGAAAGGGACTGATAAAGAAATTAACAGTAATTTGATATAATAAATATGATATAGCTAGAATTGTATGGAAAGGAATAGCAGGGTTAATATATGGTAATGATGCATTATGTTAAACAGGTGTTATATTATTTAGAAAAAGTACAAAGAGAAGTGGATTGCAATGGAGGCAATTTAAAGAGACATGGATGGTCAAGTTTTTATATGAACAATGCAAGAAACAAAATGAAAATATTTGGTAGATTGCAACTTATGGAATAGCCAAAATAGTATTTAATTGGGTTATGAGTAAAGGGTGGCAACAATATGACTGAGAAAGGTAGTATAGTATGCAGAAGATTTGGATAAAGAATATATGTCAGTTTAGTTAAGCTTTTGGTGAGATGATTATGTTAGGAGAATTATTGAGTATTACAGTGGGAAGGAATGGGATAGAAGAATAGATGCATTAATAAAGAATAGGGAGTTGGAGAGATGGAGAACTACTATGGAGAGTAAAAAGAATTTAAATTTATATAAAAGTAAACCGAATATTGAATGTGAATTAATTTATGATAATAACAAGAAAGTAGTTTACTGTTTAAGGATCAAACAGGATTTTTAGAAACAAGGTAAAATACACATAAATGGAAAAAATGTGGATAATTTAGTCTGGAAGTTGTGTAATATAAACAAAAAATATTAGGCATCTATTAAATGAATGTGAATGGTTGCAAGCAGAAAGGGCACAAATAATGAAGTTATGGAAAAATAAATATAAACAAAAGTGATTATATAGAAAGTGGGTTCTTGGTTTTTAGGCTGGATTTGGGAAGAGATAAGGGGGACTTTGGTATAAAGATCATGAAGTTGACAAAGATTATGTTGTGGAAATGGGATGGAGCAGGATAGAGAATATGGGAAAAACTTAGGATGGGGAATGGAAAGATAAGGTAAAGTGGCTAACAGGTTTTCCTGGGCATAATGGCTGAGAGATTCTTGACTGCAAAAAAGAAGTCACAGTACATTGCATTACATCAATCTACCAATCATCATCATCAATAGAAGTCATGGTGCACTATAGTAAATGTTTTTGTTTAGAGTATCTCACTTATTTGATGATTTTATAATGGCTGAAAAAATGGAACAGTTATAATCCTTAAAATATCTTACAAACAAGCTTCTCTGGAAAAAACAGTTTCAAGTAGTTTAATAGAATTATCAAATTTCATCACATCCTCCAAAAATGTCATGAGTGAAGTTAAATGTCAAGATGATGATGATTTTGGGGGGATGCAAACAGTATTATTCACTTAAAAATTTATTTATAACAATCAGACATTTTACCTATAAATTCTGAAAAGGTTATGTCATGTGGTAAAACAGAAACTTCCCAATTTGTAGCAAAGTTGGGAGTGCAAGCTTTACCATAACAATATGCCAGCATTGCTCTAAATATGATATAATTTTAAAATAAAATCAGTATGACCCAGCTTATCTATACCACCTATTTACCTGATCTCACTCTGTGTGACCTTTTTATTTTCCTGAATAAAAAAATGTCTTAAAAGAAAAAGGGTTACTGGCTTGGAAGTGGTGAAGAAAAAAACAGTCAAGGTGTTAAAAGGTATGAATGTTAGAAATTACTTTGAAAAGATAAAAACTTGTTTTAGACTTATACACTACATCAAATTGACAATACTTTGAAGAATATTCTATTTATATCATCTAAAAATAAATACACCCTTTTTTACTGCAGAATTCTTGTTATTTTTAGGTACCTCCTTTATACACACACACACACACACACATATATATATATATATATATATATATATATATAATAAAATCAATATATAAATAAATGAATGTTGTTTAGTAGTCATATTTTTTTTAAATCTAACAGAAATCTGTTTTCATAACTTTTACAAACTTCATATTGCAAACTGATTTAACGATAAATTTCCCCACTGAACATTCTCTGACTTGGAATGAATATTTTTTCTATGTGCCAGATTATTTAGAAATAATTTTAACACACTCAATCCAATTTTCTTTATGTCTTTATTTAAATTCTCACTAAGTAGTATGATAAAAGAATTATTTATCTAGATGGTAAAACCTGATTAAAATAATAAAAGTGTGAATTAAATTATTTATTTGAAAAAATATATATATAATTTATTTTACTTGTTTGATATTTTTAATGCATACACATTTAAGATTATATATAAAGTATTACATTACATATTTATTATCTACATCTGATTTACCAAACTTATATCAGATAGAATATTAAGTTAAAAGTGCACACTAATGTTATTGAAAGTGCTTAATATGATTTAGACAAATACTACTGTTATTGCTAGATCATGTTTTCAGCTTGTATTGCCAATTTTAATTGGATATTTCCTGTTTATATCAATGCTGAAATTTTATTTAGATTATTATACATAAATATATTATTATATTTCGATGTTTATATCTAAAAATATAATGAAAATCTTTACATTTATAGATACAACTCTCTGCAAGAAATACATGATTGCTTGTGAAAATTCAAAGATATTATTATGCTTTAAATTTTTAGATATAAATTTTTTTTCATTCTTTTAACTTATTTCAGCTATTTAGGATTAAGAAAAAAACATTTTTATTTTTGTTTTAATATAGACTAAAGATACCATTATTATTATGGTGCAGTTTCAGCTTGCCTGGTTAGGATCATAGCTGAAATTTTATTAAATTAGTACAATGTTTGTTAGTACAATGTTTTTTTTTCTTCTAAAATTTCTACAGCTTCCCCTAAATACCATTTGATATGTGAATATGATTTTGGTATTTGAGAAATCTATATGATGGTCAGTGTCTAAAGCATATATTGTAAGTGCTGAGAATGTTGAAAGTTTTTTAATGTATTAATATGTTCACCCTTCTAGTACTTATATACAATGATTTCTCATTCCTTGAGCGGCTAGAGGGATGCAATAACCATGTGATTACTTTACACAGTTGATGACAAGTGATATAGTGTTGAAAATTTATATTTCACTTTAATTTTATTAAATATAATCATGATTTATAAAACATCTTTTGTCGATATTATTTCAACTTATGCAAACGCATATATATATATGCCATTATCATTGTAGTTAGGATGCACACACACGCACATATACACACATATATATATACTTGTCATTATCGTTGTAGTTAGGATTTATTTGTTTATTTGTACTATTTACTTTAATTAAATTGACTTCATTATTCAATTTTATCTTAATGGTCTCTTTTTTTATTTTATGCCATTATCATTGTAGTTAGGATGCACACACACACACATATATATATATATATATTTGTCATTATCATTGTAGTTAAGATTTATTTGTTTATTTGTACTATTTACTTTAATTAAATTGACTTCATTATTCAATTTTATCTTAATGGTCTCTTTTTTCATTTTAGGCGTAATCTCTAATTTTAATCTCTTGTTATAATTTCAATCTTCTTGTATTCGATTGAGGGTAATGTGTATGGGTAAGTTAAGTGACCACTGTTCTTGAGAGGTATATTAAATATTTAACTTTGAAAATATAAATATATCTGGTCATGTTTTGTAAAAACTGTGACTCGGAAACATTTCCTACATAAAATACTGCATTTATGTGAAATACTGTTTCTTGTGAATACCTAGTTAAAAAAATGATTATTTTACACAAAAAAATATCAGTTATTTTTATTTGTAAAATAATACTTATAAATAATGCAACACATTTGTAAAGAGATTGGTTATCAAGATTTAATATCATGGATTTAATTGAGAAGGTCAGTTTTCCATCTTGCTTGCAATTCAAATGAAAAGTCATTGATGCTTATTGCTAAAGAATATTTGTTAACCTTATCATTTAAAAATATTCTTCACACATCATTTTTTGAGTGTTCTGCTTAAAAGAATTATTTTAAGACCATTATCAAAGTTGCAAAAGAAAACATTAGATTATCTACTATATACTTAAATATGTTTTTACTGCTATGGACACCAAATGATCTGCCAAACAAAAAAAAACATTGTATTCATACCTAACATTCCTTGTGATACAGAGAGCTACCAATAGTGCAAACAAGCTCTTAACTGATAAGTGCAGTAAGAGAAAATATTTAAAATCTCTATCTGAAATACTCTCATCCCCAGACCAACTGGTTTCAAGCTTATGGATCTCTTCAGTGAGGAGCTAGAAATATTCAAACACTAGATCTAAAATATCAACTCAAACACAGCACTTACTTTATATGTATTATTTAAGTAGAAACTCTGAAGTTTTTGGATATGAAAATGTCTTTTACTCTAGCTATCTAACTTAAATAGCTATAAGAACTGGGGGTCTACCATATATTAATAGCCTCAGCATAGCCAAAGCCTTAAAGGTAAAACTATAATTATCAATAAAGCAAGTCATATATAACATGGCATTGCTTTTATAAGCTTGTATTTACAAAAATGTAATACAGAGTGTACCAATAGCTCAAACAAGCTCTTAATTGGTAAGTGCATTAATTATAAAATTTCTTATATTTTTATTATCGACACATACATCTTTTGTTGACTCTGTCTAATCCAAGTTTCATGTTTATTGAAACAAATCATTTGTGATAATTTCTTCCAATGAAAACCCACTAACATAACTATATTATATAATTATGTTGAAGTTCTATTCCAGACCATATCGAATTGTGAAAGTTTTCCTTTTGTATTAACATCTAATAAAATAGCTTTGAATGCTCAGTGATCCTTGCAGAATGCTGATGTTGAAAGACACCATTCATCAGGGATTAATATCATTCAGCAGGAGTCTCTTAGATACTATTTTAAATGTTTTATTTTATCATAAGAACTAAAGCATTGAGAAACTAAACCCAGTCATAGTCATCACAATTAATGACATACTTATATAAAAAAGATCTATGAAACTTATATTAAACAATATATACAACCAAATTAACCACCAGCAAGATCTGCTCACCAATTAAATCATACATAAAATATTTCGTAAATACATGTATTCGCTTCTTTCAATGATAGTACTTTTTTAAGAATAGTTACAAAATGTTTAAAAACATCAATCCTTGTCTAAATCTGATTTATTATATCACAAATAAATGTAGTTACCCATCAGATATTTATTTATGTATATTCTCACTCATTTCTATAATAAAATTATATGCACAAGGTTAAACCACAATTTTAAAAATTAACAAAAGTATAATCTTAATATTGCCAAGCATTGTTAGCTGAGAGGTCAGCACAGCCGCCTTGCAAGCAAGCAGTTGGTTGCAGACAGTTGTTACGGGTTCACCTCCTGACCAATGCTATGACATATGTAAATAAAATCTTAATATAAAGTAGTACATTGTTGTATTTGTGCTTGAATAATGGAGTCTTTGCAGTAAAATACTGTCCACTTTTTAAATCAATTGTCTCTTCATTTTTTCTTTGAATTTCACAAAATTCACCAATGCCTCATTTAATATTAGACAGTTCTTGCAATTCTTACAATCTTTTTCCATTTGAAACTTATCTATAGTTATAGATATCTAAATAAAAGGTTATCATCAAATGACAGCCTGGGTTCAGAATCTTGGCAATCACAAGATTCTCTGTGTTTAATGGCCAAATGCAGATTTTGACTAGTGAAATATACAATTTTCTAGAAATAAGGGCCATAATTCTTATTTGATATATGCATGTGTATTGATAACTACAATTATACAAAAATCTGAGTCATTCAGGGAAAAAAATAAAAAGCATTTATTTTCAGACCTTTTTTCCATAAAAACTTTTTGTTTACCTCTGGTCTAAACTCAATGAAGAATTGTGAGGTTAAATCATAGGTGGAGCTGCTACTAGAAAGTCACTTGCTTCACAGCTCCCATAAAAGGGCTTTAAAAAGTTAGTTTGCTGCAGCCAAAGGTATTCCTGATATGTATTTGTTTATTTAAAGAACATTATTTGCTGTGTATGTGCTTTTTCATTCACAATTCTCAGTTTTAGTATATTTTTTATCATTATTTCCCTGTATCTACCTTGTGCTCATTTACAATTGATAGCCATATTCTCCCCCCTGTTTTATGGGTACTCTAACTGTTTTATGGATCATAGAGGATTTTATTACCTCTTAGACTCTTAAATTCATTTCCTATTCCATTTCTTTTATCACTTAGAACTTTGTTTTAAAAGTTTTTATGTGTTGTTCCAGTTATTTAGGTCACTTCTAACAATCTTCTTTTCTCATAGCCCCTCTGGATTAATAAAATGCACAAAATTCTACTTAATTTTGCATTAGCCACTAAAATTAACATTAACAAATTCTCAAGTGAGGATTTGTTTCGTTTTTTAAATCAAATTTCTTTAGTTTTCCACCTCAAAATTGTTTTTCTTTGTATAATTTTTTTAATTCTTCCAAATGGTTTAAAGATGGCCGCCGCCCCTAGCGGCAAAAATATGCAACAACCTAATTTACAACAACAAAAACCTTTAATACTTCCAAAAATTTCATTCTAAATTGAAATTTCAAACAAAACTCTACTAAAGACACCATCACTAAAGAACCTCATTGCCATCTGGATTTTCCTCCTCCACAGGCCAAGGCTTGTCCCATCAAAGGTAAAAAGCAATCCAAAAAGAACAAGCTGACCAACCATAATGTTGCTCCAAGTACAACTAGGAACACTAAAAATTCATCACCTATGGGGAGAAAAATCAGCCTGGTACATCTAAGCATAATTTAGAAACCTTCTATTCCATCTCTGAAACCTCTAAAAACTTAACACACAATAATTACTCCAAAGATGATGTTATTCATGATTCTCCATTTCAATCCACCAGTGCAACCAAGTCTTCCAACATTACTCCTACTAATATCAGTTGCACTATGGAGCCTTCCTTTATTAACCATCCTTCCACAACTAGCTCCCTAAAACCACAGCATCATCATTATTTCCTATGCTCAGGCCACATTCAGCACCTTACCAAAAAATCCCAACATAACTATATTACAAACACACCAAACCAAGCTCCTTCAAAATCTGTGGGGCCTTGATGAGGACAATCCTAACAATCACCTATCAGTCACCACAGCAACCTTCATTCCTACTAAACAACTCTCACCAGATAACTACACTGTGATCTCAGAACAATTTAACCACACAATTCCACCACTTCTCCTTAAGTCACTTTGCTGATACCAGAGTGAAAGTTCAGTCATTCTTGTGGTTACAGATTTACAATGTGGACTTTTACAAATTTCCAGCACAACAGCTCTATGACCTTATTAAACTCCACAATCTAACTGATAGTATACATAAAATTCTCACCCTTTCCAACAACTGATATATTGCAATACATTTTCATAACACAATACAAAGGCAAGCCTTCAAAAATAGATTCAAATTTTTGCACAATATGTTCCTAGTTGCTATAAACACCAATAGGCCTTCCATACTTAGAGGGTTCATCAAAAACCATCACATAGGGATGGAAAGGCAACACCTACAGAAATATCTCAAGGCATTCAGAAAAGTGATCTCATTTGAGTACCTTAGGGATCCTTTCACTGATGGTCACACCTTCACCAACATGGCTTCGTTTCAATTTTTTACTAAAAAAAGGTCTCTCTCCTGAGAGTATTCCCATAATAATTGTAGCAGATCTATTACCTTTGATTATCTCAATTAAGGGAATAAGGTCACAATGTTTCATCTGCAAAAACTGCAACCACCTTATTTGGGACTGCCCTCTAAAGAGATGCAACTCTTGCCAGAAGAAAAAGAGCCTAAACCACATCTGTGCTCCGTGCAGCTCCAACAGACATGAATTTTTTTCCTCATATAACCTCTAACCTCCATCTAATACTAATTCAACCTTTCAGCATTTGGCCATGACCATACATTCTAGTAAATCTCCAGCACCCTCTGGGCCACATAATTTCAAGTTCACTGGCAGCCTGCCTCTCTCTATTATAGCTGCACCACAGGACCCTTTTTATTTGACAGACATGTCCACTAATTCAAATGCAAAAATCATTCTACCTGAGTCCACCAATTCAGGCCCTTACACCACAAACAACAAATCTCAAAAGTGTGCACACTCTAACCCATCAGATAGTGACACCAACTCTGACTGGCAGAATTACATTCCTGATCTTCCCAGTGAAACCATAATGGAACCTTTTCTCGAACCCAGTGCAAATCTCAAACACACAGAATGAACAAGGAGAAAAAAGTACTTTCAGCAGAAAATGCTCTGTTTTCAACCTGGGCCTCCTCCCTTTACCCTCTTTCACCATTCCCTATTGAAATTTTTTTCAGACAGTGGTTTATCTAGTGACATCAAGAACAAATCATTGTGCAATTCTGGCAGGAGAAGAAAGAACCATGTACCTCACCTATCTCCCAGCCCAGTTCATCCCCTCTCACCATAAAATCACATTCCTACTGTTTCTCCATTCCCTTTGTCCATCCTGAAGTCATCATAGGCTTATCACTGTTGTTGGTTTATCCTCCAACTCCCATCCTCTCAGCCTCTGTCACAGGACTCAATCCATCCAAATTTTTGCAACCCATGCTGATGCTCACTCAATGAGGACATGCTTCTAGGACTTGCAACCAAAGACTTTTCTTGGCCTGGACTACACACCCTTTCACTTCTCTTTCCCTTTTAAAAAGTATCCTTCCCTTTTTGCCATGTTGCTCTTGAATTTTCAATTTAACATATATAATCACTTCTTTGTAAACCTTTTAACTGCATTTGAATCGGTTTTTTTTTATGAATAAACTTTCATCACTGAGAAAAAAAGAGTTAAGAGGTTTAGTAGCAGGAACAAAATAAATAATTCTGAAAAATATGGTGCAATAAAAAAATATACTCAACATTTTACAAAGCAACCCACCTTAATACATAAAATAATCCAAGATTAAGCCTTAAGTATCTAATTCATCCATCTTTCTTAATCCCAAAAGAAAGAAGAACATGGCCATAGCTGTGATCTGAGTGCTATCAGAGTTATATGCAAAGGAAATCCTGATCGCAAATGCAAAATATAAGAAACATGGTTCATTACACAAAGTGAATATGTAACACTATTGAAGTCAGCAAAAAATTAATGTTCTCAGCAGACTGACTATGAATATGATGTAAAAACATCGAACTTATACTTGGTACAATGAATATTGTTAAAATTTTATATTTAATCTCTATATGAGTATTATTTTACATTAATATTTAGAATGGCAGAATATACTCATATAGAGTTAGTAATTTAGTGATAAATATGGCATTACATTAAAATTAGTTAATTTAATTTTTTATCACATTGCTACAATGTAGGTTTATCAATAATTCTAAATATTTGGAAAGTTTAATTATTACTATTGCAGATTAAATCATTCAAGAATTTATGTAATAAATCAATCCCATACAATATAATTCATATTTAGAATTATAATAATTTGATATTTATAAGTTTATTTAAAAATACTCAAATATTTGATAATTATATTTAAACAGACAATGTCTTATCAAAATATATCATAATGAATTATATAATATTAAAATACAGCACTTGCATGATTCTATTTAATGCTATAAAATTTATTTTAGTATACACATTTTTTTTAAATTGGTTTTTCTAGACCTTAAAATATAAACTTAAAATCTTCCTGATTAGATGGCTTATTATATCTATAGATTTAGCTGCACAAACTAATATCTAGAACATCTTGAATTTGAAGTAGACCTGGCTCTCGTTTTACACGATAGATAGGTTTCTCAGAAAGCATGTGCAAAATAAATCATGCAAAAATAGACGTAACTTACCTTGAAGAAGGGGGGATGCAGACTGTGATTTTTCAAAAATCGTGTAAAAGCAAAGCACCAATGTAAAATTACTTTAAAATTCGCGCAAAAAAAAAAAAATAAGAAAATAAAATATGACTAATAAAAAATTTCAAATTTGAAAAAAATTGATACAAGACAAACTTTTTTTAACTATAATATTTAATTTTATTCAAAATAATATATTTTTATGCATAATTTACAGCACAGTAATTTACATTTTTTTATACATGTTTTAATTATTATCGCTATTTGCCGATAAACAGGTTCGTTTGCAAACTGGTAAAAAATCAGATTCTTCACAAGAGAAAATACAATTAGCACCAACTTTACATCACATTAATTTCACATTGCCTTAAGTAATTTTTAAATTGTTAATTACAATTAAAAATCAGATTTTAATTTTTAATTGTCAAATTTAATTGTGCCCACTGTTATTACTCACCTTTTAAAAATAAACTTGCAGACACTAAATGATTAATAATTGATTACATTCTTTTTTAAAAAGCAAAAACAGAATGTGATTTAAAATGCAAAATTAACACGAACAATGTTTGAACAAATTTACATTATAATCTTGTAAAATTTAATGTGCGTATACATAAAATGTGGAAATCATGATTTTAATTTCATTATTGCATAAAATCTTACTATTATAAAGCACTGAAAATATTGAAATTACTAAGATGAAAGTCGAATTCCAATAATGTGCTATTACTTTCAATATGACGTAAGTGCGTGAAATTTATTATTTAAAGTAATAGTGCATTATTGGAGTTTGACTTCCGAAGAAACATGAATCACGAAACATGAATCACGTAACTTCAAAATCGCATTAAATAAATCCGCATAAAACGAGACCCAGGTGTAATTTTAAAAATGTTTTTTTTTTCAATCTTGTCACCTTGCAATATCTTCAACTAAATATCTTTTATTATGTCACTTTAATCTTTGCAACTATATAACTCATCTATTAATATACAACTCAACCACTACTCTATTATAATAGTCTATTGCAACCCATATTATTTGTGAAAATTGTTTCTACAATAATATACTTTTACATTTTCATAAAAAAATTTCTTCTGGTTATATTAAATATTTTATCTCTTAATTAACCTCATTAAAACAATGTTTTTTTCTTTCTGCATATATATATATATATATATATATATATATATATGCAGAAAGATATATATATATATATATATATATATATATATATATATATATATATATATCTTAATTAACCTCATTAAAACAATGTTTTTTCTTTCTGCATATATAACTCTATTTATAAAAAATACAATTTAATTAATTTATATGATGATAAAATTAAACTTTTCTTTAAACTAATGATAGATTATTATCTATTTAATTAAAATTCAGAAATCAATTAATTAAAAAAAATTAAAATAATTTCAACAATAATAGAACTCGAATATATGTGTTTCTTAGATCTACAGGATGAGATCAAATTGTCTCATATGCTTTCCCTTTAATAAAACTATTATAAATATTTTTATTAAATTCTTATTATTTGTCTTGACGAACTAATCACCTCTCTTATAATTTCTTTAATTTCTTCAATATATGACTTCATTCGTGTACTATGGGAGAACAGCTTTGTGCCCATCATCTGTAATTTCACCCCACAAAGTGATAATAAATAAATTGAATAATATCTTCACAAGAAATTTTGAGTTTTACAGTCAAATAAGACTGGATTATTTTCCTTGTTTCAAAACTCATTTATCATGCTTACGCTATAGTATAAAACTAAATATGTATTTTCGTTAGATAAATAATGAATTTTCTGGTGATTTCTTTATCTCTTTATATTATATGGTCACAAATTAAACATATGGCACATTCTTAAAATATATACATATAAAAAATCTTTCCATTAATTAAAAAATCCTTTAAATCCATTATTGAGCAAAATGCAGCCTTTAAATAAGCTTTAAGAGTATATTAACACTCAACCAACAACTTTCTCATATATTATCATTAATGTCAAGATTTTTTGTATTTCCTTGAAGATCTTTTTCATATATCTTTCATCTTTTTTCATAATTTTAGCCATCATGTTATCTAATCTTTACATATTTATTTATATAGTTTCAAATTAGATTTTTAATGATTAACAGCTTATTATTATGATGATGATGAAAACATTCATTTTTATTAATTTTATATAGTGAGTTTCCATAAGTAAGATATATTTCCATAAGTAAGATATATTTCAAACTCAATCCATTATCCAAATTTACTATCAGTTAACCAATTATTTTATTTTCAGGAGCAAAACATATTTATGTTTGATCTTTCCTATGCATAATGCAAATATATGATGTTATTCTCTGAGTCACAGGCTATTTACACGATCCTCTCTCCTTTAAATTTTAGAATTCTTTTTTCTTATTTCTTCATATATTGCTTTGTATTTGTATTGCACTTATGACAATTTGTATATTGTCCTATAAAGATTGGAAGACCTTTAAGGTTTAAAACATCTTTATTTTTTGGATTTTCAATCTTGATACTCATTTTAAATGTGTTTGTAATAACTTTTGACTCTTCAACGTTTTTCCCATCAGATTTAGATTTTTCATAACATCAACTTTACATTGACATGATATTTTTGAGATAAGAAATATTTTATTTGTTAAATAAATAAATATCAAACATTAAACACTTACACATGTATGTAATATATAATAATAATAATAATGCCATGATGGACAGAAATTATTTGTGGTACAGCTCTAAAAAATATAGATTTGTAAGAGAATAAGTGGTCAGAGACTTGATCACATTAGTCACACTTGTATACACATCAGTATTATGTATAAAAATGCAATATGCAGCATTTAATTTTTACATTTCAAATATGCAATGAACCATACGAAATGTACCAATAATTTGTAATATGCATCTAACTAATAATGTCATCAGCTAGATCAAGCTATACACAATTGTTCATATGATACAAAGCACAGTTTTTTTTATATATTTATTGATGTGTATTTCACAAATTTGTTTCATATTTGTATCTTTTATATGCACTATTTATAATCATCATTTTTTTAATAAATACCTGAATGATTAAACTTCTGTTTTAACATTTGAGTGTGTGTTGAATAGGAATGTCAAAATATCTAATGCATCTTTCTGCTTACCTATGACTTTAGATTTTAATGTGGATAATACCTTGAAGATTTTTTATCAAAACCCAAGCAATCTTAACAATTTTATGTAGCTAATCTATTACTAATATATATATTTTTATAAAACTCTTTCATATATTTCATGATGTCATTTTTCTTTCTATTGCAAAAATAGTATTCCTTCTAATACCAACATGATGTTTCACATTTAGAAATCTTTATTTTCTTTTATAGTTTTTCTTTCCGACTCACAATTATATTTTCTTTTATTTACAGTTTGGGAAATTCTATACTCTCAATTCTTCTTAATAGACTATTCAAAAAATCATATTCTTTTTTTTTCTTCATATATTCTTTTGTCTCAGTTAAACATTTACTGGTAAATTGCTGTTTTTTATATCAGCTATCTTTTAGTTCTTAAAAAAATATCACTTACCTTCCTATAGATGTCATTCAGATTTGAACCATTTTCAAAGACTGTTAATATTTTGAAACTATTTGCAGATTTTAGTTTAAAATTGTGGGAGTGTTTCTGAAGATTAGGAATATCAACTGTAAATACTGTTTTTCTTAATAATTTTTTGTCTTTCTAGTTTTACATTTTAAAACAGTAATGTGATGTGATGCACTGTGGTTTCTACTTTTTCAGAGTCAAGAATCTCTCAGCCACTATGCCCAGAGAAATCTGTTAGCCACCTTACCTTCCCTTTTCATTCCCCATCCTACATTTTCCCCATATTCTTCACTATCCTGCTCCATCCCATTTCCACAACATAATCTTTTGTCAACTCTATGGCTTTTATATCTAAATCCCCATTATCTTCCCACTTAGCATAAAAACCAAGAACCTACTATTTGTATAATCACTGTTTATATTTATTCTCTCACAACATCATTATTTGTACCCTTTCTGCTTGCAGGCATTTACATACAATTAACAGATACCTAACATTTTCTATACCTTCCTTAAATAACTTACATATATTCCCTTGTTACTAAAGATCCTGTTCAAACCTTAAACAGTAAACTACTTTCCTTGCTATAATCACAAATTAACTTGCACACAATATTCTGTTTAGTTCTGTATATATTTCTTTTTACTCTCTGTACTAGTTCTCCATCTCACCAATTTGTTATTTTTTATTAGTGCATCTATTCTTCTATCCCTTTCCTTTCCACTATAACACTCAACAATTCTAACACAATCATCCCACCTTTTGTATAAGTATACTGACATAAATTCTTTATCCAAATCTTCTGCATACCATACTACCTATCACACCCATCTTATTGCCTGTCCTTTACTCATAACCCAATTAAAATAGTCTTGGGCTGTGCTCTTATTATTCATAAATTGCAGTCTACCAAACATTTTCATTTTGCTTTTTACATCTCTCATATAAAAACTTGACCATCCTATTTCTCCTGGAATTGCCTCTTTTGCCAGACACACATCTGCATCTAATGCATGTCTTCTTATTTCTCTTTATATTTTTTCTAAGTAATCTAATATCCCTTTACTAACACATAACACATTGTTAACATATGTTAACCCTGCTACTGCGACTCCCTTCCATACAATTCTAGCTACATCATATTTATTATATGAAAGAACTGTTAATTTCTTTATCAGTCCCTTTTTTTTTGCCTCATTTATCAATTTTTTGTCCTATTCATCCAAGCAATTTATCTGATTTTTTAAGATGATTCCTGAATAGTTATACTTATTGACCACATTTAACTTTATATCCCCCAATAAAAATTCTTTGTCTTTTCTTTCCCAAGTATTTACCATCATTACTTTTGATTTTTCTTCATTAAATTTAATCCCCATCTCTTTATCCATGGTTGTGCTTGTCTTCAGCATAACTTCTGTATCTTCCTTACTTTATGTGCACAAGAAGACATTATCTGCAAATAAAAGACCGAATAATGTATATACTCTTTTGTCACCTATTAATGGTATTTCTATCCCTTTTCCTAGTTTTTCTATTGCCTTTTCCTAGTTTTTCTATTGCTCTCTCCATTTCTATCAAATACAACAAAAACAAAATAGGTGACATAGGACATCCTTGACTTAATCCCACCACATATGTTTCAACTTTAATTGATTCTATATATTTTAATTGATACATATAGTAATTATTTTCATACAACCTCTTAATAAGATTCAGTAAAACTCCATACATTTTCAAATTTATTAAACTTAACCATAATCTATTTCTATTTACTCTATTATATCCCTTCTCTATATCTATAAAAACCATGTACAGCTGGCTACCTGTATTTCTATTCATATCTATAAGTTATGTAACTACAAATAAACTATCTCCTATACACCTATCCAAACGAAAATGTCCTTGCATTTTCTTCACTTCATTTTGCGACTCTTCCAGACAGCATATATGCAAAAACTTTATATAACACTGACATTACCACTATTGGTCTATAATTGATTAACTTTCTATGATTCTTCTCCTTTCCTTTAAATAATAGTCTTACTCTTATATTATTTCAACTATATGGAAATTCTCTCTTCTGTGCCATCTTATTAAAGCAAGATAATAGATTTAATTTTACCCTATTTTATAAATTCATCACCATCTCTGCTGCCTATCCATCAAAACCTTTTGCCTTTCCACTTCTTAATTTCTTTCCTGCCTCAATCAGTTCACTTTCTGTAAACCCAATATTTCCATTGCTATATGCTTTTATGTTTGTTATCACTCTGTCCTTTACATCTAACATCTTTTCTATATCCATTACATATTTATTTAAGATTGTTCCTAATTCTTCTCTAGAGCTACACTTCATTCCCTTATCTTCTATTAATACTATTTTTCTTTTCTCTACATTTCTTCTTTTAATGTATTTCCATTTTTTTTACTCACATCTCTTCCACTTTTAATAATATCTTCCAGCAGTTTACTATTTGACCTCATTCTCTCTATTTAACTATATATTTTAGCCAACTTCTTTTTTTAAACTTTACCATTTAACATTAACATCTTTTTCACTTTCTTTGTTTTTAATAGCATATTTATATTCCCTGTATGCTTTCCCCCTCTCTTTTACACTTTTATTAACTTTCACTCTTCTATTACTTTTATTCTTCTAAATATTTTCACCTAAAATCCTATTTAGCACTTGTTCTACTTCACCACACCAGTCCTTATATTTATCTCCAACCAAATCTTCCATGACTTCTTCAACTTTTATTTTATATTCTTCTAACTTATTCTTATCATTCATTCTCCATTCACATCTTTCATATCCATTCTACTTTTATTATTATTTTCCATTACATTACTAACCATCTCCATACCTAGTGCTACCTAATGCAACCCATAATAATCAGTGAATGCAAGAAAGTTTTTTGTTATGTAATCTTTCATTTTAGTAATCTACAATCACTCTTTGTGTTGAATATACTAAGAGCATTATGTTCTTGAAATACATATT
Organism: Epiperipatus broadwayi; assembly: GCA_028023455.1. NCBI lineage: Eukaryota > Metazoa > Onychophora > Udeonychophora > Euonychophora > Peripatidae > Epiperipatus > Epiperipatus broadwayi. The sequence goes on from JAQFVV010000035.1 coordinate 2,532,740, forward strand.
TTCTGTTAATCAAATTATAATCCATTTCTACTGTACCTTCATTTGGATGGTTCCATTTTCATTTCCTTTTAAAAAATTTCTCAAAAAAAAATCTCAATATACAGTTTTTCTTTTGCTGTGAAATCCATAAATTTGTCCTCTCTCATTTCTATGACTCTAACCAAATTTATTACATAACCTTTACCTTTCAATAGCTTATCAATTCTAGCATTAAAATCTCCCATAACAATTTTAAAATGTTGTTTGGTCTAATGCAAAGTATTTTCTGTCTATCTATGTAAATATCCTTTACTTCTTCATCATAATTCGAACTATATGTATAGCATACTATCAAGCTCCATATTCTTCAAATTTTTAATTTTTAATGAATTCTACTACATTTGTTCTTAAACAATTCAAAACAAAACAACACTCTCCATATAGTAGTGCCATCTTGTGCTAACAAGAGCAATCAATGGATGCCAGAAGGCTTGTGCATAAAATCCCTATCTAATGCCTACTCATCCAATATCCCCAGACTAGTTTCTGGCTTGTGGCCTTCATCAGTGAGGAGCCTTGGATCTGAGAGCACTGCACCTAGATCTTAGGATCTAATGCAACCCTCCAGCACCCACCTTTTAACTCTATTTAACTACAAAACTATGAGAATGAAATTGAAAACACTATTAATATTTTCAATCCAAGCTCAATAGCTTATATAGTCATATGGGTCTGAACTCAATTCAGCACCCATACATTTTGGTGTCTTTGGCTCTTTAACAACCATAGCCACCATTATCCTATTAGGCAGGATTGGTGTTAAACCACTAAACATCACATGATCACTATCTCATACTAGCACAATAATTGTTATTAAACAATTCAAAACAAAACAACACTCTCCATATAGTAGTGCCATCTTGTGCTAACAAGAGCAATCAATGGATGCCAGAAGGCTTGTGCATAAAATCCCTATCTAATGCCTACTCATCCAATATCCCCAGACTAGTTTCTGGCTTGTGGCCTTCATCAGTGAGGAGCCTTGGATCTGAGAGCACTGCACCTAGATCTTAGGATCTAATGCAACCCTCCAGCACCCACCTTTTAACTCTATTTAACTACAAAACTATGAGAATGAAATTGAAAACACTATTAATATTTTCAATCCAAGCTCAATAGCTTATATAGTCATATGGGTCTGAACTCAATTCAGCACCCATACATTTTGGTGTCTTTGGCTCTTTAACAACCATAGCCACCATTATCCTATTAGGCAGGATTGGTGTTAAACCACTAAACATCACATGATCACTATCTCATACTAGCACAATAATTGTTATTAAACAATTCAAAACAAAACAACACTCTCCATATAGTAGTGCCATCTTGTGCTAACAAGAGCCATCTTGTGCTAACAAGAGAAACTAGTCTGGGGATATTGGATGAGTAGGCATTAGATAGGGATTTTATGCACAAGCCTTCTGGCATCCATTGATTGCTCTTGTTAGCACAAGATGGCACTACTATATGGAGAGTGTTGTTTTGTTTTGAATTGTTTAATAACAATTATTGTGCTAGTATGAGATAGTGATCATGTGATGTTTAGTGGTTTAACACCAATCCTGCCTAATAGGATAATGGTGGCTATGGTTGTTAAAGAGCCAAAGACACCAAAATGTATGGGTGCTGAATTGAGTTCAGACCCATATGACTATATAAGCTATTGAGCTTGGATTGAAAATATTAATAGTGTTTTCAATTTCATTCTCATAGTTTTGTAGTTAAATAGAGTTAAAAGGTGGGTGCTGGAGGGTTGCATTAGATCCTAAGATCTAGGTGCAGTGCTCTCAGATCCAAGGCTCCTCACTGATGAAGGCCACAAGCCAGAAACTAGTCTGGGGATATTGGATGAGTAGGCATTAGATAGGGATTTTATGCACAAGCCTTCTGGCATCCATTGATTGCTCTTGTTAGCACAAGATGGCACTACTATATGGAGAGTGTTGTTTTGTTTTGAATTGTTTAATAACAATTATTGTGCTAGTATGAGATAGTGATCATGTGATGTTACATTTGTTCTTCCAATACTTGTGCCTTTAAATCAATTGTCAACTTCACAATTGCTAACAATGTCTCATTTAATATTAGATAATTCTTTTTCCAATTCATGAATTCTTTCTTCACTTGAGAGTGGCATATAATTGTAGTTACCTAAAGAGGTTATCATTGAATCAGAATCTGAGTCTGCAATCAGATAATTCTTAGCACTCTACACTTTTGGTCCCCAATCATTGATATGGTTAAGGATTTACAATCTTTTAGGAATAAGAACCATAATTTAGGTTTGTCTAACATGATTGTAAGTATCAATTTAAAAAAGATCATTTACACACATACACATATTTATCCTATTTTTAAGACAACCCAATTGATATTTTAGTTAAAAACTATTAAGTGACTGGTATTTGTTGATCTTAAAGTCAGAGGTGAGAAACCAATAAACTTATCTTATTGGCTAATGTGCGGTGGTGAATAGCCAATCCATGTTCGTTTGCTATATAAATAATTACATATGAATAACAGCAGTAATGACAAGAACATATAAAAGGGATATTAGAAATTCGCCTTGCTCGGTTCCTTTAAGGCCTCAAAAAGAAATTAAAGAGTCTTCTTTCGGTTCTCAGCAAACTTTCTGCAGACAATTTCGGTTTACGAAATATAATTACATGCAATAATTTATATTTTCTAATCGAGTGATATAAGAAAGATTTTATTTCATGTTTATTTAGTTTATAAATACTTTTCTTCTTTTACTTTTCTTTTAAGTAATTGAAGGATAAAACTTGGTTTTTTAATTGATTCTGTTTTGAAATAAAAGCGTGGAATCATTTATCATTTGGATATATATGCTCCTAACTACAGGCAAAATTGATAAAAATAACGTGATATTTTACAACTAATTACTGATTTAAGCATATATATGTTGATTACATGTACATTAGAGAATACAGTTATATAACAAAAAAATATTAAAATTTTGTCTTACTTTAAAATTACGAAGTTCTACATCTGAATATTATACTGACACATTTAAATGAAATTATATTACTGCTATCAATATTGTGACAGAAAATTTACCCTAATAGATATTTCTCAGCCAATAATTGTCAAGTCATGACTGTTTTCAAACAGTCAGATTAATTTTAGGCAAAGCATGATAATGAGATAGCTATTTGGTTATTCATTAGGCAATGAGTAACCAATTCAAATATCCTGATTTTCTTTAGATTTGCATTGCTTTGATCTAAAAATATATTTAGGTTTTAAGACAATTTAGCATAGCTTTTCATTTAACCAATAAAATAATACCTGATTTCATCACATGACTCCAGATTACATATTGCTGTTTTAGCAGCATAATTTTCCCTACCTTTATGTCACTTACTGTAAACTTTAGTAAGTAATAATAGAGACCTGATTATAATCCTTATTAAATCATTATTCTGTGCTATTCTACCCATCCAGACTACTTTCAAACTTATAGCTTTCATCAGTGAGAAGCTTTGGATCATGGACCAGTGCACCTGGATCTTTAATATCTACTATACCTTCCTTCCAGCACCTATCTTTAACCTTTTCTGTTATACTACCTATCGAGATATTAGCCCAAACTAAAAAACACATAAATGTTTTCAATCTAAGCTAGTTTGCTTGTATAAGTTTCTTTATATTATGGAGACCTTAGTTTTTTCTTTTTTAATAATGGTCACCTTTATCCAGTTACCCTTGCCATATCTCTTATTAAAATAATATAATTTGTTATGTTTTTTTTTTTATAAATATATTTAAAAAAATATTTTTTCAATCGGTGAAAGAGTAAATTAAAAAAAAATATTATTACATAATTAGATCTGTTTTCCAAAATGATTAATTAATATTTTTGATGATTTGTTTTGTCTGTTATAATAATTGTTTTTACAGTCTTTATTTTCTTAAAATTGTTTTCATTTTAATTAAAAATGAGAAATTTTATTGAAACATACACCTAATTAAATATTTGAAACAATTTTATTTTTTAAAGTTATAATTATATAAATATATTGCTTATTTATTATATAAAAATATTTAATACTAAATTTAATGTAAGCAGTTATGCTTTTGCTTTTTGTACTTGTCAAAAATGTCAATCAAAAAAATTGTTAATTTTTTTTTTTTGTCTACGAACACACACATGTATACACTTATATTGGTAATTTAACATAATTTTTCGATATACTGTATTGGTAAATAAATTTCAGTTGATGTAGTTTCAATGGCTTTGCCGCCAATGCAGATAGATTAATTTAAACAAAGACATGATAATCAGACGGCTATTTATCAAGCATGGAGCAGCCAGTTCAAGTCTTGTGAATTTTTTAAGACTTGTATATCTTTAATCCAATGATACATTTATGATATAAGACCACTTAGTTGTTCTATTACAACATTTTAATTATTTGTTAGCTCTAACTTTTATTCTCATTGTAATGTCATTAAAAAACTTAAATTAGTTCTGCATTTTATAAATTTACTTGAAAAACATTTTTAATCTTCCAATAAATAAATGCATTTTCCCCTAAATATTTTTAAATCTAAAAAAAATATGAAAACATTACTAAAGCTAATGCTTAAATAAATCCATAGAATATCAGCAATTATTGTTGATATTCTATTAGTTTATTTAAGAATTATCTATGTGATGTGATATACATAGTTGCTTACAATTTAATATATATATATATATTACAAGATTTTTATAACTAAAACTTTATCTAGATTATTTTTTATTTCTCGTATCTACAAAAACTAAAGAACAACGTACATTTAAATTAGCAGTCAAACACCTCACCTAGTTTTAAAATTATAATTTACAAACAGACAATTTCTTATTTAAGTCTAAATTATTAAATAAACTATAAATTAAAACGATTATAAATCTAAGGGCAATATTTTAAATTACTGTGGCTTAAATATCAGATAATTAAATGTATTTATCTTCTGTCTGTAAATTGTGATTTTAAAATTAAGTGTTGTTTGGCTGATAATTTAAATGTACATTATTCTACAATTTGTTCTATATACATTGAATGAATTCTAATCAATGTTGGAAAGTTTTAATAATGCGATCTGTATTTAAAAACTCAAAGTCTGACTTTGGATTTCTAGATACTGGTCACTCTGTTGAAACTTTCTAGCATTGTTTTGCATTCATTTACTATATTTGAGTTTCATTTATCTTTATGAAATATTTAATTTATTCATATATATATATATATATGGAATCTTAAAATTAAATATTAGTAAATTCAGTAATTAATACATTGTACAGGCTTAAACCTGCATTTATATATGTAATATATGCGGGATTCAAACTCAGATTTTTACACGACCCTCTACTCCCAGTGCCATCTCATATTGCTGACCCACCTGATCACACACATGTTGAAAAGATAAATAATCACCAATAACGTATTTCATGCTAAACCAGCAGTACAAACTTAAGAGCGCTTTCCACTATCCTCATAGTCTTTGTCAATTAATACTTTGAAAGGTTAACCTTCCCATAATTCAGTTTGAAATTGTTAATTGATATTGATATTGGAATTGTCTAAGTGTTCACTGATTTTTAATGATTATATATATATATATATATATATCCCAGTTAAGTGTTATACATATTTGTATTACTGAATTAAAATATTATATTACATGTAAAATGTTTGTTTTCATTTGGGTCCGCTTTAATTATGATTGCCATCAATAAACAATTTTTTAAAAAAACTACTATTACTTAGTTTAAAAAATTAAGTATTGCAGTTATACCATTATTTGATATTCTTTAAGAATTAATGCAATATTTTTTATTTATTAAAATATTATAATTCCTTTTAGCATTTCTAATAATTAGGCAGTTATCTATTTACTTTACTATTTGCATCTTATATATGTATAATCTTCCTTATTAATTAATTTATTATAAGAAAGGAATTGTTCTTACTATTTTCATTGGTTTTCATTGTTAATAAATATATTTTAATGATTAAATTGACATAAATTAATTATATAAAACTAGTATATATAATTTACTCCTACAATATTATAATTTAAAATAGTGTTGTTTTTAAAGTATTTTATCACAATAATGAACAACTCATATAGATAGATTTGCCAAATTTATGTTATTGAAATATTAGTAAAAGCGGTGCTTTTATTTTAAACTTGTGAAAATTAGTTTTATCGCAATTACTGACCAAGTGGACAGGTTTTAATGATTCAAATTCTATAGATGATGAACGTGTGGAAATACAAGGTTCACTCTCTTCATCAAGCTGCTCCTATAAAAAATATTTTGATATTTAATAATTTTCAAGCTTACCTACAGAAAAATGTATTAGATCCTATATATATATATAGTTTTTTTATTAATGCATCCCTCACTTATCTCAATCTCACCATATCACACCCATTCACAACATATAAATTCAAACCACTTTCAATCTTCTCTCGTTAGATGATTATATATATATATGTGTGAAAATAAAATTAAAAAATCATATCGTGTATTAGTTTTCTGCATAGTAAAATTGTGGATAAAGAACAGATGGAGTAATTTTTCTATACAAAAAACTAATACACAGTATGACCCAAAAAAGTTTTTATTTTCATCTTTTAATCGTGAAAATCTTCGTTATAATGTATGTGTATGTGTGGATAAGAGAAAAAATAAAAGTAAAGAATTAACTATATCAAAAAACTTCTTTTCAAATAATCTTTGCATTTTATAGTTTATTTAAAAGAATTTAAATTTAATATTTTTATTGTGCTTAAAGTCTTGTGGCCTGTCGCCATTGCTAAATATAAGATCTGTTAATACTTTTTAAATGGACCAAAGATATAAAAGTAGTTTAAAGAAAAGTTGAAGCTTTAAATAGTAAAAATAAAAGTAACTTATACTTTAAAATTTTAATAGTTTTCACTGTTATCAAATGTGATGTGGAGTTGATTATCATTAAAGTAGAAGTCATTTTCAAAAAGAATCGTTCCTTTTCCTATGAAATGCAGATTTTTAAGCAGAAATAAAAATGATTAACTATAATCAAGAGAATTTAAGTTCACTAAAAAAGTCATACAAATTTTCACTTGTAAATTTTTTTTACATTTTGGTACTGAAAATTTATAAAAGGAGATCTTATTAAAGCATATTATTCAATTATAGTTCAATTATAGAAAGAGGGTCTATGTTAAGAGCTCACACATATTGACAATAATATAATGAATGTTCACCTTTGTTTGGCTCTTCGACCTGGTTACCTATTGTCATTTTTAATACCAAATTGATTTTACTTTTTATTTTTGTTTTTATTATTTATATTAAAATTATATGTCCATTATTATTATTTTAAAAATAGAAAATAAATAAGAATCTAACAATAATATTTTTGACTATACTAATAAAACTTCATTAATAAAATAATAAACCTTTAATATTATTCAACTTAATTGAACTTTTAGCGATTTATTTAATTAATACAAATTTATTTAATAAATTCTCCAAATATAAAAATGGTAAAAAGAAATATTGATTGAAAATATAAGTTTTGATTATATAAAGAATTGTCTTTAAAAAGCTAATGCTGTTTTTATTATTTTACAGTAAAAAAAGTTTTTTTTTAATGTTAGCAATGATATATATTATTTGCTTAAACAAACTTTTAAATGCTCTAAATTATTTATCTAAAATGAATCAATTTATTTACAAACAATAGTTATAAAAATATTTTATAATAAACACTTTTATTTATTTATTTTATACTATAACATATATAAAATATTTTTTTCTTCAACTACAATTAGAATTTTTATATTTAACATAAAATAAAAGCTTGAATGGAGAGGTTAATTAAGATAATCACTTGCTATAAAAATGGTGATTGACTTACTTAATTTCTACCCCCAGCATGATTTTATTTCAAGTTAAATATAAAAAATCCAATTGTGGTTGAAGAAGCAATTATCTTGTGTATCTTTAGTACAAAACAAATAAATAAAAGCGTTTATTATAAAATATTTTAATATCTATTATTATTTACTTAGCATTAAGTTTCTAATCAAAAATTTGTTTTTATTTCAATTTTAAATGACTGCTAAAATACTTTTAATGTTGAAAATAAATCATAAGTATTAAATCAAGTTTATTTAGAGTGCAGTTTTTGTTAAAAAAAAATTTTTAAAAATTGTCAAAAAAAATTTTTTTATATACCTTTTTAAAAAAAGATTTTTTAAAAAAAGAAATATTTTATAATCACAATTTGTTTATTTAACTTTTAAAATATCATTAAAATAGTTGTCAATTTTTTTTAGAAAAGAAAAACAATATATATATATATATATATACTACTCTCTTGCATACATTACAAAAAACCTATGAAAGTGATGTCAATGTCTTTGAAATTTGACATAAAAATATTTGAAATTTCATCTGCCCATTATTCTGTAGCATCATCTTACCTTGCCAATAATTTATATCAACTGTATCAAATTAAACAAATTATATTGTAGATAAATAAACCTTGATTTAAAAATTTTATTTTAACTTTAATAAAAGTATTTAACTCACAGACTATGTTCACTGAAGATTTTCATGTATAACTTTAAATCGCTCTCAAATCATTATTAGTTTTTATGTTAATTTGCCAATTTTAGTTATTTTATCAAGAAAAATGTACTATATGATGCTGCCACCTTTATAATTATTTTAAACTAATAAATCAATAATATTTAAGATTAAAGTTATAACAAGGAGATAAGGCCTTATTTCCAAGGTGCTGATTGGTTATTTCTCATTCTCTACACAAGGGAGCACTGGCCAACAATTTTGACAGTTCTAAGTTCTTTGCTTTGATTTTCAAAAGGAAAATGTATGTTTTAAAGTATATTTTACATTTTACATATTTATTATTATTTTCATAAAGTATGTGCAAAAATATTTTAGAAGAATAGTTCAGATTTTAGTAAAAATTATTTATTTTTACATGAAAAAAAATTGAGAGAGAAATCAATGATGCAGGTTGCATTTTGTAATAGATTGAGAAAAGTATGTTTTATGTTGCAAATTATAGATTATTTTTATCAATTATAAATAGAAATTTTTTGTTGAAAAAACTTTTGTTTACTTTAATAACCAGCCAAATTATTAATTTGCTTTTTAAAAACTAAACTAAACTGAGTATAATTTTAAAAGACAAATATATTTCTACTGCTGATTCTGCAATTGACCATTCAAAGGTGTAGAACTTTAATTCACTTGCACAATATGAATATTTGCATTTAATATGATGCAAAAACAGTAATAAACAAGCCAAAAAACAGGGATTGTAAGTTAAATAAAAGTATTTAAAAACAAATATTAAAAAAATTAATAATTTATTAGTGCTGTATCTAAATTTCCAATACATGTATTTATTTCTATTGCTTGTAATTGTACAACTTCAATTTTAATATTATATATAATTTCAAATAAAATAATAATAAAACCGCTATGTACTAAAAATTACATATAATTTAGTATTACTTTCAATACATAACTGCATAAGAATAAAACATTTGTATAAAATAAATATGTCTTTTATAATTTTAAATTGAGAGAAAACTAATAGTTCATTTCTAGGAAATTGTTAAAAGCTTTACTTAACTAAATTTTTTGTCTATCTATCTTATATAGTTATCAATTTCCAATAAGTATAAAACCTTCACATTAGGGAAAAAATGCTATCATCATTTTTCATTTGATTTTTTAAAAACTATTAAAAACCTTCAGAAACCATTATAAATACTATTTTTTTTAAATATTACTTCACTTTTATTATACATTGATGCTCGTATAGGGATGTAAGAGTTTCATATTCTTTTTGAGATTGTCGGAACTTGCTTAAAAATCTATCTGTTGATTTGTTCTTTAACCCTTTTCCCCGGGGCCCCTACAATCTCTCTCACTCGTTTTTTTTTTTAATTTATTAATATATATTTTTTTTTTTTAATTTTGTTTTGGGGTTGTTTTTTTTTTTTTTTAAAAATAAAAAAAAAAAAAAAAAAATAAAAAAAAAAAAAAAAAGTGTTTGGGTGTTAAAAATGGAGGAAGAAAAAAAAAAAAAAAAAAAAATAGAAAAAAAAAAAAAAAAAAAAAAAAATTAAAAATATGTTGTTGTTCTTTGAAGTTAATGGGATAGATTTAAAAGCTACATATTTGTTCTATAATAATGGATGATTTGCATGAATGGAAATGAAATAGAATGGGTAAATGAATTTTTATTAAATATAAAACAATAAGTATTAAATATAAATATTGTGGCAAAAAATAATTTGTCAAGTGGCAATTATATGTTGTAAAAAAATAAAAGATGAATGAAAGAAATTATTTACTTAGGTTTATTTTTCTAATTTTAATGTATTAAATAATAATTATAAATATTTTAATGAAATCTATTATCCTAGTAGATTTTTAAATATATGCAAAATATGAAATTAATTAAATTTAATTGCTTTACATGAGTATGCAAATTACTTGAGATAAAATTTACCAATTAATTTCCAAAATAACATATGACATTCTGTCTTTGAGCTCTAAATATATTTATTTATGTTTTTTACATTTATTAATACACATAATTTATCAACATTTATTATTACAATTATCTTTTTTTTTTAATTTTAAATAATTTTGCCAATGCTTTATACATAAATATAATTTTATTTAATGAACTAACAATCATAAATTTAAATGGTAAAGGCCCAGAATCTATATCTATTATGCATAATCTTTTCATTTCTAATAATTTAAGTTTTTAGAGCAATAGAGGTATGATAGACAACATTCAAAAATCATTTCTGAATAAAAGGGATGAAATAATTTTTTTTTTAAAAAAGCTCCTGCTAAATTAAAACAAGGGTCAATTTCACAAAATTTTTATTGAATATGAATTTATTATAATACAAAAATATATTAAATGAGAGATGAAATGATTTTTTGGCAGCATTAGAATTTGGCTGCATTTATATGTATATTTGAAATATACCTTTGAACTGCCTAAATGAGTTTTATATCTATGTTTAGTATTTAACTGATCTTGGCTGAGAATTATTAACTTTTTTAACAGCTAACCCCTCTTTTCTACTTTGAGTAAGATCTAGTGAGAATCAATATACATATCTTCCATATTTGAACATTTTATTTTTATTATTAAACCTTTTTTATACAACATATTCATAATCTTAACATTATTTATTACAAATGTAAGCTTTCAAATAATAAGTATTCTAAAAGTTAATATTTAACAATTTAAAAGTATGAAAATAAGTACTTAAAGGGAATTCTAATATATAGCAATGGTACTCAGCTTCATAGGATGTAATTTATCTATTCAAAAAATTAATAGAACAAATTATTTGATATTTGAATTTTATGTTATTAAAAGAAAAATATATTTAGGATTAGTCATCATCAAAGAAAAAATATTACAATAAAAATATTATTTGTTGTTATTAAAAAATTTTAAAAAATTTTTTTTTACTGTTTTGACAAAAGCAGTTTTATTTTACCCAGTAGAAATTTCTTTCATTTGATGTAACAAACTTTTTAAGAATTGTCTTTTTAGAAATATATTATTTTCAAAGAGACAAGCTCCTATTAATGATGTAGTTTTTGGTTTAAAAATAAATCTTTTACAAAAATATTGCATCATAATGCTTAATTTGCAAACAAATTACTGACATTTACACTTTTTCTTTACAAATCTATTGTATTCAGTAATTTACTCTTAGGCTAAGACCCTCAGATAATCAGAAATTCTCATTTTTATTGACCTCTAAGTGATCTCCCTCATAGCTTTGGCATGTTAAGAAGGTACTGTCAATTACATAAAAAGATTTCTATAGTGCTGACATATGTATATTTTTTCAATTAATATGTTAAAATTGCAGCAGTGGGGAAAAGGGAAGCTGAAAACCATCACAAACTATAGTATATGATTAAAGATAGGCTTAAAACAATATAGAAAAGATAGTGATCACACCAAATGTCAAAATCAAATGGAGACACTGCTTAATTTCATTCAACCCATTAAAATGAGGTTTAGCTATTTCTAAAAGAACTTCATGCTGCACCAATTATCAACATTATCTGCATGTCAGATATTTGAATATGGGAAATTGCAAGGAAACCTTCAACATCATTGTCAAGAATTAACTATCAAAAAAAGAGAAGGATTATTTATTATTGTTTTTGTTAAAAAGAGAACATTCGAGCACTGATTATGTATATGTATGGGAGATAAAGATTTTGACCTGAAGAGTGCTGGTTCAGCATGAAATATGTATATTGGATATCATTTATCTTATTAATATGTATGTGGTCATGTGTATTGGTTATATAATATACAGTAAATGATTGAAGGGCATTTTAAAGTTTGTGTTCAAATCCCTTTTAATTGCATCTGGCGTAAGTGTATATATTATACTTGTATTCAAATATAATGATTTTTTTGTTTTTAGCTTTCAAAGTTCAAAACAAAGTTATCTAGGTCAAACAAAAGTATATTATCATATACATTATTTTTAATTATAAAATAATTTGCTGCATATCATTACATTTAGTTTAAATTGAAGATAAATTGTGTGCATTAATGATAAATGTTTTCATGTGTATCACTTGAAAATCCAATTGTCTTTTAATTTAGTGATTTTAGTCATAATAATAATAATTATTATTAATCTTTATTTGAATTAATCTTTAAGTATCATAGATATTTATATTTTATTATAAGAAGTTGTATTATTTTGGTTCACAGGGTTTTTTATTATTTAAATATAGATTATATTAATTGAAAAGTAATAGACCATTCTAATCTTTACTTACACATGTGACTTTTTTTTAAAAAAAAAGATCCTAACAAAAAAAAGGAATCTTAGAAATAGATAGGGCAGAAGCTACCTGCTTACAGTTATTGTTGAAATTAATAATTATTAAATATATTTAGAATGTTAAGCCACAGACAGGATTAGGCAGAGGTTGAGATGTTGCCATTATTCCCATACATTTTGAGGTTTGCTAGTTCACTTGCGTATTTATTTGAATTTATTGTTTACATATAAAGAAATGTTTATTATATTTTATAGTCAGGTGACTAGTTAATAACTGTATCGAAACCTTGAAGATATATGTTTATTTGTAATATCAATAAAAATAAAAATAAGTTATATGTTTGTCCAAAATTAAGCAAAATGCAATGCTTATTATACAGAACAATTTAGTTCTTTAGATTTATTCATCACACGTGCACACTATTTTTATATATTATATTTCACCTAACAACATACATATGCTTGCTCTTTTCCATTTTAAAAGAGCTTTATTATATTATTATTTATTAAACTTAATCTTTTGTTCTAATTGTTTTGTAAATAAAATATATTTATTTTATTATATTAAAATCTGACTTTGTATTTTTTTTAGTTAAGATATATATATATGCAATATAAAAATAAATTAATTTGTCTTGTATATATTAGAACCCTGAGATATTGCTCTATTTAGACTAATGAATGGAGAAAGAAATGATAGTCATTATTGAGCATCTAATCTATCCAGATACTCAATTAATAATTCTCATGGTATTATTAAAACTATGTATTGCATATGTTATATATAGAGCTCGCAAAACAAGCTCTTAACAAGCTTTGAGAATATCCACAACCCCAGACTGGTTTCTGCTTCTGGTACTGTCAGTGAGGTGCCAGGATATTCATTAGATTAAAAATACTAGGACAAGCACAGCACTTTATCTAATATATAACTATTGAAAAGAAAATCTGATATTTTCAGACATCTGTATGTCTAAAAATCCAGCTATTTACCTTAAATAGCCATATGGGACTGAACTAAGTTCAGATACACCATATATTAACAGCTTTAGTAATATAAAATCACCAAAGCCTTAATAGCAAAAAATAAATTGATAAAAAATCAAGTCAGATGTCACATGACTTAATTTTAATAAAGCTTGTATTTACAAAAGTTATATATAGAACTCGAAAAGCAAACTCTTAACAAGCTTTGAGAATATCTTCAATCCCAGACAAGTTTCTGCTTCTGGCATCAACACTGAGGTGCCAGGATATTCATTAGATTAAAAATACTAGGGCAAGCCTAGCACTTTACCTAATGTATAACTATTGAGAAGAAAATCTGAAATTTTTAGACAACTATATATTTAAAAATCCAGCTATCTAACTCAATTTGGGACTGAACTAAGTTCATATACATCATATATTAATTCAGTCCCATATGGCTATTTGAGTTAGATAGCTGGTTTTTTAGACATATGGATGTCTGAAAATTTCAGATTTTCTTTTCAATAGTTATACATTAGATAAAGTGCTGGGCTTGTCCTAATATTTTTAATCTAATGAATATCCTGGCACCTCACTGATTATGCCAGAAGCAGAAACTAGTCTGGGGTTGAGGATATTCTCAAAGCTTGTTGAGATCTTGTTTTGTGAGCTCTATATATAACATTTGTAAATATAAGCTTTATTAAAATTAAGTCATGTGGCATGTGACTTGTATTACAAATGTTATCTAATGAACTTGCCAATAGCTCTTAAATCCCTAACTCCAGACAGTTTCTGCTTCTGGGTTCTCAGTGAGGTGCTAGGATACTCAAGCATTAGATTTAAAATACCAGATAAAGCCCAGCACTTTATCTAATGGTTAACTATTAAGTAGAAAATCTGAAATTTTCAGACATCCATAGGTCATCAAATCCAGCTATCTAACTTAAATAGCAAAAATCACCAAAGCACTATGGAATCCAGAAGCAAAAACTAGTCTGGGGTTAGGGATATTTTGAAAAACTTGTTAAGAGCTATTGGCAAGCTCATTAGATAACATTTGTAATACAAGCTTGTTAAATTAGATCATGTGATATATATGACTTGATTTCCTTGCAACTATATTTTTGCTATTAAGGCTTTGGTAATTTTATATTGGTAAAGTTATTGATATATGGTGTAGCTGAACTTAGTTCAGTCCCATATAGCTATGTAAGTTAGATACCTGGATTTTCAGACATATGGATGTCTGAAATTTTTAGACTTTCTACTTAATAGTTAACAATTAGATAAAGTGATGGGTTTGACCTGGTATTTTAAATTTAATGCTTAAATATCTTAGCACCTTACTGAGGAAGCCAAAAGCAGAAACCAGTCAGGGGTTAGGGATATTCTGAAAAGCTTGTCAAGAGTTATTGGCAAATCATTAGATAATAATAGTTTTTATAAAGAACAATAAAATTCTGAATCCCAAATGAAATGACTATATGTAGATTACATCATCACAGACCTCCTACTTAAGCAATAATAAATATTTCAAATGATAGCCAAGGCAAAGCTATGCATTTACAGAGTTGCCTTGACAATATGTTGAACTATTCAATTGTTTAATTTTAAAAAAGAGGGTTACAATGATAAAATATATACATATTACTTCAGATAGTCAATTCTCAAACTTTATATAATACCTAAACATATTATTAATTGAGAATTAAACAATATATTTAGTCTAGAAATAATTAACAAATGACCAGTAATAATTGTTAATATAATTCCATAATGTGGTTTGTGAAAAAGTGAAAGTTTGACACTTGAAATCAGACTATAGCAAATTGATATCTATAAAATCCTAAATTAATGATGAAATGAGTGTCAAAGATTAATCTGGACCAATTAATGAGTGCTAGTTCAGCACGAAATGCTCATCTTGGGGATCATTTATTTATTACATGTCTTTGGTCATATATTTCAGAAATTTATAAAAAAAATAGAAGTTTGAAATATATTTATTAAAAATATATATTTATAAATGAAGTTAAAAATATATTTTAAAAGAAAGGTATTTATGAAGTTAAAATTACAATATGAGCTATGTATGTCTTACTCAAAAAAAAGTGAACTGGTTGATCTCAAACTTGTGGGCTGATGGATGATTGTGATATTATTGAGCTAAGGTGAAAGATACACTACAATAAAAATAAAATTTGAAAATATATAATGCCTTCTGAATCATCATTTACAAAATGTAATCATCATTTCTTTCTCTAAATATAGGGGATTTGAACTCAGACTTTCAAGCAACCTTCACCTATCCACACTATCTCATACTACTGGTACACATGATCACACACATGTACACGTGTAGAAAAAGCTCTGTAATATTTTATATAAGTTTAAAAATTTTATATTTCTTCCATAAAATTGTTTAAATTTTTTATACAGTCATTCTTAACAATTTTCATTCTTTAATAATAAATTATTCCTAAAGATACTAAGCTTAAAATAATTATATTAATTTGTATTTTTTACCATTCCAGAATTATTAGTCAATAGTCATTATCTAAACTCATTTTATTCTTCTACAATAATTTAAAAACTCATTAATTTTTAATATTTATAATTATAATAACATGAAAGCTAAACACCTTCAAACAGATACGCTTTAAAAATGCTTATGTGACAGCCAATCAGATGGAATAATGGCATCACATGGGACTCCAAATTCTAAAACACAAGCCAGAACTATTAGAAAAAGATGGGACCCATCTTAATCTATGCCTCAATTATAATTGTTTAAATTAATCAATATATGGTTTAAATACATAGCATAAATTAATATATATAAACAAAATTCAAATCGTTATATTCCTTTATAAATTGAAAACATTTTTAGATTCTGCACCCCCCCCCTAAAAAATTTCCACACCTAAAAAATAAATCAAATTCTTTCAATATCTCTCACCCACAACTTTATTGGGCAATAATTGCAAGAAAGTTTTTTTATTATATAGTGAATCATACTTTTAAATTATTTACACTAAACATAATAATTTATGTTATTTGTTTACCCTTATATCTTACACATACATTCAAAAAATACACACAGAAGCACATTAGTATACATATTAATAACTATGAATTTGCACAAAAAAAAATCAAGTCAGATGTCACATGACCTAATTTAATAAGCTTGTATTTACAAATGTTATATATAGAGCTCACAAAATAAGCTCTTAACAAGTTTTGAGAATATCCCCAATCCCTGACTGGTTTCTGCTATTAGCACCTCACTGATGATGCTAGTAGCAAAAACCGGTCTGGAGTTGGGGATATTCTCAAAGCTTGTTAAGAGCTTATTTTGTGAGCTCTATATATAACTATGAATTTGAAAATTATGATTTTTCAAATAAATATCCACAAATGGTTGCCAGTTATTCTTTATCAGATTAAAAATGACTAACATTTTTTAACTCCAGATAATGAATTTATTTTTTATTAAATACAAAACATATATATGTAAAATATTTTATATGTGCACAATCATAGTTTTTAAGTCAATATTTCAATCTTTTTCACACATTATGTAAAATCTTACATATTTTTAAATCATAATTTATATCATTTTTTTTTATCATTCTTTTACATTCAAATATAACGATTACATCATGGGGGGGGGGGGTAAATGGACCTTAAAAAGGATTTTTATTGAACTAGACTTTTTAGGTAATCCAAATCATCTAATTTATTAAATGTCTTTTAGTATTGTTTGATATTTATTCAATGTATATTATATTGATTTACCTTACAAGATCGAGTATTTTCACTCATTAACCATTACAATCTTTTAATAAATACACCCATCCCTCACATATAAGAAGTTTTTAGTTTCAAAACATTTTATTAATGAATTACATTGTATATATTAGGTATTTAGATACATATTGTTTTAAAGGTCAATAGTTTTGAGTGATGAGTCTTTTGGTGCTGAGGTTTATAAATCAATTTGATCTGTAACTTATGTTTTGGATAAGAAGTTTTTATATAAAAATTTACCCTGTAATCATCAGAAATTTTTGCATACTACTTTGATTAACAATCAATCAATGATTTTCTATAGCAATCTTGAAAAAAAAAATGTTCTTTTTTTTTTAATATCCACCTTTTTATTTTTAAATCTTAACTGTCTTGTAAAACTATTAAAATCATAAAATATTGATGTCATCAAAGCAATTCAATCTCAAAAATGTACTATAAAAATGTATTTATTATATAATTAAAACACTTAGATCTTATACAATAACAAATTATAATTATAATTAAAAATATAAAATATGATTTATATTCGTAATTTTGACCCAATATCCTCCTATTACAATATGAAAATAGATTTCTGGCATCATATATGCAAATGTGATTCTCTTCACAAATGTAAACAATCACACATACACACACACAAAAAAAATTCAATATTTATTTAAAAATAAATTTTCAACATGTAAAGGATTAAGAGCATTAAAAATAAATTGAAAAATGTCTACATTACCTTATAATCAACTTACATTTAACTAATTTCTGATTATATTTTCATATCTTAAACCCAGACTTTCAAGCTGTCTTTAGTCATTCACTCCATCTTATATAACAAATACACATGATCACATACATATGAAAAAGATAAATGATCTCCAATATATGTATTTCATGCTGAAACAGCAATCATCCATATGTAGATGGAATAGGTGACTAAAGGGAGCTTGAAAGTCTGGGTTCAAACCCTCTCTAATTACATCAGACTTAAAGCATATATACTATACATGTATTTAAATATTTTCATATCTACAAAAAATTTTAATTTCCTCAGGCAAAAATGCCTGCCATCATAAGCTCAATCAATATTGGCAATATATATATAATTAATTATATTATTCAAATTATAGTAATCATTTGTATATTACATTTCTTAATCTATTTTTTTTATTTAATTAAGACTGCTTTTACATAAATAAAAAAAATCAATAGTGGATTATTGATGTTATAAATAATCATTAACATTGCTGTAAAATATATCAGTTTTATTAGTTTCATAATTACACAAAAATGAATCATTGAAGATAGAACATAATGAACACCATGAGTAAAATATTTTTGTGCATATGCTTCATTTTAAATTAACAAATCATTATTCAATGAAATATTCATATTATGTTTAAAATGTTGGTCATAAGATGTAAAAAAAAAAAAAAGTAAAAATAAAATACTAACTGAAATATTTTTATTATGCACTATATTTGCATACAAGTTTATTCATTACTTATCAACCCACTTTAGTTGCTTTTATTGGATGTTTAATGTTTATTATGTTTTGAATTAAAATGATGTTATTTTTGTTATAAAAAGTTATTATGCTTGCTTGTTTTTTCCCTTCATGATTCATGATTTATGAAGCATTTTGGCAATCAATTGAGTTCATTGTCTGGGTAAAGCTGTCTACAAATGTTTGCAAAGATGCATTACACACTAAATCAATACTCTTCAGTTATGTCAGGTCAAAATCATTTATGTTTTCATTAGTTGTTCAGTATTGCTTAATAGCAAATTAATATAGTTAGATTTACAAGTGTCAAAACTTCTGCTTTCACAACTTTGACATAATCCACTTCAAAAAATACATTATAATTCTTACAAATCATTTATTAGATTTGATATTTTTATAATACTTTTATCCCAGAGTTTAAAGTATAGAGGTATGTTAAAGATTGTTATGGTTGTTTTTAATTAAGTATGAATATATGAAACAATTCAACTTCATTCCATTTTATTAAATATCAAATATGGTATAACTATTATTATTTTATAATACTTTTTATTTCATGTTTTAACTTCTTTTACTCATGCCAAGTCATTATAAATAACATCTAATCATTTTTACATTTTTATATGTACAACTGCAGATACTAGAAAAAATGTGAATGGCTCATATAATTTATTTTTCATAAATTAACCTTTTTACTTAATCCTAATTATCACACTTCTTATAAGACTCTCTACCATTTTTTCACACTCATCAAATATATATTACAACAATTCATCTTATAAATATACAATTTTTAACATTCACTCATTATTTTTTTAAATACACAAATTATTACCAATTGTTTTTATCAAGTCAGAAATTATTATATATCTTTCATTCTTAATATAGATTTCAACTTTATTAAGATCAACTATATCTTTTTATTAGTTTACACAAGTATAATACCATAATAATAATTTGGTTATTTAAAGTTTTTATCTTACTTAAGCACATGATTTTATATATTTTTAAGCTATAACTCATTATTCTTACATTTTATAAAACATGGTTGTATAAACTGAAAAACATATAAGAGAGGCCTAAATTTTTTTCAGTTTGCCCAATTCCTCACACTTCCTAAATGTTTCTTGTTGTCTAATATTTATCCAATGTATCTTCCATTTATTTCTCTTACATTTGCATTTCTAGTATATAATTTTTGATAATTATAGTTGTGATTTTAAAATATTATAATTTGATAAATATTAAAATTTTATTTATAAGTATCAAACCTTCTGCACTCACAATTTTAACACCACCAGTACAAATATATTAACTAATGATTATTACTAATCATAATTTATTAAATCAAAGATTATCTCTAGCCTAATTAATATTGCTTGCCTTTTTCATTTCATATTAAAAAAAAAACAGAATAACATAATTTTACATTTTTTTTTTTTTTTTAAAAATTGAAGATAATTTTTAGCTATTTAAGATTTGAAATATAAGCATTCTTCATATACCTGGTATGGTTGGCTGAAGAGTTGGAGGTTGGAGTAGATTAAAGCCTGTCCATTAAAGTATGAAGATTTGCTATCTTAATATACACTGAGCATATATGTGTGTGGGAGATGATTTTCTGGACCAATAGATGAGTGCTAGTTCAGCACAAAATATGTACATTGGTGATTATTTATCTTTTCTACATGTGTGGGGTCATGTATATCAGTGGTATGAGATAATACGAATAGTTGAAGGATCCTTGAAAGTCTGTGTTTAAATTCCCTATATTTTTAGCTACTTTTATATTCCAAACAAAGGAAAAAGGAGCAATAAAGTTATTTAGTTATCAAAAAAATATTATCTTTTTAACTTCTTTTGTTCATCTCTTAAAACTTTAAAATAAATGCTTACATTTAAAAATTATTGTTTTTCTAAATGAGATGATAGAAAACGAAAGTATAAGGACGCATGGGCAATTGCAAAAAATTTAAATGCAATTAATAGAAAGAAGTTCTGCATTGCATTATTGAAAAAATGAAATATTTAAATACCTCATTTGCATAATAAATCACATCCATATATATGCATAATTTTCAACTGCTAAACCAAATAGCTATATGATTCTGGCAATAGTCTGCTTTCGCATGTAAAAGTTTTAAATATTAATTATTACCTCATCTTAATACTCGATTATAAGAGTTTATAATAAAAAAAATATTTTTTTAAATAAATAAATAATTGCTTGTGGCTTATTGTGTTATTAAAAATCATCAAGAGGAGCTAAATATATCTCTTTTTAATTTGCATAATTATTAACCATTTAATTAGTTTCTTTTATCATGTATAAATTAAGATTATAGTGTAAACAAAATTTTAAAATAATAATAATAATATAGTAATTATAAATAATAAATTAGGGAGACATATTTACATAAATTAATATAAATTAATATATTGTACAGGCTTAAACCTGCATTTATATATGTAATATATGCGGCATTCAAACTCAGACTTTCATACCACCCACTAAACCAGCAATCATCAGTTGGTCTGACACACGTGTTGAAAAGATAAATAATCACCAATTTCATATTTCATGCTAAACCAGCAATCATCAGTTGGTCTAGATTACTATTCTCACACACATGTATAATCAGCACTCAGCTTTATATTAACATAGCCAATCCTCATACTTTAATGGACAGGCTTCAAACTATTCCAATTCACAACTTTTCAGCCTTCCATTTCATTGAAAATCTGATGATGGAATGTTCAAAGCCTTTGTTAGTGCCAAGGTTGTCATCCTACCCATGTTGACATATTAGATAGTAATCTAAACCAACTGATGATTACTGGTTTAGCATGAAATACATATATTGGTCATTATTTATCTTTTCAACATGTGTGTGATCAGGTGGGTCAGCAATATGAGATGGCACTGAGAGTAGTGGATCATGTGAAAGTCTGAGTTCGAATGCTGCATAAATTAATATAATAAAATTAGAAACTGTGAGGCACTGGAAATAGAAGCTATAATAATTATTCTTATAAGTCTATACAAAAGTTAAATGGCTAAGCACTTTCAAGGTATGTTGCTTTATATTCATAACCATAGTGATAATAAAATACATATTATCATTTTAGAAACAAATATTCATATTATAAATATTAAAATAAATTATTTCACTTTCTTTACATTTAAGTTGTTATTATAATAAATATTTTATTACTAATAATGATAGATTTACTTAAATGTTTTGTGATTATATCCATTTAACTTTAATTATATTTAAGAATGTACATGCATGTATATATATAATAATATTATAATTAAATGTCTGCACTTCTTCAAAACAATATACGTAATTATATCACGGAATTATATACGTAATTAAGATCACAGAATTAAGGGAAGGTTAGCTTTTCAAAGTGTTAGTTGACAAAGACTACAAGGTTAGTCGAAAGCACTACTAAGTGGATAAAATTTTTAAAATATATCTGATTACTGTATTTATAAATATTCAATTATATATATATATATATTATGTTAAAACATTAATGGGTAATTTCCATCTTATATGTACACTAATAAAGTAATTCTTATACTAATACTATTTTTAAATAATTTATTCTTATTATTGTTAGTATTATAACTTTTTATTCTATGTATTGTTCTTTTGAAATTAACTTTATGTGAACAAGTGTTCTTATAAGTAAATATAAACTGTAATAAAAAAAGTTGATATACATAGTCAAAAAAGCTATATTTATAAAATATATATAAGATGACATCTTGGATAAGTTTAATAATTTGCCTTGTAAGATAATATTACCAATAATATTAATATAATTTTAGTATTGTTATTTGCAGTAATGATAATAATGATATTAATAATAAATAATAGTTGTAATATTGATAAGACAATAATTTGTTTTTTATACTTATGATTATTGTTGTTGATTCATATATTAAACTTCATTACAATACTAAAACATTACATGATCACCATTTCCTATGTTTACACAAGCTATTAAAACAGTAGCAAACTTTTATTTTTTTAAAGATGCAAGATGTGGTTACATAGCGGTACTAGAAAAATAAATAATTACACAGTTGGCAACATGTTAGGTTTGAGAATAATATATATATATATATATTTAATTAATTGCCTTATTTAAGTATTAATTGGGAAAAATAAAATTTAATTTTCCAATAAATATTTTTTATTAGTCTTTATTTAACTAAATGTTTGTAAAATCCTGATGTGATAGTATGAAAATTTTCAAACATTAAATATTTTTAAGAATAATTTTTTTAAAAAAAAATAGTAAGAAAAATATAAAAAGAGGGAAGAGCAAAATAGGATTTTAATAATTTTGTAGATTTTATTTTAATTAATCAGAGTTGTTTCCCTTTCTTTATCTCTATTTAATGAAAAACAAAAAAATCAAATCAGTGCAATTAACAGATTAGCTTATTGTTGTTGTTTTGCAAGAAAATTTGTTTTTTAATTATAAAGGATGTCAAGAATTTTATGTTGTTAAATTTAAGTTCTTAACTTAATTTTAATCTCTATGATTAAGAAGGAAATTGGCTGAACAGGTAAGAGACAGATTGTAATTGGTTTGTGGGCAAGATTGTCCTAGAAAAAATATATGTAGTGGTATAAATAAGTGATAATACCCAAGTGTCTGGAAAGGATTATTGCTAACTTAACTGTTAAAGAGAGCAGTCCAATCTTAATTCTGCTTCTCAAAAAGATAGTATTCCTAATTTAGCTATTGAAGAGAAAGCAATGAAGTTTTAATCCAGATACTGAAAAGAAAGACACAGAAGCCTTTACCAACCTGTGGCATATCACAGTAGGACTTTTAACCAAGCTATTGAATATAATAATAAAAATTTTTAATCCAGCTTTTATCATACTATGAGTTTAGCACTAAAAAGGTTTGTACAATAAAAATCATGTGCTAAGTTCAGCTACTTACCTTCAAGAAAATCTAGGGAAAGTAAAAACCATTTTATGCAGACTGCAACTTTTCCTTTAAGCAAAAGCATGAAAAGTCTGCTTACATATGTCTCACCTAAAAATTTAAGAGGAGAACTAAATGGACAAAAAGTGCTATTTTCATTTACCTGGAATGGGTACAGACCCAGAAATTTTTTTTAACCAGGTCCATGTTTAGAAGCCTTCAAAAGAAATTTCATTAAGAAAAACTGAAATTGCATCTGAAAAGGCATCCATAACAAGAAAGCCATGGGTATAGGTATTTTTTATGTGTGCACACTATATTTTTATTAATATTTTTGTTTCATAACTGTAATAAGTTTTTTCCTCAATTTGCCCTCTGGTTAGAATTAAAGATTGCTATCTTTGATTTTTAAAAATGTTTAACAAACTCTTAGTTATTTTTTAAAAAAAAAACCTAATGAATTTAAAATCAATTTAGGAATAAAAATTAATTGATTGGTTAATATAATTTTTGTGAATATATATATATATATATTGAAATGAGTGCTTGAAATGTCATACTATCATCCATCTTTTGTTTTTATTGTTATTAATTAGATATTAAATAATTGTTTTTTAAAAAATATTATTTCCAATTTTAATTACTTTATTCCATCCAATTCCTGTTTCATAAAGTGCAGAATGTGGGTGATCTTATATCATGGCAGCTTATATTCTAGAATTTAGTTTTTTTGATGATCTCTATAAAGCTAATTATTCATAGGTAGTGGAAGCCCATAATTTGCTTAAGTTTATTTATAATAAGATAATATATTTATTTCCCTCTTCATCAGTGTAATAAATTATAGAATTCTTACTTCCTGAGCTAGATTTGTGCATAACAGCAACATGGGATAGGGAGTTTATATGTAGTGTATGGGCATCCAGATGATGATTATTCCTGAGTTGTCATGAGGAGGATATTCTTGAAAGTCCATGCACTATATTTTATTTAGTTCAGTCACTATCAAAAATTAAGTTTATATTTGGCTGGTACATTAATGATACTAAATTGCCAGAACATTGATGATAATCAGCATGCTATAATATCCCAGCATTATTGTTTTTGTGGTTGTATATTCAGATGAATTAGCATTTAGTTTGTGTGTCCAAATTATGTTTAAATAAATGCTCCAAGCTGTCAAAGGCTAAATAGTTAGACTGGTCTGCAGTAGTGCCAGTTCTGACTGTTGATTTATTTTACTAGATCATTCATGATAATTAATGATTATTACTTTTGGGGAGTGCTGGTAAACTTATAGTTAGTTATGCTGATCTCTCAGAGTGATTTATTATGCTCATCTCTTTTGAGATTAATTTTTTTTTTTTACTTGAGAATAAAAATACAATTCCTCAGATCCTGCATGGTTTAAACCCTAATTTTCTGTAGTTAAAAATGGCTAACCAATTTAGGGCAGTTGATATTCATGTACTAGTGGTCATCACTCAAGGTATAACTCTGTATTTCCCCATAGCATTACAAATGATGACCCAACTGTGGGCATAATGATGATCAGGTTCTGATAATCATAACTTGAATCTCAGAAATACACCTGAAAAACAAAATTCTGTATTTTGATGAAGAATTAATTTAAATGTATTATTGGGAAATCTGACAAGAGTATAAAGGATTGCTTATATAATTCAGTTATAAATTACAAAATAGAAATATTAATGTTTAAGTTCATATTTAAAGTTGAACAGATAATCAAGGTATGATTTTGAAGAATGGATTGATTTTTGGACTGGTGAAATTTGTTTAGATGTACTTTCAGTTTTGGTGATGGATGGAGTGTTTTGTTGTTGTCTTAAGGATGCAATGTTTTAATGCAATTCCATGGAAAATTCTTTCTCAGGCACTGTTCCAACTCTTTCATATTTTTATATTTTTTGGATTATTTATCATAGTTCAGTTAATATAGTCCTGCCATAATCCCCAGCCTCTAAACCTCCAAAAAAGAGGAACAAGGCATAATTTCTGTATTTTCCAGCCCCTCCAAGGAATCAGGTTTTGCAAAGATTTTTGCATTATATTTTGATAGCTTACAGTATCTAAATTGAGATAGACCTTTGGGTATTCATGCTGCATTGTATACTTATAGTCCAGTGACTGGATTCTGTATTTATCCCAAAATTGCAAGACACTATGCATTATTTTGCTGTTAGATTCTCATTAGATCTATAAAAAAAGGTTTTGATAAATGGTTCTTGACATGAACTTGAGTTTGTATACACATATGTACTTATAACAAAAAACAATAGAAATGAAATTGGTTACATATACATATACATGAACAAGATAGAATTGGAGAATAAAGCAGGAGAAATAAATTAATGAAATAAAACTGGGTATTGAGACAATAAGATTAAAGAAAAGGTGCATTAGGGGTAATAATATAGTAGTAGTGAAAGGTAAGGTGAAATATGGTTTCATAGAAGAGGGTGTGATGTTAAACTTATTTTATGCAATATTTTTCAAAGTTCAGATTTGTAGTTTCTGTGTAAAAATAATTCAATACAGTTTTGTTTTTTGAAGACAAAAGTTTATAATAGAAATATATATGTTGACAAGAGGGGAAAAGATGGAATAACATGATCCAAAATAAGACAATCAGCAATCAATAGAGGAATTTGGAAAATAGAGTAACCTTCCATGTTATCCCAATTATTAGAAATGTTTAAAGAAGAGAATAAAAAAGAGACCAACAAAGAGAAGATGATAACAAGCAAAGAGAAGAAGAGAATAAAAAAGAGACCAACAAAAAGAAAATGATAATAATCAAAGAGAAAAAAAGAATAAAAAGTGACCAACAAATAAAAAATGATAATAAACAAAAAGAAGAAATGAAAAGAGAGACCAACAAAGAGAACAAAATAACATAAAGAATCAATAAAGAGAATGACAAAGTAGAAAAATAACTAAAGAAAAGTTGAAAGAAATAAAAAATTATGCTACAGAAAATTGATGAAAACAGTAAAAATATGGCTAATAAAATAGCAGGCTGAATAAAACAAATTTAAAGAAGAAGTTCTGAATGAAGTGAGACAAAACAAAGAAGAACAGGATATGAAAATAAAATAGATACAAGAAGTAATGGATAATAAAATTAGTTAAGTGCAGGAGGCAATAGAATTTGTGAAAAATGAAAGTCGATGAAGCCTGAAATTGGTAGAAGAGCATATAGAGGACCTGAATAACCAAATTAAATTCCTGAAGGTCAGAGATTATGATAGAATCCAAGAAATAATGAAACAATTGAAGGATGACCATAGACAAGATGATCAAGCCAAAAGAAAAACTGCCATCTACACATTAAAAAAAAAAGAAATTGAAAATACAAAATAGAGAATAGAGAGTAAATATACAAACCAAATGCTTGCAATTGTAAACCAATTCCTTAAAATAAAGACCTTTTCAGGAAATGCTGGTGAGAACCCATTGAATTCACCAACAGTCTGGAAAGATTTTCAACACTAATGCTATGACTGAAGAGGCAAAGAGAGAAGTATCTTGTAGCCATCTTCAAGGTGCATCCCAGGCAGGGTCGGATTCACTATTTACTCATTCTCATAATTTTATTGAGTTTAAGCAAGCAATCATGAAGTGCTACTGGAGTGAGGATTACTTGGAAGAGGTAGAAGCATAAAGTATCCTAAGAGAAGTGCCTTCCTGATGAGACCTATACTTCATTTTTTTAGAAAGCAAGTAGCAAAATTGAGAACACTCACTGCAAATTCTCTCTCAGAATTACAAATAATAAGAATATTAAGACATAGCTTCTGAAGCCATATTGAAAAGATGTTGATTGGCACTGAGAGGCATACAAATGAGCAGGTGACTAAACTGTTAAATGCATTTGACAGCATCAAACCTGCATATGCTGAAAAGGAAAGGGGATTTAAACCTCCAAATAAATTGACATACAGAGGAGATAATAATCTTCATATGAATGCTATAAAATATGGGAAGCAACAAATGAAGATACCACCATGGTATCATACTAGAAGAAATGAAGTGTCATCATAAAAGAGGAAGAGATGTTCAACCAGTGACATAAATAGTTTTACCAGAACCCAAATTGTTAGGAGATCTGGAAGTGGATCAAATATTCATGGAAGGAAATATTCATTAGGAATATTGTTCTTCATCCTATGACAGAAAACAAATAATTGGACAAACCAAGAGTATATGACCTATTAACACAGAGAGGTATTATCAGAGAACTGATGATGATCTTCAGTCTCCCAAAGCAGGATGCAGTTATACTTCTGGGCAAGGAAACAAAAAAGCAAGATGATGAAACTGAAACTGAGTAAAGAAGCAGATACTTTGAAGAACTTGGGAGTAAATATTAGGAAGCATTATAGTTTTGCTTTGAGGATGATGATATTATTATAGATATAGGGATGCAGTATATGCTCATGATGCTCTAATGTTTTATCTCTGTGCTGTACCTACCTAAGGTTTAAACTTTTTTTGAATAAGCCCCTCAGAGAAACCGGGCTTTCTATCAGCAGAATACTGAATTGTCTACCAGGCACAGAACTGTGTCATGGTGTGGAACCTATAAGACTTGTAAAGTAAATGAGCAAGGCATTTTACATGGCCAAACATTCCTCTGGTCATTTTTTTCTCTTAATGTACCCTCTGGGTAGTAAGTTGTGTTTGTGCTTAAACTGAGATATTTTTATGGTGCTCATGTTGCATTCAAACCTGTTTTCTGTGATGAGGTTTTCTATCCATCATGATGCTGGAGACAGATATGCATATATTACACCAATAGTCACCCCATCTCCAGAAATAAAAATAGATCAAATAAATGAGACAGTTACCAGTGATCAAATAGCCTAACATGGCTTAATTAAAAAAATTATATCTCAACTTGTCTGTGTAAATGTTAATTTACAGTGAAGGTTAACTAATAATAGATCAAATAAATGAGATTGTTACCAGTGAAATAGCCTAACATGGTGTAATTAAAATTAAATTATATCCCAGGTTGTGAGTCTGTGTAAATGTGAATGTGCAGCAAATAAGTTTTTGTTGTAGTAAAATAAAATTGGCTGAATCAAAATAAAATATCAAGAAAGTGGTTCAACTCAATTTCATTTCCCCAATTAGAACCAGGGTAATGTAACCAATTGGTTACATAGCTGTACTAGAAAAATAGATAGTTGATAGCATGTTCCTCAGGTTTAAGAATAATAAAAAAAATAATTAATGGGGAAAACAAAATTTAATTCTCCAATAAATATTTTCATGTGTCTTTATTTAAATAAATGTTTGTAAAATTCCCATATGATAGTATGTAAATTTTCAAACATTAAATATTTTTAAGAGTAGTTTTTAAAAAAAATAATAAAAGAATAAAAAAGAGGGAATAGCAAAATAGGATTTAAATAATTTTGGTAATTTTAATATAATTAATTAGAGTTGTTTCCCTTTCTTTATCTCTATTTAATGAAAAACAAAAAATCAAATCAGTGCAATTAACAGATTATCTTTTTGTTGGTGGCTTTTTGCAAGATTTGGTTTTTAATTATAAAGGAATGTCAAGAATTTTATGTTGTTAAATTTAAGTTCTTAACTTGTTTTCAATATGTATGATTAAAGGAGAGATTTGAATGAACAATTGTTTTTATAAAATTTTATTTAATTGGTTGTCATGAAAATAATAATGTAAGAGACAGATTGTAATTGGCTTGTGGGCAAGATTGTCCTAGAATAAACTATATGTAAGGGGTGTGAATAAGTGATAATACTCAAGTGTCTGGAGAGGATTATTGCTAACTTAACAGTTGAAGAAAGCAGTCAAATCTTAATTATGCTGCTAAACAAAGATAATAGAAAAAGTATTCCTAATTTAGCTGTTGAAGAGACATCAGTGAAGTTTTAATCCAGATTCTGAAAAGAAAGAAGCAGAATCTTTTACCAACCTGTGGCATAACACAGCAGGAATCTTAACCAAGCTATTGAATATAATAATAGAAAGTTTTAATCTAGATTTTAGCATACTGAGTTTTGCACTAAAAATGGTGTGTACAATAAAAACCATGTGCTAAGTAAAGCTAAAATCTAGGTATCACCTTCCATGTAACCTATATTTACTAAAAGAAAATGTAGGAAAGGCAAAAAACCATTTAATCAGTCTGCAACTTTGCCTTTAACCAAAAGCATGAAAAGTCTTATCTGGAGATTTAAGAGGAGAACCAAATGAACAAAAAGTGCTATTTTTATTCACCTGGAATGACTATAGACCCAGAAAAGAACAAATTTAACCAGACCCATGTTTAAAAGCCTTCAAAAAGAAACTCCATTAGGAAAAACTGAAATTGCAACTGGAAAGGTCTCCATAGAAAGAAAACCATGGTATATGTATTTTTTATATGTACACCCTATATTTTTATTAATAGAAAATCTGTTTTGTTTCATAAATATAATGTTTTTTTCTCTCAATTTGCTCTCTGGATAGAATTAAAGATTGCTAATTTTGATTTTTGAAAATATTTAACAAACTTTTAGTTATTTTAAAGAAAAAATCTAATGAATTTAAAATCAATTCAAGAATAAAAAATAATTGACTGGTTAATATAATTTTTGTGAATATATATATATATATTGTGCCCTTTTCTGTAGGTCAGAATTGGCTCACCACAATAAATTATTAAAAATTTTAAATTTTAGTATATGTTCTCTTGATGTGTTAATTATATTTTGTTAATATTATCTTAAAAGGATGTATATTGTATTAATAATATCTTAAAGTACAATATAAAGCTAAATGAAATTATGTAATACATAAAATTATAATGAATCACTTAAGAACAGTTAAATAAAGCTAAAAATATTATTACATATGTTTGCAAAAGCTGGTCATAATAAATAACACAGCTATAAATATTTAAAAGTATGTTTAAAAGTTCGATTTTAATAGTTTAAAACTTATAGTTAAATAAATGTTATATTTATTTTTATAAATCATATTTAATATTATATATTTTAAAAAGTAAATTTTATGGTAGTGAAAGTTGTATTTAATTCTATATTTTCCAAATTATTTTTCCAAATTTTGTATTATTGTATTATTTTATTTAATACAATTAGTGTAGCAATTTATTATTTATTTCCAGACAGTAAATTTGATAATGTCTGTATTGGTTATATTAGTTATGTGATTTGTATAATAATATATGGTTGTGTACACACTTGCTTGCTAGTATTTATTAGTAAAGTTTTAAATATTGTAAAATTGCATTATAGAATTGGATATAATTATTATCTATCATAAAAGCTAATATTAAATATTAAGTTAACTAACATTATAAATGTTTTAAATAATGTAATAAGACAAATACAGTTAATAAAAGTTAAATATTTTGTATTAAAATAAACTAGATAAATTAAATATTAAAGGTGGGATAAATTTATTAAATATTCTTTTAAAAAGTCATTTTGAAATATTTAATCAATTTAGTAAAGTAATAATTGATTTAAGATTAATATTTTTAAATAATATTTAAGGTTTTAATATGTCACATTTTTTATTTTGAAATTTAATTGTGTAAGTTTCTAACATTATGCAAATTTGGTAACAAATCAAAAGTAAGAATCAACCAATAGAATGATGTATTTTCTAGGATATAAATACTGATTGCATGGGGGAGTAGCAGGGGTGATTAAAAAATGTATTGAAGGTAGCAGATCATATCAGAAGCTATCAAGGTGATAGTAGTTTTAATTTTATTATTTAGTCAATTTTTAGCACTCTCGTACAATTTTATTTGCAAAAACTAATTGGACATTTTATTAAAAATATTTGCAAAAAGAAAGTGTATAATAAAAATATTAATAATAATTTCATTTAATATGCCTTGCTAATTTTAAAGTCCCATTATCAGGAGTATTCGTTGAAATCTAATATATAACTTTGCAATAATAAAATGGATATACCAATAAGTAAAATGTATTCAACTTATAATATTTTAAAAATGAGTATAATATTTATTAATGCAGTTTTAATAATATTGAACAGGAGAACTATTCAAATGAATAAATTAATTTTATGGACATTATATGGGAAACTCATTAGAAAAATTGTTTGCTGATTAAAAGTAAAGATGCATTATTTTATATAGCCAAATAGTAAGACAAGCATACTTTATAATAAAATTATGGAAATATCATATTAAAAGAGTAAATGTGATATCCTTTTTGAAGGAAACATTTTTAAAATATTTTTCAAGAAATTATTTTAAAAAAAGACTCACAGAAAATACTTGGAAAAGTGTATGTTATTAAAAACCTGAACAATATAGGTTATACGCATTCATGAAAAATTATTTTAAAGCTGATAATTTAAACCATAAGGAAACAACCACTGAATAGGTAATAAAGAATAATAAATTTCTTTGAAGAAGAAACCTATAAAAAAAAATGAACATGTTAATAAATAAAATGTAGAATTATGGAAAAATTTAAGATTGCAAAAAAGTTTATCCAGATAGTTCAAGCTAAGCTAAAGAGATAAGATGCATCAATACACCCATAGAAGCTTCACAGGATTATTTTAATATTATAATTTTAATAATCATCATTCTGGACAATAGAATCATAAACTGTTGTTCTATAAACTTTTTCAGGATGGATTGATTATTATTTTATTTAATTTTTCAAGATTTTAAGACACCGTATTATTTTTTATTTTTTAAAAAACTGAGATCTTAGTACAGGAAGGAGTACAACGCATGTGCAAGATCGGGGACAATTGTTTGTCATCAAGCAAGAGAAGCATAGCAATGGGGAAAGGTTGTAGAATTCTCTTGAAGAGAACATTTAAAAAAAAAACTTTTGAGAAAGAAAATGGAAATATTTGGACTTAGAAAAAACATTCGTTTTCAAGTGAAGTTATGTAAATATGATTTTTATTTATTACTATTTTTATTTTAAATGTAAATTTTCTAATTTATAAGAATAGGGATATGAACATTAATCTATTGATAATATTAAAATCCTATGATATAATAATTTAATAGTTTAAATAAGAACACTTAAGTAAAAGTATAGATATATTTTATGTATGTTATGCTATATCTAGTGGATGAAAAGAAGACTGCAAAAAGTGATGACCAGATAATATCACTTGGTAATAGTTAAGGAATATTGATATTTTATGATGTATATTTTTTTTAGATTGCCTATGAACTATAATGAATGAAAGTATAAATGTTTAATTATATGTAAACACATTTTATACAACATTTTTTAAAAAAAATTATGAGACTAGGATTTATTTTTGGGAATATGCATATTATAATTTTATACTAAGTAATATAACACAACATAATAGTAAATATTTATGTGATTCTTTTACAAAACTTTCATATTACTGGATGTTCCAAGGATTCATGTTACAGGTTTGTATATGTTTTTTTTAGAATATAGAATAAGGAAATAAGCAAACTTTTCTTGTGGATCAGTAAGATCACTGTAATTATAAATGAATTTTATTTATTGTTTTGAATATGCAAGATAGTTATTTTGACGATGTAAGATGTGATAAATCTTTAGGAAATAATATTAAGATAGTGGCTTGGTAGTAACATGGGAACCCAAGATGATGTTATAATAGGATGTAATGAGGGAATATGAATAATATTTTATAATCTTCGTAGATATCAGTACAGTTAACAGTGCCCTGTAACTGATATATTTATTTTGGACAGTGTCTATTTTCTTTAAGTATTGATGTTTTAATAAGCTGAAGGAATAGCCTGACATCATTAATATTATTGGAAGACTTAGACTTGGTCATGCCTCTATTTCTTGTAGATACACTGTGCCATGATATTTTTGATATATGCTATGAGTTATACTCTGGTTTTTTTTCCCTAGATCCTACCATCTATTCGCTATCTAGATTTCCAATGTAACTACATTGTTCAGTATGATATATTTGAAAAGAAATAATAGATAATTTAGAGTTTAAGATATGCTATCATTTGAATGAGATGAGTTCATTTACTTAGAAGAAGTAGAATTTGTATAAATTAGAATTGAAAATCCAGTGGATCCTAAAAGAGAAAAGAATCATAAAATGTTTTTTAGATTTATTTTAGAAGTAAAATAAAATTTCAAGAATAAAATAGATAAAACAAAGTTGTTCTTTGAAATGTTGAATAACTTTTAAATGCTTTATTTTGTTTTAAAATAAGTATTGCATATTTTTAAAATACAATGTTTATAAAGTATATTAAATAATAAGGAATGTATCAATAGTTACAACTATATAGTATTACAGTGGTATCAAGTGGGATATGTTATATTTGATAATCACAATGCAGTGAACAATAATATCCACAAAATTTAATAATAAATTAATAGTAGATATTTTATATAATATTTTCTTTTAACATTGTAAAATGAAATTGTTTATTTTTAAAAGATCCATACTCATGATTAGTTTTCTTATTTTGTTTTTCCGTACTATGTTTCTATGGATGTTCTAAAAGAAGCATAGCTTAAATAATAGTTAAAGATGATATATTTTAAAATAGGTAATAAAATGTAATTTTATCATAGGATTGATTTTAAAAGATAAATAAAATGGTATTATTTTATTTTTTTATTTTAAGTCAGAAATGAAGACTTAAACAAATTCTAGATTGTTTAATAATCAAGTAATATAAAATGTCGAACAGTGTAAATAGGATATCCGATGTAAATCATGTAAATAAATTGTTTGTTTTATTTTATTTGATTGTTATAATAAACTTTGTTAAATTTCTTTTCAAAATTTGTGTGTCTGATTATTTATTTTTTCCATCACTTTGCATCTATAACACAGAGTCACTAAATCAAACATATAATTTTGCACATAGATGAATAAAGAATTATTTTAGGAATTCAAATATTTTCTTGGTATTCATTTAATTAAGAAATCATTTTTACATTATCTTATGGTCATAAATTGATTATTAAAGAGTACATTGAATTATATGCTATCTGTGGCCACACACCTTTATTTGTCAGATTATAAATGCTACTACATGTTCTTACATCATTATATGGAAATAAAAGATTATATTATATTTTATTATTTTATTATAGTAATGAAATTATAGTGAAGAAAGAGATATACAGAATTAGTTCATACAAAGAAGAATATTATTATTATTTGTTATCGTTAATTTAAGTGTAGTAAGGTATGACATAAAAATCCCTTCTCATGTTTTACTACCATGATTTTTAAATTAACTTAGAACAGTTTTATGAACCTGAGATTTTATTGAGCTAAATTATGATGAATAAGAGATTAAGATTTAATTATTAGTTTAATCTTAAAGAGTAGGATTTATTAAAGTCATAAGAATACTATAGGTTTATTTATTTGAAATAGTAATAGGGGGGTAGTGTTCTTATGCCATTGAGGTAGTATCCTGTGGGATATTGGCTCAATGTAATCTTTCTTGTCACCTGTATTTCACTTCCAAGTCTCATGATAAGATAAATATTTATTTATTTATTTTATAAACAGAATCTGTATTATTTTTCTAGTAGAATGTTTTAATATAATGCAGTATATTTTATTTATTAATTATTTACATCAAACCAAACATAATCATTAACTGAGCTAACCCATTTATTTTATATTTATATTGTCCGGAAATGGAATGTAGAAACGGCATGTTAGAATATATATATATATTTGAAATGAATGTTTGAAATGTTATGCTACCATGCCATCTTTATATTTATTGTTATTAATTAGATATTAAATAATTGTTTTTTTACAAAATATTCTTTCTAGTTTTAATTACTTTATTCAATTCCTGTTTCATAAAGTGCAGCATTTGTGTGACCTTATATCATGGCAGCTTATATTCTAGGATTTAGTTTTTTTGATCATCCCAATAAAGCTAGTTATTTGTATGTAATGGAGGCCCATGATTTTCTTAAAGTTATTTATAATAAGCTAATTTATTTACTTATTTCCCTTTTCTTCACAGTAATAAACTATAGAGTTCTTGCTTCCTGAGTTAGATTTTGTGAATAATAGCCATATGGAATAGGGTGCTTATATTTAGTATGTGGGCATGCAGATGATGATGATTCCTGGGTTTGTGTGAAGAGGATGTTCTTCAATCTCCATGCACAACATTTTTATTTAGTTTGGTCTCTATTAGAAATTAAGTTTATAGTTGGCCAGTACATAAATGGTACTAAGTATCATAGCATTGATGATGGTCAGCATGTTTTAATATCCCAGCATTATTGTTTTTATAGTTGTAAATTCAGATGGATTAGCATTTAGTTTGTGCTTCCAAATTATTTTTAAATAAATGCCCCAAGCTGGCAAAGGCTAATAGTTGGCCTGGTCTACAGTAGACCCACTTCAAATCCAGTCACTAGATTAACTTGATTTATTTTGATAGATAATTCATGATGATGAATGATTATTACTTTTAGGGAGTGCTGGTGAACTTATAGTTAGCTATGCTGATCTCTCAATGTGATCTATTATGTTTATTCCTTTTGAGATTAAATTTTATTTTTATTTTTTTACTTGAGGATAAAAATACAATTTCTCAGATCTCTCATGGGTGAAATCCCAATTTTTTGTAGAGACAAATAGCTAACCAATTTAGGACAGTTGATGTTCATATACTGGTGATCATCCCCCAGGTATGACCTTGTATTTTGTCATAGCATTACAATTATTATATTTTTGGTTTATTCTTCCACCGAAAGAAATTAATATTTTACATCAATAGAGTTTTTTTCCTTCCTCCACAGAAACATATTTTTGAATTCAACACAGAATAAACACTCTGTAAGAAGTCCATCAATCTAATAAAGTAATCACAATAGTAGATCCAATAAATTACAAACCATGAATAAATAAACATGCTGTCAGATAGAGGTTTAGAGAAATTATTAATATGTCTAAAATTAAAATTTTAACTTGTAAAAAATATATTAACCTTTTCTTAGTGCAGCCTAGACTCAAACATTTCAGCAGTTTCTGACATTTTTTTGTCTCAGCACATCAATGTAAATATATGATTTAATGATTATTACTTATCAGAAAATAATAAATTTGACTTCATTTTATAGATATTTTTGTTCACTACTGAAATAAATTTTAAATGTTTACATTTGGTTTTTATAAATATTAAAAAAATGATATCATAATCAAAACAAAAAGATTACATGCATTATTTTAGAAATATTATTTTCAGTTCACAAAATCAATGAAATCTTCATTATTTCTGATTATTTTTAAAAATTTAAACAAAAATTTATTTCTCTTATAGCTAATGAATTATGATTTAAAAGTTTAAAATTTTTGAATATTTATTGCAAAATTGCAATATTTTCATACTCGTAAGTATAAGTAGATTGCTTATGTTGAAGCTAAACTTCTCATTAGCTGCTAATATAACATTATACTTTTGAAAATAAAATATTTTCAGTCAAAATAAGTTATTAATTTATATTTCTTGATATCTAATCAATATAGTGTAAATTACTGTAAAAATATCTAAAACCATATTAAATTTGCAAATAAACACATTTTTGGTCATTGGGACTATTTTTTTAAACAATATATTAATACACAGAACATTTTACCACCTGGCCTTGGAATAATGGCTGAACATGTCAGGATGGGGCTTATGTCTTTTGTAAGATGGTTTTCTTTAATTTCCATCGATCTGTCATAATTCTTTGAATGGAATTTTTATATAATAAAGTATACAGAAAAATACACATTTAAACATATAATATTTGCAGAAAAATTCATCAGGGGGCGAATTGGCCAAAAAATGTAATATTGCATACTAAAATTATGAAAGGTTAAAAAAACAGGCAAAACTTTACATATTATTTAAGATATCTAAACTTTTTCAAATAGAAGTGTGGGGGGGGGATTATATATAGATTATAGATGATTATTTATTTATTTTTTAATAAACTAAAGATGAATACTAGCATTGTGTGAAAATATCATGCTTACAAAAATAAAAATTATTGCAAATAAAGCATATGCATTTTTAAATGGTAGAAGGTTTATGCATAAAATGCTTATAATATAACTTTAAGTATCAAATATAAGGGTATATACAAAATCATAGTCAAGTTCATGGTTGGTGGTCAAATCTGAAGGGTGCTTGATTTTTTATGTCTTTTAGTTTCTTCAGCAGAAAATTTTTCTTTTTGAAATACTTCAACACTATGTTTAATTACAGTTGTACAAAGTATTCTATTGTCTGCCATATCTTCTCAAACCTTTACGTTGTGTAAAAGAATTTCTAAGTTAAATTATGAATTAATTTTACTTTTACTTTGCTCTTTCCTGATTTTTTTTCTAATGAGATAAAACTTGTCTGACATGACTGTTAATTTTATTATGCCAAAGATAATATTTAACATCTTTGAAATTCTCTAGTTTTAGCTTTATATATACTACATAAACTATATACTAATCTAATATTTTCTACGAATACGAAAGATATAATTTTTATTATTATGCATCTTCGTGTATAATTTTGTGTGCTGAGTTATAACTAAATTATGCACAGTGAAGTATGGAGAGGAATAGTATAGTTGAGAGAATTAATTAATTAATCAATCAATCAATCTATAATTGATATCATTGAAACAATTAAAAAGGATAAAATGTAGTATGTCTGGACGTGTTAGAAGAAATAATGATAGACAATTAAAGTTTTAAATTCGACTTTAAAAGAGTGTAAAAGACCTAGGAGTAGATTATAAGTGAGATGAATGAATAAGAACATTTGCTAGAATGATGTGGAGAAAAGAAAAGGAGTTTTCATTAACGTTGAATTATTTATAACAACAGGCTAAATAAAGGTAATAATTATTACTCAAGCTAAATAAAGGTAATAATTATTAATAAGAATGTATGTATAAATAGATTATGATCAAGTGGTAATCAAATTGTGAGACAAATATATCATGTGCTAGTCCTTTAGTCTATATATTTATATGTGTAAATGTATTCGTTTAATATTTTGCAATGGACTCATTAATAAATTAACTTTTTTTCTCTTTCTTTTTTTTTTCATATGTCATAGCATCGGCCGGGACGCGAACCCACAACCGTCTGCAACCAACTACTTGCTTGCATGGCAGCTGCGATACTCTCGGCTAACAACGCAAGACTCCTTTAATTTTTTTTTTCTTTTAGAAACAACTCATTTATAATTAAAAAAATTTTTTAAAAAAACGTAATAAATTTCTATTGATCTAGAACTTTTTTAATTACAGTAATATAAAAGAGTTAAATGAAATGAATATTTGTGAAAAAAAAAAAATGCAATCGACGGTAATGCCGTGACCAGGATTCGAACCTGGGTTAATGCGGCCACAACGCAATGTACTAACCACTATACTATCACGGCCAACTAGAAAGCTGTTGAACCGAGTTTAAAATATTGAATATAGCAGAGAATTCTATGGGAAAGTTCGAAAAAAAATTTAAAAATATATTTAGAAGTTACCTTTAATAATTTATTAATGACATATTTTAATAATAATACTAACCACGAGTGGTATTTAACGTTATTCTATAAAAGTAAATTATTTATCATTTTAGTATAAGCTTTGTTTACATCTGCATCAGATTGGACATTTATTCTTATCAATATCAGTTGTTAAATTTGCTACTTTTATAAGAACTGCTTTACAAATGGATATGGTTTCATTGGCACTTTAATTCTATCATTTCAATTATTATGTGTGTGTATATATATATATATATATATATATACGCACATTGCAAAAGAAAATGCTCAACCAAAAAAACTATGTAAATAAGATAAAAGATTGCAGATTTGTAGAACATTAAGCATATTAAAGACAATTAAACAGAGTCATATTGTAGCCAATCAATATTTGTTTAATCATCTTGTTTAATACATAGAGAAATAAAGCCCAAACCTGCAAACTAATCTTATTAAATCAATTTAAGTTATTGGATTAATTATTTCGCTTGTTCTCATAATAGTTAAAACAATTTAAACAATAACTGAATATTATCAACTCACTCGAATTGATGGGATATTAAATTCCTGCATGTATACTTTTGAAAGCTATCCTTGCATATTCCATTAATGCTGCTTTAACCTATAGATGTAAAAGACTACAATATAATGTAAACGTTTAGGATAACGGATTAACATCCATTAGTGTGATATCTGCATAAATACTTCAGAATTATTATAAATTATAAAAGTTATTCCCATAAATGAATTAATTAGTATGGCAAGCTATCTGGAATACTAATAAATAATTGTGATCTTTTAAAGTTTTGGAAAAAATCAACCTCCAAATTCGATCTTGTTCTCATATGGATTAAGTGCTAATAGCTTATTATCGAATTTATAATTATTAAAAATTCAAATAATCTTTGACACAATTCGAAATATTTAAATTCACCTAGACAAATTTTCATGAATGACTATTAGCTCACTGATATTATATAATTATAATATTTGTTGAATTATTTTAGTGTTAAAATTATTGGTAATAGTATGAATACTGAACCCTAACGTCTGATGGTGCTCTTTTTCACCCAATTCACAGGCCGTCTGTTTGTTTACATAACATTATGGTAAAAGATTTTTTTTTCCAACCAGTTTTTATTATTTTTTTCATTGCATGACAGTAAACCACCAAAGTTTTTTTTTATTACATAATATTACAATTACATTCATATCGGCCTTTCAAGCCAATTGTGCAAACGCTTTGCGAGTGTTAAATAATAAATGAATACCCTCTGACCAATACAAGATATAGAATTTATGCAGGAATAAAAAGAATCCCTCTTATTCCTACGACTCAAATATTTATATATGAGCAAATCTGAAGTACTGGCACAGAAGGCGTGATGATAGAACGGTCACTTTAAATTACTATATACAATGTCTGAATGAATGATGCCGATGAAATTTTCTAGAATTTACTAAACGTCATTCCAACTGAAACTTAATCATATATATAAATAAACATTTTTTTTTATAGTGTCTGTATATAATTGTAATTACATTCATATCGGCCTTTCAAGCCAATTGTGCAAACGCTTTGCGAGTGTTAAATAATAAATGAATTTTATTGGTCAGAGGGTATTCATTTATTATTTAACACTCGCAAAGCGTTTGCGCAATTGGCTTGAAAGGCCAATATGAATGTAATTACAATTATATACAGACGCTATAAAAATAAATGCTTATTTATATATATGACTAAGTTTCAGTTGGAATGACGTTTAGTAAATTCTAGAAAATTTTATCGGAGTCATTCATTCAGACATTGTATATAGTAATTTAAAGTGACCGTTCTATCATCACGCCTTCTGTGCCAGTACTTCAGATTTGCTCATATATAAATATTTGAGTCATAGGAATAAGAGGGATTCTTTTTATTCCTGCATAAATTCTATATCTTGTATTGGTCAGAGGGTATTCATTTATTATTTAACACTCACAAAGAATTTGCACAATTGGCTTGAAAGGCCGATATGAATGTAATTACAATTATATACAAACACTATAAAAATAAATGCTTATTTATATATATGATTAAGTTTCAGTTGGAATGACATTTAGTAAATTTTAGAAAATTTCATTGGCGTCATTCATTCAGACATTGTATATAGTAATTTAAAGTGACCGTTCTATCATCACACCTTCTGTGCCAGTACTTCAGATTTGCTCATATATAAATATTTGAGTCGTAGGAATAAGAGGGATTCTTTTTATTCCTGCATAAATTCTATATCTTCTATTGGTCAGAGGGTATTTATTTATTATTTAACACTCGCAAAGTGTTTGCACAATTGGCTTGAAAGGCTGATATGAATGTAATTACAATCATATACAGACGCTATAAAATAAATGCTTATTTATAATATTACAATAAAAGTTTTTTTTTTTTCAACCGGTTTTTAATTTTTTTCCCTGGTGATGGTAAACCACCAAAGTTTTTTTTTTATTCCACCAGGGTTTTTATTTTTTATTTTTAATAAACAAATACTTTGTTTTTAGATGGTCTTGGGATGTTGGTTTGTTTGTAAATTAATGACTAACTGTCTGTAGGTTTCTTTACATAATATTACTTACAGTAAATCAAATTTTTTTGTTCACACGGTTTTTTTTTTTGGTTCATTTTTTTTAAAGAAACAAACACTTTGTTTTTAGATGGTGTAGGTGTGTTGGTTTGCTTTTAAATTATTGATTAATGCTCCATCGGTTTGTTTACACAAAAATACAGTAACAAACATTTTGTTGTGTTTAGATGGTAGAGGGGGGTTGGTTGCTTGCTTTTAACTTATCTTCTTTCTTTTTTGTTTGATGTTTTGATTTGCTGAAAGACTTCAACAATTCAGTACTTTTGAATAATCCATCACTTGGCCTTTTAGAGGGTGGAGGGGATAGGGTTGTTTTGATTTTGAATTGTCATCTTTTTTTTTTTTTTTTGGTAATTTATTACGAGGCTTTTTTTTTTTTTTTTGTTTCAAATCTTTACACAGAAAGCTTTATATGATAACAAAAAGTTCTTCCTTAATTTTTTGAGCCTTTAATTTTAAAAAAAGACATGAACGGTTCATTTTTAAAGAACACTTGTTTTTTAAGCCGGGGGAGGTGGGGTGGTGGGGAAGGTTTGTTTTGATTTTTAATTATCGACTTCTTTTTGGATTTTTTTTTTGAACATTTTATTATGTTACTGCATAGTTCTTTATTATTATTATTATTATTTTTTTTTTTGGTGGGGCGTTTATTATTATTATGTTACTGCATAGTTCTTTATTATTATTATTATTATTTTTTTTTTTGGTGGGGCGTTTTGAATAAACTCTTAAACACTTCTTTTTTTTTGGTATAATAAAATATTATCTACATTAACTGTTAAAGAGACTTATCAAATATTAGCTACCTACTTTATAATCATGTGAACAACAAAAACAACAAGTTTCCCATAAAATAATTTATTGAATCAAAAAGAAATAAAACTTTGGACAAGTTATGAACCAAAACAAGTAAAAAAAAAGCAACAACACCATTTTCAGGGGCATAAAAAACAGCAGCCAAAAGTAACACACAAATAAAATAACAGGGAAGCCTCAAAAGCTGTAAGTAACAGGATTTTGGAGCCTTCGGACCAACAACTTCCCTTATGCAGATCTACATAGGTACACTTGCAGGAGTTTCTCTTTCTGGAAAAACACAATATTGTGCATCCACTTGTGTACTGGCTGGAAATTCACTCAGCTTCAACCAATTCAGACAACTTGCAGATGACATTTGACAGTTCTCACATGGATTCGCATGTAAATGGGCATTTGTGTGCAAAATCAAAAAAAACTCTGCTGAAAAGAAGAGACTTTTCAAGTTGTGTGCAGTTCAAAAGTGTAGGGAAGCATTGTGATGACATGACAATTCTTAATATGGAATACTAATTCCACTATGCTTTCTAAAAAATTTCCGACAATGAATATTTTCAGGGTTTCATCTCTTTCAAATACAGCCACCATCAAATCATACCATAGCGAGAGTTCAAGTGCTCACTTGATAACTACTGTCACAATGCAATAGGCATAGTATTTCATTACATAATCGTAGAATACATTGCCCTCAGGTGGCCTATTACAGCTCAAAAAACACCTCTTGTACTGTCAGACATAAGTTAAGGCCACCAAAACAGTAT
This sequence comes from Epiperipatus broadwayi, assembly GCA_028023455.1. Classification (NCBI taxonomy): domain Eukaryota; kingdom Metazoa; phylum Onychophora; class Udeonychophora; order Euonychophora; family Peripatidae; genus Epiperipatus; species Epiperipatus broadwayi. Next base: position 2,576,682 of record JAQFVV010000035.1, read on the forward strand.
ATTGATGTGCATTTTGTGAAAAACAGTACCATCAGATGGTAGGGTTCAGTATTCATACTATTACCAAATTATTAGTGCTGTAATTTTAAAAAAAGTTTTTCAGAAAGTAAGATACAAGTCAGGCCTTATGGTTGTCAGTAAAAGTGATATATTAAGTTTTGAACTAAGGTAGTATCTGCTACAGACAAGTTAAATGATTAACTTGTTGCATGTTTTACTGATCCTTTAAAATCAACCTTGGGATTTTCTGCAACAAAGGTATGTTAATGGAAAGTGGAATCACCATAAAGCGTTAACTTTTTCTATTTACCCAAGAAATACTCATTTGATTAAGTGAATACTAGACAGTATATTAAAGTGCTTTTATGATATTGATAATCATAGACATTACTAATTAGTTGAGTCAGACTCCTAACAATATTTTAAAGTTTTAAGTATAAAAGCATCTATAAAGCATAGCAAGCCATGATTGTCAGGTCTTGTTTATATATTTGATGATAACAATATTATACTTTGAATAAATAAACTTTATTCACTCCTAAAAGAGTTAAGTAATAATTTCCAATACTGATAATGAGAAGTTGTTGTTGCTACTTGAATTATTATTTTTTAAGGCATATAAGGATGCAATAAAGCATTTTTATATTTTACCTATAGTTAACATTTGAGATTTTGGAAGATTATACAACCTTGTCCAATAGAGTGATTACTTGTTTATTTGACAACACACAGGTATTCACAACTCAGATTACAAAACATACATTAGATATGTCAGCTCAATAAGATCTGAAATCTTTAGAGAATTTGTTATGGTTATAAATAGGTTTATCGTTGAATTGAATATTTTATTATACAATTGTTTATAATTAATAAATTAGATGTTATATTTTATTGTATAGCTATTTGTCATTTACTGAAAGTTATCATTATCGTGTGCATGTTTTTCTAAATAAATATAATCATACTTACACTTTATTTAAAATATAATATTCTTTATTGAATTTATTTGCACTATTTTCCATTTAGTTTCCCTTTAAGAATAATGAATTATTGAGATATGATGGGATACAATGAAAATTATTTGCTATCTTTATTATATCATGCACATATCAGTCTTAAAATTAAGAATTATAATTTCATCTAGAACAATTATTATTTATAAATTTTATTTAGAATCCTGAGATAACTAGCTGAGTTAAAAAGGGTGTAACTTGGGTGTGAAATAACTTGCTAACACACTTAAGTAAAAAACATGAAGTTTTATGAGAAGCATTATTTATCCATACTATACAAAGATATACACTTAATGTATGCATTAAAATACTCTAAGATTATATTATTAAAGAAATATTAAAATAACCTATGATATTCCTGATGCTAGTATAAGTAGAATTACATACTACTAAGTAAATTAGTATAGTAGTTATTCTTTATTATTAGAAAGGAGATGAGGTAATAAATTCTCGCTAACTTCTTTTAAGTGGAGGTGTCTCAATTGCCCAAACACACTCACTCTCACTCAGAGTCAGCCACACTCTCCATTTGAATATCTCATTAGAAATAGCATTATATAGAATTGTAGCCTGATAATATTTAGCTAGATGATGTTTGGATTTCATGCATGATATTAAAATATCTATTTACTATATATATATATATATATATTATTTTTGGGACTAAACTGTATGTTATTTTGCATTACAAACGATATTTCGATGAACTACCATCCGCGATTGACTTTTGAAAGAAAAAATGTTAGATCTCAAACAATAACATGACCGAGTGCAAGATGAGAAATGAGATTCAACTTGAAATAGTTCAGCATTTACCATATGAGGCTTATCAAAATGTTTATTTCCCTCAGTTTTTCAGCTATTAATTTTAAGTTAATATTAGAAGACAGAGATAAAATGAGAAGTTTCCACATAGCTGGAATACATTGTGCTTCATTGGCTCTATTTAGATCTCTTTAATATTTCAATTGACTTCTTAAATCATACCTTTCCAAATTATCAAGTATTTTTGCATTGTACTTGCTAATTTGGAAAGGTATGATTTAAGAACCATGGTAGAGTCAATTTAAATATTAAAGAGACCTACTGGTTTAAATAGGACTGACAAAGCACAATGTATTCCAGCTATGTTGAAATCTCTCATTTTATCTCTGTCTTCTAATATTAACTTAAATTAATAGGTGAAAAAACTGAGGGAAATAAACATTTTGATAAGCCTCATGTTGTGAATGCTGAACTACTTCAAGTTGAATCTCATTTCTCATCGCACACTCAGTCACATTACTATTTGAGATCTAATGATTTTTCTTTCAAAAATCAACCTTCACAATGGTGGATGCTAGTTCATACGAAATATTGGTTGTAATGCAAAATAACACATGGTTTAATTCCAAAAATAATAATTTATCTATATCATACAACTGTGAAAACATTAAATATAATATTATTTATATATATGTGTGTGTATTCATAAGCAACTATTACTAAATATGTGTTTCATTCTATGTCTAAAAAAGGGAGGAACAGACATAAAAAACAAACAGCTAAAAATTAGTTTGCACCAAATATTTAACTAATATGTAAATTAATCTTTTAACCCCAAATACAATCACATTTTTCACATGCTAATTTTAAACAGAATTTGGCATTAATGAAAGCAGATCATTTGATTTTTTGTGGTCTTAAAGTAACTGAGCAGATGTCCATTCAATACATTCTTGTCTTGGCAGTTGTTTTTACCATATGATTATTTAAATGTTAAATAAATATCAGTAGACTGCTAAATCACAAGTGATCATTAGTATGATGAACATGCTGACTTTCATCTCTGAGTTTAAAACCAATATATAGTCTGGTATTTTCTTCTCTGATGCATGATAATGTTTAACTGAGACATTTCTTTGTTTTTTAAGGAAGGATAAATGACATTGTGTTCACATAAATGTCAATTCTTTTTTAATATTTACAGTCATGACAGACAAAAATAAATATGTCTAATTTCTGGAAGACTATAAAGTTGTCTGATAAGTCAATGGTTAGTGACTGAAGTCACCAGACTTAAGCTATTATTCTATGATAAACTTTTATTTAGGTATCTATAAATGCACATTATTTTCAAGTAAAGTAATATTGCATGAATTGATAAACATATCATAATATTAAATATGACAATAAGAAAAGATTAAGAAACAATTGATTTGAAAAATGAATATGTTCTTTATTAGAAAAGACACAAATTGAGTGAAATTCATTATAAATAATAAATGAAAAATGAAAATTGTGGAGAGTGATAATATATCAAGACAACAGTAAAAATAGTAAAAAAACTCAATGAGAAAAAAAGTAGAAGAATTAAATATAGATTTTTATATAGATGAATAGATTGGTTTTAATTAAATCAAACAACATGCAAAATTCTTCCGGAATATTTTAATGCTAGAATTAGTAAGTGGCTGGAAAATATATCTGTCATAGGTAAATTTGATTGTGAATTTAAAGTGAGAAAAAATATTATTTGTGAAATTTGCAAAAAAAAATGGCCCAGCTTTATTGTCAACAATTTTGACAGTTATTTCCTGAAACTTCTCAATAATCTCTTTCCTTGAAAAATAAACAACAATTACCTATACTAAAAACTTAACTCATTATCAATCATGTGAGAAGAAAACAAAACTTTAATATAAATCACTAATAAAAATTAACTCATTATCATAGATTTAAATATACCATTAATTTTAAATATTTTATTTAAAAAAGTAAAGTTTCAATTTGAAAAAAAGTACTAACTCATATGTAAATATAGAGTATATTATCATATTACAATTGCTGTAATTTTTTAAAGCTGTTATTTTAAATATTTTAATGATTATTATTTAAAAAACATATTGAAGATATATGTATACAATTAATTCATTAAATTAAAATAAAGAATGTACAAAAAATATGTTAACATCATGCATATTTTCTAATTTATTTTTGATGCAAAGTTTGTCATGTGATTTTTTACTGTTACATTTTGTAAAATAATAGCTACTATTTTGTCTACTGTGAAGATTCAATCTTTGTAACAAAAATAAAGTAAATTAGTAAATTTTACATTTATTTTTGCTCTATTTAACTATTGTAATTTTAGTGTTGTAAGGTAATAAAACTTTTTGTCAATAAAAAAAAGTATTCGAATGAATTAATAATTCTATTGCTATAACATTTTTAATAAAAATTAGGTAAATAAACCATATTTTAGCTAATGTAAATATTTTCAACTTATTTTTTTTTTGTACATATTATTAACATTTGTGATCAAAGGTTATTTTTAATTATGTAATAAATAAAATTTGTACTTTTTTGCTTTTTATTTTTACTGAGATTGCTTACATTTGTAATGAAAACCTTATTTGTTTTGAATGTATTAGCATATCTACAGCAGATTATTTTATAATACAGAATAAAATTTAGATAAGTAAAACATACCTTCAATTTATTTTTAGAAAATTTCATTTCTATTTATGATTAAAATTAATCTTTAATTATATAATAAATAAAATTTATATTTGTTTGCTGAAATTATTTATATTCACAATGAAAATCTTCTTTATCTTAGATTAAAACTTTAGATTATTGAGATATAGATTTAAGATATCAAATTCTAATGAATTTTTATCAAAATGTAACAGAAATGATTACACTGCATGTTGACACTAATAATATTAATATTAGTATTAATATTTAAAATAGAAAATTAAGATTATAGAAATAAATGGAAATATGTTATCTAGATTTTGCAAATAACACTCCAGGATTTCATGAGATGTTCAAGAACAATCAAATGAATGTAAAAGGTTAATGACAAAAATAAATGCTAAAAGACTAAAGTAATGTTCAATGGCTTTTTAAAAATTAAAAAGAAATTAAAAAGTGGAATAAAAGCATAATAGATGAAATCAATTAAACTTGGGTAGACTGCTTTGAATAGAAATAATCTAATGTTTCAAAAAATATGCATGTGTTCTTGAAATAAACAGGCTTTCAATATTTTTTTTACAATTGCTTGTATATTGATGTGAGGTTTAAATACTTGATAGAAAACATTGTAAACACTTCAGATCATACATTAAATTAAAGATAAATGTATTTTGAGTAGTAACAAAGAGAAATTATGATTGATATATACAGGCAAAAAGAGCCAATAAGTATTACTAACAATAATGAAAGAATTAAGAGATTGAAGTGTATGTGAGTGAATATGTCATTGAAGAAATGATTACAGATTAACAACAACTGATGTCTTAAAATGAACTACAAAAACTTATAAAACATCTGGAAAGTGATTATCTGTGAAATGAATAAAAGAAATAAGACTTGTTGGAATAATGTAAAAAGTAGAAACTACCTATTTATTTATCCTGCAGTAAGAGATAATGATAGTAACACTTACTGTTTTTTTTTAAATTTATTTGTTTGATATTTTACAAAGTTCTCTTTATGTAACTTTTTGCTATATGTTTTTTTCTGCAGATTCTAGCAATATTTTTACAGTATGTTAATCTTAACAAATAAATATGAATTTGTCTCTACTAATATAAGTTTTTCATTAAATATTTTTTAAAAAATCTGGTATTTCCTTTACATAGCTAATGGAATCAAGCTTTACCCTTACAAATATAGATTCAGCTTCACACCTCAGATGACAAAATTTCCCTATTGTAATTATTATGATCTTGACGGTGTATTTTTAAAATATTGCAGAAACTTTAAATAAAGTGTTTAAATATTTTATAATACTTTGTCAAGAGCCCACTATAATAGAATTAAGCGATAGAATGACAATTCTATATATCATTAATTTAATTTAATTATATCACTATGATAAAATATTCTAGCTTTTAACTTATCAAATATAGCAGCAGCACATAGAGATCTATATCAATATCAATTCCTGTTTTAATTTAAAAGTTACCCAAAATATTTAAAATGTTCTCAATTGAATAATTATTCAAACCAAATGTTGCTGAATATTTTTTCTAAACGTAGGTTAATAAAGTATCTGAATTCTTATGAAAATATAAAAGACTATACTCAGAATTATTGATCAGGGAATCTAGGAATGCAAATGTAATTAGACAGCACACAATCCTTATATCTGATTAAAGCTAAGGAATGAGTAATATAATGAAAAAAACTTATGGCATATGAATTTTATTTTAATTTAAATATATAAAAAAAATGAATGAGAGAAAGAGCCAGGGTAAATGGCATATATTAGAAACCTAATTAGCCTGTGTTGATTTGACGTCATATTCTATGAAGTAGCAACTATGGATTGGGAATTTGTTATTGAATATTTACAATTAATCTTTATACCAAAGGTGATTCCATTATTTATCAATTATGAACGTCTGTAGTCTATATATTTATATAGTGACATGTGTAAATAAATATTTTGCTATAATAACTAAATCAGACTTGCAAAATGGTCTTACAAAAAGCATATAATTTTTAATGTAATCAATCCTTTTTATAGAAAGTGTTATTTACTATTCAAACTAATATAAGCTGAGCGAATATATGCAAGAAATAAAAATTATTATCATTAAGAAACTAAATGTCTCTTTCGTAACATGTTTTATCCCTTTCATATGGAAAAAATAAAACAGCTTTAAATATTTTTCCAGCATCCATCCACTAAAGAACAGAAAGAAAAAAGAGAGAGATTTCTAAACTAATTAATTGACTGCCTGAAATCGAAGACTTTATACTCGTTTCTTGATTGCCCTCTAGCTAAGATAAACTAGATAACCACTTTTAAAATATGAATTTTTTCTACAGTACAGGCTTTTTCATACCTGCATTTTTAATGTATCAACGATTGGAACGCTAGATAAGTTGGCCATAATATGTCTATCTGAAAAATTTCTAAATGCTTTTGGAAATTATCAGCCAATTAAAAAAAAAATATTTCATTCGGATTTCAACTTCATACTGGCGGCATGATCGATTGTTGCATGAAAGACTTATATACATTATAGTAGGCGTTACTCATACATCATATTCCATGTAAAATACATTTTACTTTTTTATTCATTGTAAATCAAATTTATATAATAGTAATAATTAGCAGCAAGTTTGGATGCTATATATGTCCGTAGATTACAAAACATAGCTTTTGTTCTACTTGTTATTTTTTGAATAGAAAGGAAATCGAATTAGTTACAATATTATTTCGAAAATAATTTTTTCCTCATAACATAAAGCAGGAAGTATTCAATTATTATATTTGATGAGTGGGTATGTGTATTATATGCTATATATAAAAATAACATCTATTGCTATTCATTTTGTAATTATTTTATTGGCATGCAAGCAATAAAAATTGTAAATTATGTTAACAAAGTAGAAAAAAAGTTACAAAATTATAAGATTTTTTAAAGTTACGCATCAATGAATTTTCAATTCTATCACTTTAAGAAATATCTATTAAAAATATTAATTAGAGCTACAATATTTGACAAGAATAATGAATAGAACAGTTTTTCTAAACAATTTAAATTTAAATATCCATTGTTTCTATTTCTAATCTTATAAAATAACTAGATATTTATAATGCATCTAAATCCAAAGCTATTTTTACGTGCCCAAATGTGACTTTCAACTGTTTTCACACACAGAGATAAAGAGTATTCATGATATTATGTAGCTAACTATAAAGAAAAATAAACTACCAGTTAGAAATTAACGAAATAGTCTGTAAAGTATTTGTTTGACATAGAATGTTAATATGATGGGAAATTTGTTTGTACATGCATGCTTGATTTTATCCCCTCTTAGATACATTTATTTTTTAATTAGAAAGGATTTAAAGTCAGACTTTCAAGTTCCCTACATCTATCAATTCCATGTTGTACAGCTGATAAATATGACCACATACAGTATGAAAAAAAGAAATGATCTCCAATACACGTATTTCGTGCTTGATCCAGATCATGATCCCCCCCCCACACACACACATATATATAATCAGTTTTCAGTTTATATTACGATAGAAAATCTTCAAACGTTAATGGATAGGCTTCAATCTTCTATACCCTCCAACTCTTCAGCCACCCATATCATTAAAAATCTGATGATGAAATGCTCAAAGCCCTTGTTAAGTCATCATAGATATGACAATAATATTGGTATCAACAGGGTTTTAAGGGTTTCATCATCAGATTTTCAATGATATGGATGGTTGAAGAATTAGAGAATGGAGAAAATTGAAGCCTATCCATTAAAGTTTGAAGATTTGCTATCTTAATATAAATTGAGTACTGATTATATATGTGTGTTGTAGTTAATGATCTGGACCAATTGATGAATACTGGTTACAAAATATGTATATTGGAAATCATTTATCTTTTTTACATGTACATGGTCATGTGTATTAGTTATATAAGAAGGAATAGATAGATGTAGGGAACTTGAATGTCTGAGTTCAAATACCTTCTAATTATATTGTTAAGTGTAGACAATATACTTGTATTAAATATTACTTATTTTTTAAATAAAATTATCTATACCTTTACCCAATCAAGTTTGCATTTTATCACAGTGCCTACCTCTCAAAGTAAAAAAAAATGTATTTTTCATATTGAAATCTTCAACTATTTCTCATTAATTTTAACCTTTATTATCAATGTTCTTATTTTATGTTTGTGGAAAGTTTTTATTCTTTTGCTATTATAAGAAATTTTTACGCCTTTATTCTCTTTAATCATAAATGAGTTGTAGTCTATATATGATTGAACAATTTCAATGATTTTTCATAAAGATTACAAAATTTTTTATAGTTGTATTTCTGAGTTTTGCTGAATTGAAAAGTCCTCACATATAACTAATCACCAATCTTAAATATTCATGTTTATCATCAAAAAGAAAAAAAAATTATAAATTATTAAAAATTAAATAATCATGGGGAAATATTTGTTAGTAATTTATTTTGTTCTTATGGAGTAGATTTTTTTCTCAACCTCTATTGATTTACTGAATCATTGCCTATACACTACCAGAAAAAGAATTCGTATCTGTAATATCAGATATTTTCATCTAGAAATGTGTTGTTCATTCATAGTTATTACACTGTCTAATATATTCATAGCTAGAATAAAAAAATTAGGATGGAATATTAGGCAATTTACTATTCTGCCCTTACTTTTATTTCAGAGAAAATGCAACTGCAATTACTTTCATAGATTCTATAACCAATTCTAAACCTGTGCTATTTTTTTTTTGACAGTATCAATTTACATAGAACTGTATATTATGGCAGTGATCTCTACATTTATGATTTATTTAATACCATCGCAATGTGAAGAATTAACGATATAAATATTCTCACTTTTATATAAACCTAATATTTTTATAAATTAAACAAGACCCAATTACTCAAATTTTATTACCAATAATTAAATCGTGTGGACAGTCATCTATCACTGTGTCTCAGTGATTTTTACTCCGTTTTTACTTATGTATTTTTTAATATAATGATTCCTTTTACCAACTACAAATGTATAAAAACTTAAAGGATAAAAAAAAATATTATGTGCAATGGAGAATTTCAAACATTTTTTTTTTACTGAGAGGTTTATTAGTCTTTTTCTTTACTAAATTAATTTTATACACCACAGTAAGTTTTCCACAACTTATAAACATTTGTTAGTAATCGTTTTTTAGAATAAGTTTATAAGCAATTTTTATCTGGAATCTTCAAATGTTCTATCAATCGATAATTTGTTATATATATATATAATTATCTTTTGCATAATTTGCAATGCAATAATCTTTTCCACGAAGTACAAACTTTTACTGTAATACACTATTTTTATATCTGTTGTTGAAAATGTAAAATGGTTAATTGATTTCCTAAATCTACATTACTTTATTAAAACCATAAGAAATACTTGAAAACTTTACAGCTGGATTATTAGAATGTAAGATATCTGCATACTTCTGGTAACATTTCTATTCTAAAGTATTTCTAAATTTTTATTCCTATGAGTATTTCATCTGATTTATAATTTATTTGCATTTAAATAATCTTTAAGCAATTTTTTTTTTACTTAACTCTTTTTAAATAGTTCGCTAAAGTTTGCAAGTCAATTTTACCATCCTGGAAAATATATCTTGAAATTGGTTTATAAATATATAAATGTTATTATAATAAAAATGTAATAAACTATTAAAAATAGTCTTTAAATCTGCAGAAGTACTTTCTGTTAATTTTTTAAACCTGCCTTAACTGCCATTAAATTACAAAAAAAAAAAATCAAAGCAGTAGTGTCATCAATTCAAATCCTATGAATCCCATATTTTAATGTTACCAGTGTATCTATTTAGTAAATGCGTTTTATTATTATTTATAAAAATTGCCCCTTAATTTTTCTTTTATTATGGTTTCTCTCTTTATGAAGAATTTTCACACTTTCAAAATCAAATTTAAATTTATATTTACATGTTTTTTCATGATCAAAAAAAAACTGAAGCATATGGGATTCATGGGATTTGAATTGATGAAGTTTGCTACAGCTTTGTTTTTGTTTTTTTAATTGAATGGCAGTTTGAGGCAGGTTTAAGAAATTAAGGAAAGTATTTCTGCAGATTTAAGACTGTTTTTAATAGTTTATTACAGTTAAATTTATTATCTTTATTATAATTACAATTTTGCTTTAATTAACGGCCATTTTATTTATATTATTTATAAATATTAATATAATTTTACTCAATTTAAATTAAACAATTGTGTTTTAATTATTCAGCAGCAATTTAATTATTTATCAATTAGGAAAATACTAACAATTCAGTTAAATTGTTCTAATCATATGTATATATAATTTGTATACTGGATAATCCAGCCTTAGATTTGTTTTGGCTGAAAATAGTAATATTTAATCATTCGATTTATATTATAATTATATATTAAACTATTTCCAACATCTAATATTGATTGTTAAATGTTTTTAGGAAAAAAAATTATACCTTAACTATACATTCAAATACATTCAACTGTTTTTAATCACAAACAAGATTTCACCATGTAGCCATATACAACAAATGTATCATGAGTCTAGAAAAGCCAGACTTTAGTTAGAGACAGAGTAGTATTTAGGGCTCTAATTATATTTTACCTGTAAATAGTGACAGTGGTGAATCTCTAGTCATTACTTGTTTGTGTTGCAAAAATTCTGTTTTGTATTGAAAAAAAGATCATTTTTATGCAGAATGTTAAGAGTACAATTATACTATTAATAGGAAGAGTGTTCTGGTATCTAACCCATTATCATCATTTAATATTTTTCTTACAACATACAATACTTCAGGAAAAGAATAAATGATCATAATAGCTTACAAGCCAGAATACTTTTTCCTATTGATAGTATAATTACATTCTTAACATTCTGCACAGCAGCTTACCATTATTACAACACAGAATTTACACAATAAAATCAAGAGATGACTATCATTCTTGGTTACTAAGAATTTTCTTTTAAATACCACTTCATCTCTACCTAAAATCTGGCTTTGTTATGCTGACAAATTATTATAGATATTTTGGACACACATCAATGACATATCCTTTTCAATTAAATTTGCAGTCAAATCAGAATAAGAACAAAAATTGGCATTTTTAGATGCTCTTGTGACAAGATTTTTTCATAGCAAATCAAAATTACAGTTTACAGAAAGCATGCATGCAGAAAATTATTTACAACATAAAACCAATCATGAGAAAAAATGCATGAAAGTATGCTATCATTATGAAATAGAGGAAAATAATTTCATTCAGAAACTAGTGATTTGATAAAAGAGAAGACTATATAGAACAAATTCTCATGAAAAAATATTTATTTATTAACTAATACAATTTTAAATAGATAACAAAATGGCATATCAAAAGAAAAATCAATTATAAGTTCTGTAAATTTATACATACAAGGGATATCAGGAAAACTAGAAAAAATACTCAAACAATATATCTAAACAGCTTTCCAAAAGCTATAGCATATTAAAAAAAATCCTAACCTTCACAAATTCTAAATTTGAAATGCTGAAAAACAAACACTGCATTTTCAAAATATCATGTAAATGTGGAAAAATATATATTGGTAAAACCAGAAGCTCTATTGAAAAATAATTAATAAATATAAAGTGATAATTAGAAAAAAAAACAGATGTATATAAAGATATATAGATAGATAGATAGATAGATAGATAGATAGATAGATAGATAGATAGATAGATAGATAGATAGATAGATAGATAGATAGATAGATAGATAGATAGATAGATAGATAGATAGATAGATAGATAGATAGATAGATAGATAGATAGATAGATAGATAGATAGATAGATAGATAGATAGATAGATAGATAGATAGATAGATAGATAGATAGATAGATAGATAGATAGATAGATAGATAGATAGATAGATAGATAGATAGATAGATAGATAGATAGATAGACACTGTGTTTATTTGGGGAAAGACTAAAACATTGGTCAAAGAGGAAAATGTACAAAGAAGAAAATGACAATGACAAATAATCCCATAAGTCAATTTAGCTTGATAATGACAAGCCAAATAATCCCATAAGTCAATTTAGCTTGATAATTCATAATATTTGGACACTGCTCATTAACATTGCTTTTAGGAAGAAAGTACAGAAATTGGGAGGACCCTATAGATAAGTATACAAAATTTCCAATGACTATTGTCCTTGACAGAATAGTCTAGCTGATGGAATTATCACTTTAAATTCAATGTTCATGAATCTAAATTTTTCTGGTTCAATTCACATGCTAATATCATTAATTAAACCTAAATTGTGTTTTAATTGAACGTATTTGAGAAGTATAAAAAATAATTAATTAGTATTAGGTGATGAAAATAGTCCAATATATAATTAAAACTAAAATATTATCATTACAAACTTTTAGACAATTAGATTTATAAACTTATATTAATTGCATCATTTTTCTATAAACTTCTAACATTTTTCTTTTTAAAGCTATCTTAATTTTTTTTTTCTTTTTAATAGGCTTTCAAATTATATTTTCTCAAGCTATAGTAATTTAATTTCTTTATACACATATATATTTAATAATGTTCACTTTTCATTCAAAATTTTTAATTCTTCTGTGTTTTTAATCTATTTGTCAAGTTTATTTATTTCATTTTTTTTGTTCCATGTTCATATCTTAAATGCTTATACTCATCATTTGCCTTTCATTTGTCAGTTTCATATTCTTATAGAATCCTACTTTAAATAAAACATTGCAGTTTCTCATCTCTCTTTTTATTTACTATTCTAATTTTAATCTTTTATTAATTATCTTTTCCATTTTCTATTTCTTCAGTCAAAATATTTAAGTAGCTTAGCCTGTGCTACTATTTTATTTTCAATTGTTATATACTAGCCTTTTAATCTTATATATGTAGACTATATTAATCCAAATAATGCTAATTCAAACACTTTTATTATTTTCACAATATTGTTTTGATTTATTGTTTTACTTGCTACTAAATTTTGGACTAATATAAGTGTATTTCATATTTTAACATGCTATACTGTTAATAATAAATAAATTTATAAGAATATAAAAAAAAATTTGTATATTTATAAAATTATAGATAGTAAAAGTAATGCTTATTTGAATTTTCAATAGAGTTGGGGTTTATAATGAAGAGGGGGGATATTGTTGAAATCTAAAAAAACCCTGGAATCAAGAATTTGGGATTAGTAATAGTCTACCTGTATTTACCTATATATGCTAATCTTTCAGTTTTTAGATATTGAAGTTAAAAAGTTTCATACTTAGAAATATACTAGGGATAAGTGTTTTTAGAATATATTTCATATTTTAAAAAAATATGATTTAACAAAACTTGGTTGTAGTTAAATTAAAACAGCATAAAATACATCTCACTTGAATAGTGTCAAAATTTTACTGTCTCATATGAAACAACAGTTGTATGAGCCTGTAATTTTAGTTACCTATGACACCTACAAATATGGAGGCAATTATAAAAAAATCAACAAGTTAAGTTCCGCAAAAAATACCTTGGCACTTGGGTAGGATATGCTCTTAGTTTATCAAAGCCTAGGTTTTAGACAATCAAATCAAATGTCTGTTACTAATATAAAACGTGAGTGTATTATTACAACTTATAAAATAATGTATACAAAAAACTAAGTAATTAGTTTAGAATATTATTGTGCATTCATCAAAAGTTCTTTCAAAAATTTAATTTAATATGTGGCTTTCGTGGACACAGATGGATCATTAAAAATCATGTTGTTTTAGAAAACCAAAACATTATACTGATATGATTTTTATTGACAGCCAATTCATAAAACATATTTCATATTATTTTTATTAATCAAATAAAAATACTTCGTTCATTTTGCAAAATTGCAGGCTGTCTGGTTTATTTCTACCATTAGAAGATACTTTTGAAAAAATTATTACACCTTCAATCAAATATGTACTTGCTTCTACTTAATTTTTTTATTTTTATGTCAGTTATCTTTGAAGGAGTCTATGAGACTACTTCCTGAATCGTTCAATAGGCCTTGCAAAATGCTTTATAGATTTGATCATATGGCTTTTAATGTGAACCAATTAAAATCAAAAACAACTTCAAGTTTTTTGGCTCCTCTATTTACAGAATAGTCATGATTGAAAGAATGCAGTATTAATATCAATATTTTAAAAAGGTGATAAAGAAGATATTAGAAATTAACGACCTATCAATCTTTTATCAATTCTATATAAAAAAATTTACCAAGATAATTACAACTGCCTGCTGCAACTTTGAATTTTAACAAACCAAAACAAGCTGGTTTAAAAGTGACTTTAGTGCAGTGGATCATATCCAAGTATTGAGAGAATTTATAGAAAGAACCAATGAATATGAGTGGTCGTTATGTATTATGAAAAGGCATTTGATTATATAAGCATTTCTTCAGTGATTAAAGTATTAGCTCGTCAAAGAATAGACACAGGTTATTGTCATATTCTGAAGAGAATTTATAAAAATGCAACAGCAACAAAAAGATTACATAATGATACTAGGAAGATTAATAATTAAGAAGGGTGTTCAAGAATATTTTGTGGATTAAATAATTTACATTTATTTTTACACCTTTAACTTTCCATTTTAATTCTCAAAATTTTAAAGACATTTAGATTTACAGATGATGTGGTTGTTGTTTTTTTTTTTTTTTAAATAATGCTTTAAAACTTTAGGAAATGTTGCAAGAATTATCAGATGAAAGTAAGAATGTAGACGTAAAGGTAAATGTTAAAAAGACTAAAATAATGTTCAATGTATTTTATCAAAAGAAGAAAATAAAGATTACTAATAATGAGTTAAAAGAAATTAACTACAAATATCTTGGTCAGATTATTACTACAGATGGAAACATACTAAATAAAATTAATCAAGGAATTGATGGAAACATACTAGATAAAATTAATCATTGAAATAAACTAGATTAGAGTGATTTGAGTAGAAATAAGATATTAAAAGGAAATATGTCTATATGTTGAAAAAGAAAGTTTTTTAACAAATATGCTTTACCAGTTCTTACTTATGAATATGAGACTTGGACACCGAACAGAAGAGCAATACAGAGATTTTAGACCATTCAAAGAAGTATGGAGAGATGCATGTCAGAAGTAACATGAAGAGATTGAAAATGAAATACATGGATGAGAAAACAAGCAGTATTACTGGCACCATTGAAAGAATTAAGAGATTGAAGTGTAGTTAAGTTGGACATATTGCTAAAAGAGATTATAATAGATGAGCAGTTGAAATCTTAAACTGATTTCCAAGAGAATGTAAAAGATATAAAAAGAGACCCCACATGAGATGGATGGATAAAATAAGAAAGTGCGTTGGGATGGTGTGGAGAAGAAAGGCTAGAAATTGGAGATGAATTTAGAGACTTTCATCCTGCAGTCGAATGATAATGATGGTTGAAAATGATGATGATGATTATCTTGCTAGTCTTGTTAATTTAGATAATGTTTTGCATAGTAATTATTTATGTTTTAAATACAGCTGACAAAATTTAGTTTAACAATTTAATATTCAAGAATTTCAAAACCAGTGATAAAATATAAAATCAATTGGGTGGTTAATAGCTTAAGAATATGTTTAGATAGACTTCAGAACAGGCTGCTGCTGCATTTAACTTCTTAAAAAATAGAGTTAATAATAATCTAAATACTATATCTAAATTAGTTAGTTCTACATAAGACAGTTATTCTGATAAACTTATTGGTAAGAAGTGAAAAATCGATAATTTATAATATAATATGAAGTCATTAAAAAGAATTATTCAAGAATGTCCTATAATAGTACTGAAGACATGAAAAACAATAAGTGAGTACTACATCTATTGAGTGGGGATGATGTTTACTCTACTATTGTACAGGCAATTGAAGTTGATTATAGTAGCAGATTTTTTTAAAAAGTAGTTCAAGTCATTGGAATAAGCAGACCTGTTTAAGGAAATATCATAAAACACTCCAAAATATTTTATATTGATTATTTACAGATGAAGAATACGGATAAAAATAGATGAGGTCTTGAAATGTTTGGTAAGTTTACATTGTTTCTAAAGATTAAAAAACGCATTAAAAATGTCAAGAAAATAGGCTAAGGAATCATTATATGATATATGAGACTATGTCTGTGTCTCACAAATTACTTTATAGTAATCGTTAATTTCATACTTAAGTTTGTGTGAGTATATGCGCGCGTGCATTTTTCTAAAGTTAGAATGGAAATACTTGTTTAAAACAATTGACTTCCATTGATGATGATGATGCGTACTAAGTGGTTTTATATAATCATTACTGATTATTGGAACAGAAAAAATAATTCATTCAAAATAAATATTAAGAATGCATACTCGAGTCATTTTTCTCTTCACTATATACTACTATATTTTTGAGAAATTATTTTTTAATTAAATGCAACATTATTTTAAAAATTAAATGCAACATTAAATTTAAATTGTTTCTCACTTTACGTTTATTTTAATAAATCTTACTAGTAATAATTTTATGCTATTTCCACATTCCAATTTCAGGCGTTTCGCACTTTGAAAAATTTAAAAATACATTAGACGTTCAATACATACCCGGAGTTTCGTTAATATAATAATTTTATTAATGTAAAATTTTAAAAATTTTAAAATGTAATTATTTTTTTATGTGTACATGGAAGACCATACTGCAAATTCTAATCTATAGTTATCTTTTACATATATATGATTAAGTTAATAAATGAGATTGTTTTGGTTTTTTTAATGAAAATAAAAACTGACTGAAAGAATCGGATTAAAGGCTATTGATATAATTATTTTCTAAATTGTTCTTGACCAATATAAAAAAAATATTTGTATATCTAATGAAAATATTTTATTTTATAATAGATTAATAAAAAAGAATTGAAGCTTAAATATATATGTATATACTTAATTGGGAGTTCTATTGGAAAGCTGGTTTTTTGTTACTAAAAAACTTTTAACAAACATAACTTTTAACAAATATATATATATATGTTTTTTTACTATTTGTGTGTTTATAAAGAATGTCGAAATAGAAAAGTTATACCATTTTTTTATTAAGAACTTATTATACTTTGTCAAAAGTTTTTTTAGTGCCATAAAATTTATCTTTCAACAGATTACTCAATAAGTATATATATATAGCAAAAATATTTAACCCTCGTGAAATGAAAAATTATATTAAGCAAGAGTGTGCGAACATTTAATAATCACTGCGACGTTTATATTTAAAATTGCTAAATCAGATTTCCGATGCAAAACTTGTTTTGACAAAGATCGACTGTATTTAAAGCCAAGCTTAGTAATTTTAAATAAAACCGGTCTGGGAATAGGAATATTCGAAAAACTTGTTAAGAGTTATTAAAGCTCATTATATAACATTTGTAGTACAAGCTTATTAAATTAAAGTCACGTGGTGTGTGACTTGATTTCTTTGCAATTATACTTTTGCTCTTGAGGCTTTGGCAATGTTATATTGCTAAAGCTGTTAATACATGGTGGATCTGAACTTAGTTCAGTTCTATATAGCTATTTAAGTTAGAAAGCTGGATTTAAGGACATATACATGTCTGAAAATTTCAGATTTTCTATTTAATAGTTAACCATTAGAAAAATGCTGGACTTTAACTGGTATTTTTAGATCTACTGTCTGAATATCCTAGCGCCTCACTGAGGAAAGCCAAAAGCTAGAAAACGGCCTAACATGATAATAGAAGATGAAGGATCAAAGCAGCATGATATCTTTTACATTTAAAGCATTTTGTATTAATAGTATTTAAACAGATCCACAATGAAATTTTAAGGATGAATTCTTTGAAATAATAGTCATTAGTTGATAAACTAACGGTCTACAACATATATTTTCTGATTATAATGCAAAGCATTGAAAATATGTTTTAGTTAAAGTTAAATTGCAAATTAGTACAAATTAATTAAGTTCTGCAGGGTGTTTTTTTTATCAGTATTAGAATATTATTATATATAAAAGCAGAAAAACTATTTATAAGCACTTGCAATTTAGATTAAGATTTTTAAATAATTTAATTGCAAACCTTTGAATTGTAAAATATCAAAAAGTTCATAACCTGCTGGATCAGTTTTCAGATTCTGTCTTTCATTACGAGAAGCAAGTATTTAGCACATTAATTCAAACCAGAAGTTTGAAGAAATATTCTACCACAGAATAGATCTAATTTGTTTTTCTTTTTCAAATATAGAAATTTAGCCATGCATCTTCATATCTAAAAACAAATCTACTATATTTCAATTCAATTTATTTCAATTTTATTGAAAGTGCAAAGCAACATTTCTAGCAACATTTAGAAGTAGCCTAATGTGTTAAAAATTTGGCACTGCTGAAATATAGAACTTATAAAACTAGTTTAACATCTTATTTATTCATATTTCAAAGTTTAAGCAGTTTTTCTATTACATAGATCATAAAATCATAATACAAATTGTTCTACAGAGACTGATTTTCAAAATTACTTTACAATACTGTAATAGTTTTTTATGCATCATTTTAAAGCACATATATACACACATTCATATACATATTAATCTTTCTTCTGTCAACATGTTAGTATTGCATATCAATAGAAAACATTTTCTTTCAGGATTACCATCACTTTTATATTTTTCAAAAACTCATAGGTACACCTGGGTCTCGTTTTATGTGGATTATTTTAATGTGATTTTGAAGTTATGCCATTCATGTTTCTTCTTAATATCTTTCATATTTCACTATATTTATTTAATATCAAGAAATTTAAATTATTAATAATGTATTTTGACTTGAAATACTTTTCTTTTCAAAAATATAACGTTATATTAGCAGCTGAAGCAAATATGGCCTGAAGCTGTATTTAGAATCTTAGCTTCTATGTAAATAACCTACTTATACTAATGAATAAATAATAATAGTAGATTTATATGTACATATAAAAATATTGCAATAAATATTCAAAAATTTTAAACTTTTAAAATGTATTTTGTTAGATATAACAGAAATAAATATTTTTTTAGATTTTTAATTAAAATAAATAATAACAAGATTTTATTGATTTTATAAACTAAAAATAATATTTCTAATGATAATGCATAATCTTTTGTTTTGATTGCGATCTCATTTTTTAATATAAAAACAGAAAACCATTAACACAGCACAAGACTGAAAGTGGTGCTAATTGTACATCATGTCACAAATCTGATTTCTTATCAATTCACAAATAAAGGCATATTGTCAAATAGTGGTAATGATTAAAATATGTATGAAAAATGTAAAATTAAATACTGTAATTAATAAAAGAAGTAAAAAAAGTTTGTCATGTATTAATTTTTTTCAAATATTTGAAATTTTTTATTAGCCATATTTTATTTTGTTATTTTTTTAATGTGAATTTTAAAGTAATTTTTCCTTGTTGCTTTGCTTTTATGCCGATTTCTGAATATTACAGAATCTATCCCCCATTTTTCAAGGTAATTTAAGTTTATTTTTGTGTGATTTCTTTTCTGCACATTTTCTAGGAACCTATTTATCACATAAAATGAGACCCAGGTGTATTTCTTTATTTTGACTATCATCTATCTTTTTTAAAATAGTTTTATTTAAGTTAGACATCTTTTGTTTGCTTGTGTATTTAATAAACCATTTTTAGGATGTTGATAATTTCATAACTTAAAAATAATTTATAAGTAAGATTATAATGCTTAAATCACTTAAATCTTTTATAATTTCAAAATGCTTAATTTTAAAGTTATTACTGACTTAAAGTGCTAATAAGTTTGATTTTAAAATATTAAAATCATCTTAATTTAGTTGTCAGAGATTGTTTAATTGTAACATTTAATGTTCAACTATGTGTTAGTTTGAATATCTGTAAAATCTATATTTTGTGTTAATATAAATACACATGTAATCTATAAGATATATAAATATTATTTCTATATTAATAGACAATCACCATCTTAACAAATGATAAATTTTATACTTGAGTGCTTTCAAAGGTCTAAGCATTCATTTTCAAAAAGTAGCTGGAATCCGAAGATGTAAAGTATGCAAATTAGGGTGAACTAGATTTTTGTGGAGATAGAGTAAAATGTTTCTTTTTTATTCATGGTGCAGATATCAGAGATGATATAATATGCCTCTTTAACTCTCCTTCACAATTCATGCTACTCTCTGCATACCACACAAGGTTTGTCTGGCCTGTACTGGTGTCCTGTAGAAGATGCATGCTGCACAAAAATAAAAGGGTAGGATGGATAGGCCAAAGCCTTATTGTATCCATATACATGTTGTGTGAGTCTTGTGTGGATGGATGCCCTAGTCTCACCATAATATGCTGCCAGGCAATTATTGTTACTGCACACAATCTTGTAAATGCCTGCTGGGTGTATATTGGGGGATGTGGTTTTTAGTATTGTTTATGCATCTGTTGTAATTGGGGAAGAGCAGTAACACAAGCTAAAGTCATTACTAAAGATTGTGTATAAATCTTTATGTATATTTTCGACATATAGCAGTAAGATTCAGGGTTTATTCTGTTTATTTTCTCGAATGGGATAGTTTTAAAAATATTAGTGTAAAACTTTAAAAATAGGTTCAAACACTTAAGACTAAGTTTTAAATATTTAAGTTACTTGTTAAAAAATTCATTATTTAATCTTAATTGTAATAAAAATAGTTTAATTAAATAAATCTTAAAATTCGGTTAAGTAAAGAAGATAAGTAATTTAAAACCAATAATTAATTCTTACAATTAAATTTACAGTCTTTAAATAGAGAATGCAACAATGTATGTAAGGATGCATGCATGTGAAATTTATTAATTGCTTAAAACTTCCTGGTTAAATTTAATGTTAAAGTTATTCTTAAATGGCTTCATTTTAAAAAATATATAATTAAATAATATTTTCTGGGATTTTATTAATATATATATATTTAAAGAAAATATTATACTGTAATATTTTGTTAAAATAATGAAATTTTTATTGTGTAATATTTTATTTATTGTAATATATTTTAATTTGCTAAATAATTTGTTTAAAAAAATCATTTTAAAGATGATGTAATAAGTAATTGAATAATTGTCTAGATACTATTTTCCAGAAAGCTCTGGAAATATGCAAATCAGATCTCTTTTTAATAGTTGCCTGATGGAATCTGAATTATCCATCAAAATTAATCACATGACTTATGTTACAAATAAAGCTGATGAAGACCAATACACACTTGCTCACTTGTTTTCTCACTGTATGAACTAACTTTCACCTATTTTTGCCTAAGTTTTAATTGCTTTTAATTAATTTTATTTTGTTTAAAAAATTTAAGGGTAATCAGTGTTAAAAATGACAATTATCTTGGATCAATCTTTATCTGTTAAAACTTCCCAGCCCTTGAAATTATTTTACAAGGATCTGCATTATGGGAAATTTAACAGAAAATGTAAGAGAAATTTTGATTACTTTAATGGAGTTTAGAAAAGGATATTATTATCATCCCTGTTTTGTGAGTACTTTTATTAATTCTATTGTCTATATTATATGTAGATGATATTGTATAAAAAAATTAATTTCTAAGATATGCAAAAAATGTTAAGATTGCCAAAAGAGTAAACAATTTAACAATTCTTCATACGACTTTTATCTTAAAAATATTTTAAATCTTTATTGTATTGGAAAAGAGGTTTTCTTTTGGAATGATTTCATTTAAAAACAAAAAAAAAATTTTAAATCCAAAATTGAAGAATCTTTTCAAAACGATAAAACGTTTTATAAATGCCTTACCTAAAATAAATACATTTTTGACGAGGAAATAATTAAATTATTTCAAAGTCTTTTCATATTCATTAGTTTTTATTATAAAACTTATATAGACAACTTGTTCAAGAAGTTATTATCTTTAAATGACAACTATTATTAGTAACAATGCTGTGAAAATGACATTATCATAAAAATATCTTTATTATGTTTAAATAAGGAAATATATTTCCTAATGTATTGAATTAAAATTTATTGATTTGTATTCATTTTCTGAAAGTCTATTATATAATATGTACTAGTAAAATATGATATATTCTAGAGATATCTATGTGAAATTTGCTTTTTAAATTTATTATTATCAATTATTGCTCTTCATTAACAGTAGGAATAAATTATAATATATATTATTAAAATAGAAATGGTCCTGAAATATTAGTGTGAAAGTTAATCTTTGAACTTGTTATCTTCCATTTGTTCCAGAATATTCACATTTTTATAAAATGTAATTTTAATATTATTGCTCTTCCTTCATGTTTATAATTAATAAGCCATAAAATATGTGCATTTAAAAGAAATATTAATTTAAAATATGATATTCTACTTTACTATTTAATGTGCATTATGTTTATTATTTCATTTATTTAATATATTTATCCATATAAATGGCTACATATCTATGCAATTGTCTTCAAATGTTTTGCTTAGACCTATTTTGTGAATTATTGTGGGTGCAAGTTGAATGTGATCTTACAATATTCTGTAGATCTGCAAGATACTTTATAATTTTATTTCAGTGACTGTATTTCATATAATGAAATGATAGGACTATCAAGATGAAGGACTTTTTTATTTTTATTTTTGGTAATGGGTATAATTATTAATTTTACATATTTATATTATTGTAAATGCATTCTATTTTGTTTTATCTTTATAAATTATTTATGAGGTATATTTTGTCATAAATTCTCAGAATATTGTTACTGTAATACCATATTTTAAATGTATTATAAAATTATTTACTTTGAATGTATATGCAAATGCTGGAAAAGGTAGAAGCTGATGTATATTTTTATTGTTTATTTTTATGTCACAATTTTTTCATAAGGTATGTTTAAAATTATTTATTATTTTTATGGTTTTACACATCAGATAATTGTTATTTGTAAAAAGATCAAGACATTAGTCTCTCTTGTTGATGTTTGATCTTGCCAGTACATTTTTAAAATAGATTGTGGTATTAGTCTCTCTCTCTTGTATTGAATATTTATCTTACCAGTGTATTTTAAAACAGAGTGTCACTTGGTGTCTTTCTTATATTATGATATATTTTTCAAGTGAATTATATTCTTTGTGAATCTTATATTCAAGCATATAATGTTTTATTGAGGCAAATCCCTTTTATTATTGTTGTTCTTTTTTGATAGTTTATCCTCATTATCTATATGGCTAGTGATAATGTCCTAGTTGGTCACCCTCAGATGGAGGTCCTTTTTCTTGACTTTATTTTGCATATGCCTTATTATCCCTAATGTGCATTTTCCTGAGGAATACCACTCTTATCTTTAGTTGCACTTTTAGTCTATCTGAGTGAAGTTTGTTTGTTTCGATGTGTAGATCTTGTAGCTGTGCCTAGTCAGTACTTCAAGATGTAAATCAAAATATTTAATGTTAAATGTAAAATTGTACATGTGGCTTTAGTAAATAATATACATATTTTTCAGCATTCATCGTACATATGAATTGGTAAGCTTATATTTTAATAAGAGTATTAAAGATGTTAATTATGGACTTTATAATTGAATGATTGTTTGTAAAATGAGAGAACTTATTTAAAATATCTGCACTGTAGAGAATTTTGAAAACTATCAAATATTATTTATTATAAACAGTGAGGATTGCCAATTCCTCTACAAGCTTTATGATAAATGCTTTGCCAGAGCCAGCACTTAAAATATTTCTGTCAGGAACCCCTCCCCAAACCCCTGACCATGGTTTCATGCTTTGGCACTCCTCAGAGAGGTGTCAGGGTAGGTTCAGACACTAGATCTAAAAATACCAACCCAAAGCCAAGAACTTATCTAAAAATTATCTATTGAGTGGAAAATCTGAAATTTTCAGACATCTACATGTCTTCAAACCCAGCTATCCAACTCAAATAGCTATATGGGACTGACAGATCTTCAGACATACCATATATTAGTAGTCATAGCAATATAAAATCGCATAAGACTTTTGGCAGAGACTATAAATAGTCAAAATAAGAGTCAAAGATTCAATTCATAGATCACATGACCCTATCTCTTAAGCTTGTAAGTTATAAATAGTGAGGATTGCCAATTCCTTTACAAGCTTTATGATAAATGCTTAGCCAGAGCCAGCACTTAAAATATTTCTGTCAGGAACCCCTCCCCAAACCCCTGACCATGGTTTCGTGCTTTGGCACTCCTCAGAGAGGTGTCAGGGTAGGTTCAGACACTAGATCTAAAAATACCAACCCAAAGCCAAGCACTTATCTAAAAGTTATCTATTGAGTGGAAAATCTGAAATTTTCAGACATCTATATGTCTTCAAACCCAGATATCCAACTCAAATAGCTATATGGGGCTGACAGATCTTCAGCCATACCATATATTAGTAGTCATAGCAATATAAAGCTTGTAGAGGAATTGGCAATCCTCACTGTTTATAACTTACAAGCTTAAGAGATAGGGTCATGTGATCTATGAATTGGATCTTTGACTCTTATTTTGACTATTTATAGTCTCTGCCAAAAGTCTTATGCGATTTTATATTGCTATGACTACTAATATATGGTATGGCTGAAGATCTGTCAGCCCCATATAGCTATTTGAGTTGTATAGCTGGGTTTGAAGACATGTAGATGTCTGAAAATTTCAGATTTTCCATTCAATAGAAAACTTTTAGATAAGTTCTTGGCTTTGGGTTGGTATTTTTAGATCTAGTGTCTGAACCTACCCTGACACCTCTCTGAGAAGTGCCAAAGCATGAAACCATGGTCAGGGATTTGGGGAGGGGTTCCTGACAGAAATATTTTAAGTGCTGGCTCTGGCTAAGCATTTATAATAAAGCTTGTAGAGGAATTGGCAATCCTCACTGTTTATAACTTACAAGCTTAAGAGATAGGGTCATGTGATCTATGAATTGGATCTTTGACTCTTATTTTGATTATTTATTATCTATTGATTTATTTTAAATTACAATTCATAATTTTTCTCCATATTATACTTTTGTTTTATTTTATATGTAAAATTTATTTTTATAACTCTATAAAACAGCTAGATTATTTTTTTGAATGTACTTAATGTCATATAAATGTTATTTTTATTGTTAGGTTTTTTCACTTTTATCAACATTGGAACTCTTTCAGAAATCTAAATATTATAAGGTTTATCATATGATTATATTTGCTTGTCATGCATTGAGAGTATATGAATATCAAGAACTTTATATGAAAGTCACTTTATTTAAATTGCATTTCTGATGTTAAAAAAACATACAAGAAAGAGATTATTTTATTTATTAAAATAATTATTTATTCATCTGATGCAAAAGATTACTTTTTATCAATTAAAAGATCACTTTACATTATTAAAAACCATTTTGTTTTGTTTAAAAGATCACTTTGTTTACTCATTATAGATTCACATGATGGAATTGCTTAGTTTTACTTCAAAAGAATATTAAAAATGGATTTATTAATGTGATATGTTGGGTAGCCATAAAATTTCTTATCTACTCATTATATCATAAATACTATTCTAGTATATTGTCTTAATTTTCAATTAAGAATTTAGTTTAGTTTAAATTAAATTTATAATTGTAAAATAATGAGACATTATCTTAAGGAAAAGAGTATGTCTCATTGCTTTGTTTACTAGAATTACACTCTTTATTTGATAATTTTTCAAAGAGTAAAGAAAAAGAACAAAAATTATAAATTATTAAAATATTAATTATATAAACCCTGAGATGCATTTTTAAGAATAAGATTATTAGATAAAAATTATTTATTTAAGAACAAATAATTTTTAAGAAGTTAACATGGCAAAACATAAAAAACATGCATCTATTTAATAAAAAAAATTCAATGTTAAATCTGATCATGACATTGAGAAAATCATATTTGAAGATCTGTTGTGAGTAGAAAATTTAAAGTAACCTAGCCTTTTAATGTCATATGCTTTAAATATTATGAGCAATTATATTTTAAAAAAAGAGTATGAGAAGTCACCTCCCTTTGAAAGTATATTACATTGATCTTAATCATCATCACCATTATCAACCATTTTCAATCCACTGCAGAATGAAAGTCTCTCTAAGTTTAATCC
Organism: Epiperipatus broadwayi; assembly: GCA_028023455.1. NCBI lineage: Eukaryota > Metazoa > Onychophora > Udeonychophora > Euonychophora > Peripatidae > Epiperipatus > Epiperipatus broadwayi. The sequence continues at coordinate 2,603,427 of JAQFVV010000035.1, forward strand.
ATCTTCTCCAGTCTTTAGCTTCTCTTCTCCACATGACCCCTGCACATTTTCTTATTTCATCCATCCATCTCATATGTGGTCTCTTTCTGTGTCTTTTACAATCTCTTGGAATCCAGTTTAAAATTTCAATTGTCCATCTATTATTATCTCTTCTAGCAATATGTCCAGCCCAACTCCACTTCAATCTTTTAATTTTTTCAATGAGGTCAGTAAAACCTGTTTGTTTTCTTATCCATACATTGCATTTTCGATCTCTTCTTGTTACTCCCAACATACATCTTTCCATACTTTTTGAGTGCTCTGAAGTCTCTGTATATTGCTCTTCTATTGAGTGTCCAAGTCTCAGATCCATAAGTAAGAACTGTTAAAACACATTTGTTAAAAACCTTCCTTTTCAAACACATAGGCATATTTCCTTTTAGTATCAAGTTATTTCTACGAAAAGCACTCCAACCAAGTTTAATTCTATGATTAATTGTCTCTATTATGTTTCCACCTGTATTAATAATCTGACCAATGTATTTGTAACTGTTAACTTCTTTTAATTCATCATAATCAATCTTTATTTTCATATTTTGAGCAAATCGATTAAACATTACTTTAGTCTTTTTAAAATTTTTCTTTAGTCCTACTTTCCTACTTTCATCTGATAACTCCTGCAACATTTCCTGCAGCTTTGAAGCATTATTTGCAAAAACAACTACATCATTTGCGAAATCTAAATAACTTAAATAATCTCCATTTACTTTCACTCCTTTAGTTTCCCATTTTAATCCACAAAATACTTCTTGCAGCACTGCTGTAAAACGTTTTGGAGATATGGAATCACCTTGTCTTACATCTTTTTCAATGTTTACTTTCCAAATATCATTATGTAATCTAATTGTTGCTGTTGCATTTTTATAAATATTCTTTAAAATATGACAATATCCTGGATCTATACCTTGATGATCTAATGCTTTAATCACTGAAGAAATGTTTATAGAATCAAATGCCTTTTCATAATCTACAAATCCAAAACATAATGACAACTCATATTCATTTGTTCTTTCTATAACTTCTCTCAATACTTGAATATGATCTACTGTACTAAAACCACTTTTAAATCCAGCTTGTTCTCTTGGTTAATGGAAATCCAATGTTCTCTGTAGACGAGTTGTAATTATCTTGGTAAAAAATTTATATAAAACTGATAAAAGGCTGATAGGTCTGTAATTTTTAATATCTTCTTTATCACCTTTTTTAAATATTAATATTATTACTGCATTCTTCCAATCATCCGATACATCTTTATAACTTTGCTAAAAAAAATTCTGTTTCTTCACCTGCCTATATCAATTATAATTCCATCATTACCTGGAGCCTTTCCCTTCTTCATACATTTAATTGCATTTCTCACTTCATTTAAAATTCTGAGCAATTCCGAAGATGTAATAGATATAGAAGGTACTTGTTCTTTATTACAATATAATTCTTGATAAAAATTTTCTACCAATTTCATGATGTCATCTCTCTTTTTAGTAATAATTCCATCTTTTTTTCTTATTGCAGATATAAATTTCCTACCAATACCAAAATGTTGTTTTACATTCTTAAGACTTTTATTTTCTTCTACAGCTTTTTTTTGCTAGTTCACAGTTATACTTTCTTATATCATTTTCAACTTTTTTCCTACCCATTTTACAAAATTCGAGATATTCAATTCTTTTTAATGCATCATTTTTGTATATCTTCATATTTCTTCTTTTCTTCATAAAATTCTCTAGTCTAAGTAGAAATTTTATTGTCAATTGCTGCTTTTTTCTACCAGCTATCTTTGTTGCTGTTTTTAAAAGTGTATCATTATATTCATATTAATTTTATTCAAATTTGAATCATGTTCAAAATCTACTAATACTTGAAACCGATTTGCAAGTTCTAATTTAAATTCATTAGAATGTTTCTGAAGATTAGCAATATCAACTGTAAATATTGTTTTTCTTAACAATTTTTGTCTTTCTAGTTTTACATTAACACGTATCTTGCACCTTACTAATCGATGATCACTTCCTGTGTTAAATCTATTAAGAACATTACAATCTTGAAATATATATTTCCTGTTAGTCAAAATATAATCCAATTCTGCTGTACCTTCATTTGGATGCTTCCATGTCCATTTTCTTTTAACATTTTTCTAAAAAAAAAAATTCATAATATAAAGTTTTTCTTTTTCTGCAAACTCCATAAGTCTATGTCCTCTCTCATTTCTATTACCATAACCAAAATTACCTACAGCACTTTCATCTTTCATTTGTTTACCAATTCTAGCATTAAAGTCTCCCACAACAATTTTAATATGTAGTTTACTCTGATAAAAAGCCTTTTGTACATCCATATAAAAATCTTCTACTACTTCATCACTATGAGAACTTGTTGGGGCATAAACCTGAATTATCTGCATTTGGTATCTGCTATTAAGTTGTATAACTAATATTGCCACTCTGTCTGATACACCATCAATCTCCACAATATTGTTCTTCCACTTTTTATTTATAATGAATCCTACTCCACTTGTATTTCCAATATTTGTGCCTTTATAATAGAATATATGTCCACTTCTTGTATCAATTGTCTCTTCACCTTTTCTTCTAACTTCACAAAGTCCAATAATATCCCATTTAATATAAGAGAGTTCTTCTTCTAATTCTTGCAATCTTCCTTCACTTGAAAGTGATCTGCAGTTGTAAGTACCTAAATAAAAAGTTGTCATCAAATGGCAGCCTGGGTCAGCAATCAGGGGATTCTTAGCACCGTCCGCCTTAATACTGATTATTTATTACTATTTACTCTTACTATGCCTCTTGTTATTGTTGCATATAGCATTCAAACCCTGAGCTTAGCCAATATAATATTATGATTATTATTTAGTCAATATTATTATTATTTAGTGCTAGTAGTAGTATTGTTATTAGTTCACTTATTTTGGTGGCTTCGTGAAAGATTTTTATATCATCATTCTTATATTTTTTAGTTACAATAAAAATATTTTATAAAAAAACAGCTTTTATTTAATTTGAAAAATAATGTATTAAAAGCCTAAAAATATATTTTTTAATCATAATTTGGTTATTATATTTATCTTGAAAAAACTGAGGTGACCACAAATTAATTAATTTAACCACTAGTTCAAAAATGACTGAATTAATTTGTGGACACCCTATACCTTTCTTTCAAGTTGAATATAACACCACAAACTGTAATTGAAGAAAAAAATAATATTTGTGATTTTTAGTGCATTACCTCTCAAATTAAATGAATGCCTTTTTTGTAAAATATTATTATTATTATTATTATTATTATTATTATTATTATTATTATTATTATTATTATTATTATTATTATTATTATTATTATTATTATTATTATTATTATTATTATTTATTTATTTATTTATTTATTTATTTATTTTTCTCTCACGGTACCCAAAATTCATATTTAAATATAAATCCAGTGAAGTTTCTTTCTTTATCTAATTTTTTAACTAAATAATCTTTTTATTATTTTTTCAGTATCTCTACATTTTAATATTTCAACCTGTCTTTAATATTCTATTACAAATCCACATTTATAGAGTCTCAAAACTTTTCTCTACCTTTTTTTTTATTATTGGAATATTGGTCTCTATATAATACAAACCTCTGCTTTTTTTTGTTATTTAAATTTATAGCGCCATATAATATATCTGAACATTATTTAAATCATGTTTAGGCATTGCAGTTTTGACCTTATTTTAATATCATTATCTTTTCTTATTTTTTAATTATTATTTTAAATATTTGAAATCATTTATTCACTCTATAATGTTTTGTCTAACTATTATTTGTATACTTTTATTTTTCCCATTATATGTTCATTACTTTACTTTTTGATTGTATTTATTTTTATCCCAAATCTATCACAAATTCAGTACAACATATTTATCATTATTTTACTACATTCTTTAACTAGCAACAATTCTCAAATATCTGTGATCATTGTATCAAAAAATAAAGAACGATCAATAATAAGACATTGAAGGTAAGGTTTGAATATATATATATACACCATTTTATACTAATTACACATATATGGCATAATAATTCTTTAATCTTTTTGATGTATTGTTATGCGATATTTTTATTTCGATAGCACCATGTTTTCCTGGAAAATGCCAACATCATCTTTAATTGTACTCTCTATTGATTTTATTCTCCATCATCGTCATATTTTTTGGATGAAAGTAGTCAATATTGTACTTTTTAGAGGATCTTTAAAATATTTTTTATAACATTACTTGGCCTATCACTTCTCTCAAGTTCATTAAAAGTTTTATAAATATATTAGTTTTCATTTGTCCTCACATACTCAATATAACTGAATATATGTTGTTGCTTAATGGGTTGAGTATTATTACATTAAGCAAGCAAAATTATGCACTAATTGGTCATATAAAATTGGTATCATACTTAAATAAAAAAAATTGCCAGCGACTTGATAGCGTGTTTATTTTTTAAATTTTATACCAAAAGTTTAGCAAAATAACAGCTCTATATATAATTAATTTAATTAAAATAATTATAAACTATGATGAAATACTTGTTATATATAACAGCTATGCGCTGGAGTCTATGTTTCATCTTAATATTCAAATCTGACTTTCTGCTTAAATAACTATCGAGATATTTTCAAGATATTAATTGTCCAAGCTAATCTATCTAAACGCTTCGGATGTTTTTTTCCAATTACTGGCTGGTATAGCGCATGAAGTTTTTAAAACATTAATTATTAAATAAAAAGTTTTATAGATTGTATTCAACATTTTAAAAACATTCTGTAGATCAATCTTTGAATTGGCAGAGATGTTTCAATCGTCAGCATAATTGTTGAAGCTCAAAATGCTAAGTTCTGTTTTGCTATTAAACACATTAGATTGAAAACTTCTATAAAACATGTACTGCATCTTGTTGCCTACTTCATAATGTTGCCTATATAACAAGATGGCTGCAGCTTTATTTCTCTTTTTTATGATATTCATGTTTAACATTAATTTTAATTCCACATACCATATATTTTTCACTAGAATTAATGGTACCTTTAATTCAGTCAGGTAGAAGATATATAATAAAAAGTGAAACTTCTATAGATAATCAATTATTTTTAATCATTGACACAGATCTTTTCAAGTAACTATGTTAAATATCTTAATAAAATCAATATATAATTTATATCTTTGTCCAAGATACCTTTTCGTAATTTTCTGACAACCAAAACTATGTATACAGTGTTTGGTGTTGTTTTAAAAAGCATAACAAAACTAGGATAACTACCTACCTATTACTGGAAACCATTTATTTTGATAAAATCTTGGGAAAGACTTTTGTTCTAGAAGTAAAAGGATATTTCACGATGATTATGGCACTTTTTTATTTTTTAAAATTGGCACAATATAAACTATCAGAAAAACAGATTACTAATTTATGTAATCATTTGAAGGTAGCTTATTATCACACAATTTTAAAATTTTCCGTTATCAATCAAATCATACAACTATTCAATTTATTAGGAATTCCCAAAGAACGGTTTTCTTAACCCAAATATAAATAAGTCATGGAATGAATACATATTTCAAAAATACTAGTCAGAATCTTTGTATCCTTACTTCATTCAAAAATACTATTTTATCAGTTGATGTATTATCAGTATAAGGTTTTAAAAGAGTGGCATCCATATTTAATATAATTATGATATCTGTTTTTAGATGATATATTACTTTAAAAAACATCTAAAATAATTAGATTAATAAATGACTACCTCATTTATAGTTTTAATTCAACAATCATTTTTAAAATTTCACTTTTACATTCTATTATTATTTTACCAAGCAAAGAATAACCTGTTTTCTTTTAATCAAATTTTGTCAGAGAATTTGTCAAGATTCTTTGTGTGTTTGTGTGTGAGTTATTTAAAAATTATGTATGTGTGTTCTTAATTTTTCTCACTAATTATCTTAAGAAACTTCTATTTTTCATACCCTTGATGCAAACTATTAGGTTGTTTCTATTTCATTAGTATTTTAAATTGTCGCATTATTGTCTTTGTGTTTACACTTTTTGTTATTAAATATTCTGAATTTTTTTTATATTTTGCATAGTTTTTATTCCAAAATTTTTAGCTTCAAACTCTTGTGTGCAGGTCATTTTTAAAGGTATTAAATATACATTTTATAATTAAACAAACAAATCAGAACAGTAAGAATATCAAAATTAGATTTTTATCATCATTGCTATACATTATAAATACTGCAATTATCAATTATTAGTTTATTATTAATATAATTAATTTTACTATACTTAACATTAATTTATTTTTTTTATTGTATTTAGTATTAATTTTTTTTTTTTTAATCATAAATTAAAATAAAATTTATTACTTATTTTATTTAAAAAGTTTTCCTGTTAAAATTTTCAAAACATGCGAATTGCTATTTTTTATTAAATCTATTTTGTAATTATAAGAAATTTAAACACAGACTTTCAAGCTCCCTTTAGCTATTCACTCTATCTCATACGATACACATGACCACACACATGTGAAAAAAAACAAATGATCTCCAATATACGTATTTCATGCTGAACCAGCACTCATCAGTTGGTCCAGATCATCACATATAATTAGTGCTCGATTTATATTAAGATAGCAAATCTTCAAACTAAATTTATTTTGGTATATATAAGCTTCATAACTAAGATTAATTAATATCAAAAATAAAATAAAAAACAGTTTTAAGATTTTACACTCTTCCAATTTTTAGCTTTTTTCCCCCCTTAAAAACAAAAACAAAAAAAACCAACAACTTATATGCTAAAATAGTTGTTGACTGTCATTAGTTGTCAGACATCAGTCCAACAAAACCTCATGATATTTTTATTTCTGTGTATTCATAACTACTTTAATTTTAAGAAATCTAGCAACTTTTTATTTATTTTCCAAACTCGTTATTCTTTTGATATTTGTAATTTTTTTAAGCAATGTCAAATATAATATTTTTTTTTAATTAAAAAGAATAATTTTATATTTTTTTTTTTAATTTCAAACTTTATTTTCCAATTTCATTTTTAATTTTTCTAAAAAACCCACCAATTGAGTCTCCAATCTTTTTTTTTATTCTTTTGTTTAGATCTTAGTTTAAATAATTTTTTACACTCGAGATTAATTTCTAACTTCAATTTGCCATAAAATAACGCTACGGTCATTAAAAACTTGTTAATCAAATACACTTTTAACTAATTAATTAACAAATGAGTTTTAAAGTATTTAAAATCACTAATTGGTTCTATAACTTTTTGCTCAATTATACTATCATTTTCAATATTTTCTTCATCAATTTTTATTACTTTAATTTTAGTTTTGTTTATTTTTTATTTTAAATTTTTTATATTTCTTAGCTTCCTCAAATCTGATACAAGAAATTTTTCTTCCATTAATGATAACTTCATTTTTATAAAAACGACAATATTTTAACAATCTTTCCCTATAATTATTAAATTAAATAAAATGTAAATAATATATTTGTATTACAAAGCTTTCTATATCTTTTTGTAGTCTATAAAGATCAATGTGGCATACATAGAGAATTAATTCTTATGCAGTTGTTATCATATGTAATTGAAATACTCTTAGATACAGCATATGAAAATAATTTTTGAAAAAAAATTGATCAAGAGAAGATTTGACTTTCTTCTCTCATTATCTTATTTTCTTAGATGGAGAATTTTCTAAAATACTTAGACCAGAACAAATGAATACTAAATCAACCACACAATTTATTTTAAAGATATTTTAATGGACATGTCTATCAGTTTTCTCAATCCAAATATTAGCAACACTGAATCAAACGACGAAAGTATGTAATGTAAAAAGTTTCCAATGCTTAATTCAATTGTTACAATAGGTAACACAATACACATCAATATTTTTATTCTATGCTTTGTCAAAAGATACAACAAAAAAAGCAAATTCTCTCTATATAAAGTCTTTCAAGATCTAAGAAACAAATAATACTTCTTTCTTCTATATAACCAATCATCAATTTTTTTAATTTTACATTGACTCTTTTTATAACAAAATTTCTTTGTAAATAAATTCATTTCAAATGTAATAAAAATATGCTTAAAATAGTCATTTACATTCTAGCAATATGTAAGATAAAACCGATTTTTCTAAAATTTTTATCTTTTACTGTATTAGTTCTATTCTGTAATGAAATTGTAATTAATAAAAAAAATTTTTTTGAATAATCATTTTATAGCCTAAAGTAACTGAGATTTGCCAATTCCTTGTATTTTATTTTTATTTATAGCTTTATTATTGCACAACTCATGTCGTATTTAACTATCAGATTTTCATTACATGTAGATAAGACCTTATTATTCTTTTCATATTCTTTTCACTTTTTAAAATTATATTCACCCTTTTTATCAATGTGTAATGCGAATTAATATATTTTTCTTACAACTTCCTTTTTTAAGTTTAAACTACAATATATATAATAAAAGTGATGAATATGCTAATGCAGTTAAACAACATTCATTATCATTATCAGCACTCTCATTCCATATCATGGATTCAGATCACAATATTGATTTCTCTAATATCAGAATCTTATCCAGATGCGACATTCTCTACCAATGTAAAATCGGAATAATTAGATACTAAAAGGACCACATTCTATCAACAAACCTGATGGCATATGCAAACTTCTTCTATATGGAAGAATTTTTTTAAATATTAGTCTGAAGACTTTCTGAATTTTATTTTATTTTTCAATTTATATATCAGTTTTCTTTCTATTACTTGAATTTTAACATTGTTATAAATCAACGTTTCCAGCATTTCTACAACTATACAGTATTTATATTTTATAGGTCACACAGTTGATGTTTTTTGTGATCAAGCCCAAACATCCGGATCGATATATTTATATTAAAAATCATACAGAGATGAACCTCCAAAAAATATTTATATCGGTAACCTGTGAAAATCATATCAACATATATATATATTAAATTAAACCCATTTTTAAAAATCCTTTGATTTTCTATTCTTCTAATCAGCTTCTTTAACTTTAGTTTCACGAATTTTAATTTATTGTTAAGATTCCTGTGAATGTTTTTAATCCCTTGAGTATATTTATACTACTTCATTAATTATCATATCTTTATCTTGAAGCTTTTTTTTTTTTTTTGCTTTTTCACATTTTTTTTTTATTTACCATCAATGCTACACTTTTTAATTCTTTCTTATATATATATTTGAAGTCATCTTTCATTTTGATATTTTCTAACTTTATCAAAGATCTTTTTTTAAAATTCCCTTAAAAGATAATATCAATTCTAACATTACTAGTTTGTGATACAATTTATCAATACCATTTTATATTTTATTTACTCCTAAACCTATTTTGTATTCATAATCCATCTGAAATCAATTATCATCAGTTGAAATTTTTTTGTTATAGAGTTTTCTACAATTTTAAACCATCTGATTTCTTCATCTTTTTAAATCCTTTAATATATAATAGCTTATAATTTTATTGTGTTTATGTATATTATATTAATTCTATAAAGTCTTGTGTAGTTTAGTGGGTTGTTTAAAGGTTGAATCTAGCACTCAAGTTTGTAGATTACGATCCAACATTGTTGCTTCTGGTGCTTCATTTTCGTGTGAACTCCTAAGCAATAATGCTTTTGATTAATTTTTAATACCACAAAATTGTAAATTACCATTACTATTAAGCAATTATTGTTACATTTTATTTTACTTATTTCTTTCAATTCAGCATCTACAATTTTTATTTTATCATCATTATCATTGTTAATATATTAGCAATAGATTAACTATTATCAATATTAATTCCAAAAATCATATTTAGATTTAATCTTCATTCTTCAGAATAAAACTTTTAAGAATGTGATCGCGAAGTTGTAATTATTTTCTAGAATCCAGAACAATGTTCAAAATATCTACAGTAAGATGAGGTAAAGTTCGTGATTATAAAACGTAATAAAATATTTATATACTAATTTTCTATAAAAGATCAAATAATATTGCAATTATTTTATAATGAAGTGCGATAAGAGTCATTTATTTAATCTACCTAGAAAGTTGATTTAAGATTATAAACTTACTATCATGAAATTTTAAAACCATTATTTCACTGCATTTACCTTAAATACTTGTCATGAAAGTCTTATACCATTTCTATATACTCTCTATCGGTCACCTGGTCCATAGGCATCGTGGCTACAGCATCCCCAAAAAGAATTATTAAATTTGTGCATGAAAATATCAATAATATAACAATCATTCAATATTTTGCATAATTATTATGTAAGTACAACTATTTTAACCATTTTTAAAAATAATTATTTTAAGCAATACTTGATGTGATGTGATGGGGTGTATTATGGCTTCTCCTTAAACGAAGTCAAAAATATCTCAGCAATTATGCCCAGATAAACCTTTTAGCCACTTTATTTTACATTCCCCACTCTAAACTTACCTATAATCTGCTCTATCCCATTTCCACAACATAATCTTTGTCAACTCTATAACCTTGATATCTAAAACCCCCCCCATCTTTTCCCAAACGCAGCATAAAAACCAATAATTCACTTTCTGTATAATCACTCTTTTCATATTTATTTTTCCACAACTTCATTATATGTACCTTTTCTGTTTTCAAACATTTACATTCAATTAACAAATACTTAATATTTTCTATTCCTTCCTTACATAATTTACAAAATAAATCACCCATATTTTTCCATTTACATGTATATTTTTTTGTAGCTAAAGATCCCGTTCGAGCCTTAAACAATAAACTACTTTCCTTACTATTATCATATATTAACTCACACCTAATATTCTATTTATTTCTATATAAATTTAAACTCTTTTTACTCTCCATACTATTTATCTATCTCTCTAACTCCCTAGTCTTTATTAATAAATTTATTCTTTTATCCCATTCCTTACTACTATAACACTCAATAATCCTCTTAACACAATCATCCCATCTTTTGTTCAAATATACTGATATAAATTCTTTATCCAAATCTTTTGCAAACCGCATTACCTTTCTCACCCATCTTGTTACCTGCCCTTTATTCATAACCCAATTAAATACTATTTTAGCTATTCTTTTATTATCCATAAACTGCAATCTACCAAACATTTTCATTTTACTTTTTGCATCTCTCATATGAAAACTTGACCATCCCATTTCTCCTTGAATTGCCTCCCTTGTTGTCCATACTTCTGCATCCAATGCATGTCTTCCTATTTCCCTTTGAGTTTTTTTAAGTAATCTAATATCTTTTTACTAACATATAATGCATCATTACCATATGTTAACCCTGCTACTGCAACTCCTTTCCATATAATTCTAGCTACATCATATTTATTATATGAAAACACTGTTAATTTCTTTATCAATCCCTTTCTTTTCTTTGCTTCATTTATCAATTTTTTCTCCCATTCATCCAAATAATTTTTCTGATTACTTAAAATAATTCCCAAATAACTATATCTATTCACCACACTTAACTTAATATCTCCCAATAAAAATTTTACATCTTCTCTTTCCCCAGTATTAACCATCATTATATTTAATTTTTCTTCACTAAATTTAATCCCCATCTCTTTACCCACCCTTGCACATGTTCTCAACATAACTTCCATATCTTCTCTTTTTTCTTCACACAAAAATATATCATCCGCAAAAAAAAAAGATGCTGCTAATTATCGCAGTGCCAGGAAACGTCATATTCAGTGAATTATCAAAGCAACTAGCTCCATTGGAATTGCGCTGGAGTTGCGTGCTAAGCATCAGTAGTTATTTAATATTTATCTATTCTAGTTTCTCTTCAGAGCAATATTTTGTTATTATTTTCATTTAGAATGAGCAATAAAATATTGTTTTTTTCTCTTGAAAATAACCTTTATAAATTAGCATATAAATATTTATTACCAAAAAAATATAACAAAATAATAAAATAAATATTATTTTAATTATTTACCACGATGGGTATTAGTGTTGAATATATATAAAAATTACGTTTTCCCAATTGTCATCACATGAAAAAATTGAAATAAAAAGTAAAAATCGATCTACTCCAAATATTACTAATTTGTCAAACAGCAGTTAATAATAATAAAAAATACATTAGATCTTTTAAAAATGATTGATAAAAAATAAAATGGTTGTGTGATTGAGAAATTAGAAATGCACTGTTTTATTTTCCTTGCTTACTTTTAAGGTTACTGTAATAAAGCATCCCTGCTTAAAAATTTCACAGGCCACCATTGGTCTATACTAATTAAATAAGTACTTATATAAATGGCTGTGAATCAAAATATTTTTATAAGGGCTATATTAGCTTGTTACTGTCTCTTCATTTTGTTTTATCTTTATAGTAAATTATACAAAATAAAATTGTTATTTGATTTGTGAGAAGGATGTCAAAATAAGTGTATTTTTAAACACTAAATTAAATTTTTTCTTCAATTAATATTCAGAAATTTAATAGCAGCAACTACTTATAAATAATGTGGTCATTCCAGATGTTAAGAATAAAAATTAAAAATTTTATTCTAAAAATGAGTGAGTTTTGCATGACTATATTAAATCTATCTATTAACCGCAAATATTTTCACATATAGAACACATTTCCCCATTATTTTTATTATTTGATACTGCCTTTTCATTTCTGCACAAAATCTTCTTTTTTTTCTTAAATATTTTAACACCATGCCTAATTGTAATTTTCCAATTATTCTTTTCTCTATCATATCTTCCTAATATAAACAATTAACGTTGCACTTCTTTAGAATGTTTTAGAAATAATTTTTGTAATATAGGTGGGGTTTATCTTTTCCACAAAATTCATCACCTTAAAACACTCTATTAAAAGTCTTGTGTTGTTTATGTAACTAATATTGTTCAATAAACATCACATGACCACTATTTCTTATGCTTGCTTATAACTGTTATTAAAACAGGCAAAACTTTATACAATATTGTCATTCAGTGCAAGATAGAGTAATCAATGGATGCCAGAAGGCATGTGCATAAAATCCCCATCTAGTACCAGTGTGCATAAATCTCCATTTAGTACCAATGTGCATAAAATCCCCATCTAGTATTAGATGGTACTAAAGTAGGTACTATATGGGGATTTTATGCACAAGCCTTCTGGCATCCATTGATTACTCTGTCTTGCACTGAGTGGCAATACTGCATAGAGTTTTGCCTGTTTAAATAACATGCAATAAGAAGGAAATCATGCTGATTGTTTTCATGGTCTTGCCATTGTATTTTTAATCTTTTACAGAGCATCAAGGGCATAATTTCAGAAATATTTTTAAATAAAACTCTTCAAATGTCATTATGATGTGATGATAGAGTATACAAGTTCCATTTTTTTAATAGTAAATAAGATAAAAAAGAACCAGTTCAATATAGAGTTAATTTAGTTGTAGTAATGATTCTTTATAATGAAATACTCTATATTTTAAATTGTTAAAACCAGCAGGCATTGGAATCTATGCTATACCATATTATCTAAATACATTTTCCTACTTACAAAATATCCAGAATATTTAAATTTGTTTATATTCTCAAAATGTTAATTATCTAAACTAAAGATTGCTAAGAACATTTATTTCATTACTGTTTGATAAAAAACTTTGAAGTTTTTAAATTTAATTATTAAACCAAAGTCATTATTCACTGCATTCAAAACTTTAAGTGCATATTGTACTTCATCTTTCGAATTATCAAAAATAGCACATTCACTAACATACTGTAAACCCAAAGTCCAAAAAGATGAAGTTCTTGTTTTCAATAAATTTCAATTCAAAATTCCATTATCAAATCTGTATGAATATCCATTCCTCTTTTATTAAGCTGTTATAAACAGTTCCACAGATTACTATCATAATCTATATCAATGTTGAAGCAATTACATGTTCTCGTTTATAATACTTTTCATTTCAAATGTCTCAGTTTCTCTACCTGATTTTTCTCTCTTCTCATTGTATAAAAGCTGTATAATAGTAATAAACTTGAGTGGGCTATCAACTAATTTCAAACAAGGCCATAGTCCTGTTTGATAAATTAAGTAAATTCCTTGACTAAAAAAAGCAATGTATAACTTACTTCTTTTGTTACCGACATTTTTTTTTTTTGCATTTGCTATATCTATAGTATTTCTTGTTTTTCTAAAACTAGATGATTCTCAGGCAATCATCACTTATGACTGAGAATGATTTTATTATGTGATTTGGTTAAAAAGAAGAGTTAAAACAACAAAGGAATTGCAAACATTTACTTATTGAATTATAATTATTCTATATTTTTTTGATACAATGAAAGAGACATATGGATCTGAAAGAGATATCATAATTCTATTCAATCTACCAATGTGATGATAGTGATATTTTGAATAGATGAAAGAAATATTTTGGTTATTCTTTGAATAATGGTACCAAAATTGAGATGATGATTTTTAAAGATATATTCACTTTATCTACTCATTTAGATTTGGACAATGTTATTCAGCTCAACAACGTTAAAATAACTCTTTGTAATGTTAAAAATGGAAAGAAAATAGGTTCTGATGAAATACCTAAAACATTTTAAAATATGGTGGTGATATATAGATTCAAAAATATTGAAAAAAAAATTGTTTAAAAATATTTGACTAGTTAAGTTGTGATTTCTAAATTTGAGGATACTTCTGTTGTTCAAATTTCTAAAAGTAAAGGAAATAGATATGATTGCAGTAATTATTATTATTATTATTATTATTATTATTATTATTATTATTATTATTATTATTATTATTATTATTATTATTATTATTATTATTATTATTATTATTATTATTATTATTATTATTATTATTATTATTATTATTATTATTATTATTATTATTATTATTATTATTATTATTATTATTATTATTATTATTATTATTATTATTATTATTATTATTATCATCATCATCATCATCATCACTACTGCAAATGTACTTTCAAGGATTTTGTTGAATAGATTGTTGCCAGTCATAGGTGATGATTACTAGAGATTTAAAATCCAAATTAAAATTTTAGTATTCAATACTTGTTGATTTAGTAGTGTATAATTGATATTGATACTTCTAAACAATAAATATCAATTTTCTTGGTAATATGGTTGGAATAAGATTTATTATTAATATAAAACTTGGTCCTACAAATCTATATTCTGTGCATTAATCTGCATTGTAAGTGCTTGCTAATATAAGCTTCTCTTGTATTTTGATTTTTAATTATAAGGTAGGTAATCTGTTAAATGGCATTGTTTTGAGTGTGGATGCAGTTCTTTATAGAGATTTTTCAGCCTAATTTGTAATAGTTAATATTTAGAAACTATTTATTGTTTATATCCCATAAGTCATAAAAATTATATTTTTCCACAATAACTTTCCTTTATAATTGAAGATGAGATCATTTAACAGAACATGTAAAACCTTACTCTAAAATAATATTAAAATTAATTTTCAATTTCTCCAATAAAAGCAGGCTTTTTTTGTAATTCATACAGATAGCTAGATTCATGTCCCCCCACCCCAAGTTAAGCGCATTGCTAACTTTTCAAATGCCTATATATAATGATGGAGTGTGTATTACAGAGACTTTATATATTTGAACAAAAATATTTGTTTCATAGAAACCTTTTACTCTTTCAGTTATAACTTCAAAACTTAAAATTAGTAATAATAATAATAACATGCAACTAGTCATTATATAAACACAACCTATACAATAAAACCGATAATGAACAAAAACTTAAAAGATAATATGAAATATTGATATTCACAACGTTGAACCAATGAATAGAACTCTTGGCCAATGAACAGAGTCAGTAACAGAATATAAACAAAAGATTGAAGGAGTGACTCTAACCAATAACAACAGCAGAAACTAACGACAGTAAAATTAAACAAGGATAGGAATGACAAGAATATCATAACGTGAACAACCTTACTATGTTCACCCATAGTTTCTAAAATATTGTAATCGAATAAGTTAATAGATATTGATTCCTAATCAACATCTCCATACTTATGTTATTAGCAATGAAAATCTCAAAGTGAAAATAAATATGTAAAAATTGTGGTAATTTGTGCTTATCATTTTTCTCATGGACTTAAATAAAACTATAAAACCTCTAAAATTATCTTGAACTAATCTAACTATTATAATTATATTTTATTTTTTATGTATTTTTACATAAAATAATTTGTAAATATGTAATAATATAAAAATAAATATTATTTTAAAAAACGTTGGAGACATAAATATTTAAACAAATTACATTCAATAAATTAATACTAATTGGACATTTCAGCATGTTTAACTTGTTATTTCTATTTTCCATATTTAATCTTAAGAAGAGAAAAAAAGATACTCATTTTAAACTAAATTTATTTTTTTAGATCAACTATTTTTTTATTACTTATAATTCTATATATGTGTTTAATGTATATAAATAATTTTATAGTTACGTTTCATTAAAAAAAATCATCTTCTCATAGAGTCTCCTGCTAATTTTAAATGATTTGTTATCACTTAATGGCATTTAATCTATTTAGTATCTACTATACAATAAGACTTTTATGACGTTATTGCAATAATTATAAAAAAAATTATTCACAAACTGTTGTTCTTAGAGGTTTTAGTTATCACTTATATTAGTTGTCGTATTTTTGTTTTAACTCAAAAATAAAAATCATTACAGTATTTCAAAAAATAATTTTTTTAAAAAAAGATCTTTCCTTTTTTTTATGATACTAAATGGAAAATTAAAAAATAAATTAATTAAATATGTTAGAATGTCTAATTATTAATAATAATTTAACAAATATAATTTGTTGAAATATTTTTCTTTCATAGTTTTTCAAAATAATATATATATATATAATAAGGATTAAAATAGATTATGTTTTATGCATGATTTCATCATTAACGATAATTAAATGCAATTTAATTATAAAATTATTGAGAAATCTGAAAATATCTCAGACGAGTTTATCAAATTTCGAACTTCGTAAAAAATTACAAGTTTGATAAGCACACATACTCTTCTATGCTTTAATTTATATATCAAGACCGGATCCAAGTCAGTCAACCCGTAATATTTTCTATTTGACGGATTCTCTTTCAATAACATTAGTCTTCTTAATAGATTATGCTTATCTAATCAACACTAATTATTCATGATATGCTTAGTGAATTTTATTCATTTCCTGATATTATTTAGAAAAAGATAATTAATCTGATCCTTGACACTCCAGTTCCGCAATTATTCAATTGAAAAAGTCATTGATATAATCAATCAGTAGTACATTTTGTCACTCTCTTTTTCTATATATATATATATTGCTGGTATTTGGAAACTAATTATATATATATATAATTATTGTTAAATTAAAATTAAATTTAATTGTAATTACTTATAAATAGAAATAATCGTGCTACAATATTAAATAATGTATATATAGAATTAATAATTATGTCTTAACATTATCACTAGACCAAAATCTCACAGAAATAATATTTAGCTGATCGTCATGCACATTAAGCTGCTTGTGAAATCTACAAAGAGCTGCCAGCTTTAGTTGAGATTTGCTTTCTTGTTGGTTTTTATAGAAGCCTTACCAAAGGATTCAAACATATTTCGATTTTTAATCATTGATACATTAATTTTCCATAATTAGTTGTAATTCCAAACATTATTTTAAAACACTGCCTATTTTAAAAAAAGTATTTAGAAAGCTGCTCCAGTGGAATAAACAACTTTAAACTACCAATTAATATCTATATTTGCAAATATGCATTTATCTCTCTTAATTTACATAATTAGAATAAACAGACTAGAATATCTCCTATTCCAAGATTTCCTCAAGTAGGATGGTAGTCTTTTATTTCTTTAGAAATTGAGAGATTTTCAATCACTACTAATTATAGATGTCACTGATTCTTCTGCATAAATTATATTGAGAGACTGTTGATGTGGGATCAGTTATTTGTAGATTGACATCTGTCATTGATGATTTAAGTTTTGAATTTATCTTTTCTTCTAAAATTGATACCATATTATTTTTAAAATGATTGAAAGGCCATTTGTACTCATGACTATTTTCTGTTTTAATTCCTGTTATCTGTCTAATATATCGCTTAATCTACACTTTTTGAAATTGTGATATTCAGATTACATCACCTACATTAATATAGCTTTCTCTGATATTTAGTTGGTGGAAAAACAAAGAAGGAATAGGCATGTTCTTAGATATCTACCCATAAGTAGTTCTGTGTTGATGATGTATTGCCCTTTTCCCCAAACTTATTTCACTAAGTTTAAAATAACGAGTTGAGCACAAGCGTTTTTATTAAAATCTTAAATTCCAATATATATTGTTGATGTAAACCCAGCATAGTTATCAGTTATTATTGTCTCAGATAATCTATGGTATGTGAACATTTGTCTGATACCTTGATCTAGTATCTTGATGCCAAAAAAATATTTTTATGCACAACTTGTTTTTGTTTTTTTACAAATATCTCAGCTCTTAAATCATTCAGATTGGCCATCATACATAGTATTAGAACAAGATCTATAGATTTCTAGATGAGCTTAATTGATACAATATTATCACACACAGTCTAAAACATCTTTGAAAAGTTAGTAGAATAATATTAAATAGTCTATTTTATGAGAAGCTTGTAAATAATACCTCTATATTTCACTTCAATTTTTCTGAATTACCAACATTTATTACTACAAATCAAATCAAAATTATAAAGATTACGTTTTGGCAGAGTATTATATGAATAGACCTAAATAATTGAAATGGTCCTGTGGTTTATAAATATTTATTTATAGATTTTTTTTATATTCCACATCTGCTTTCTATTTGGCTGTAATTTTTCTCAGAATTGGAGAGGCTTCAAATGTATCAAAACAGTTCAGGCTCCCATATCCTGAAACATCAGTTGTTAAAATTTACTTCTAATTTATTATTATAATGTCCAAACAGCTAATTGGTTTTAAGAAGTTTTTAATTTTAACTGTTTTTCTTATTTTTTTTCCCATCTTACAAAAAGATTTTATTGTATAGGAGTTTCCATTCAGAAAATTATAAAAAAATAATTAATCTCAAACTGGGTTGTAGTTATTTTATGTTTATTAGTGTTGCAAAGTCTTTGACTGACAAACATTTCTATCTATAATTTTTTTTTTTGAGATTACATGCAACTTTGATATATGTTATATATTAGTTGGAGGTGAGCTTAATTCCCATCTCATTTAATCTCTAGCATACTTTCATAATAGTTTTGTTTAATTGAAATTCTCTTTTTTTATATCATATTATCACTCAAGGCATAAGATTATGCTCTGTTTTTATGAGGAAAAAATTATCTCACCTGAAATATCTTTGGTAAAGTGATAATCCCAAAGATTAGATGATTTCACTTTAACAACCTGGTGTAGATAATGAAAGTTAAAATGTTTGGTAATTAGGTATGACCAGGGATTTGATAAAATGCTAAATGTAATTCTAGATTTGCAAAATATGAACATATTACACTTTGGTGTGCTTTTTTTATGATTTTACAAACAAGAATGGTTTCTATCCACTTTTAATTTACTTTGCAGAATAGTGAAAAAACAGTGCACTGCAAAAATATTTCCTTTGGGGGGGGGGGTATGATAATCTTAATTCGACATATCACAATTATACTGTAGCATAGAAACTGATCCTACCCCCTTTTCTTAGTATGCATAGTGTTTTGTGAACAACTTTTATACATCAGATGAGTTAGGTATATTAAACCATTAAATTTCTATAGCTATATTGACAGTTTAATATTCCTTACTTAACTATGTCTGCATGGCTATTCTCATACATAGATTTGAGTTCATTCATTCATTATGTGGTGTGGACATTTCTGAGATCTATTGGTTCATCAAATTTGACATGAAAATTGTTATGTTGATATCATTTATAATAATCATATTATATTAACATAAAGAATTCAATCTATTTTTTTTCTTGGGGCCTCCTGTATATTTGTTTAATATTTCATGGTAAAATAATCAGCATACTTTTTCTTTTAACACTGCTACTCACTTAGTGCAATCTTTAATAACTAATAGATGCCAGAATACAACTTATATTAAGTGGCATGGCAATGGTGAAAGAAAAAAAAATATTGCTGAATAGCAATGCGCACCACGTAATAGAGCCATGTTATATTGCATGATTTAAAATAAGAATCTGCATTTACAACAAACAAAAATAAATAAATATATATATATCTTATTTATAAAAATCATTTAACTGATTTATTTAGCAAAATTTAGTTAATTGGGGTGGGAGTGGGGAAATAAATCATTTTGGAAAGTGAATTAACATCATAAATATATATATATATATAAACAGCATTCGATTTGAGAAAAATTGGAAAAATAAAATGGCAGGTTTTTTTTTTTTTTTACAAATCAGTAGTTAATAAATTATTTAAAAGTATTTTAATTATTTTAGATGACTTTCTTTCATTAAATTTACATCAGATGAATAAATACTGGCTATGGATTAAAGAATTAGATAATTTGCTTGTAGATTAACTTTAGATTTATGCATCATTTTACCTTTGATACTATTCATATTATTTTTAGAGATTCTGATACTGTCTACTTCAGAGTTCTTAAAAAAGGGAAGAAATTTTTAAAAAAGTGTGTCCTATGATTTGCCTAGAACTTCACATTATATTTTTGCAAATCAAAATTCATCAAATGAAGCTATGAAAAAGTTTTGATAGACCAAGAGAGAGAAATAAGCAAATTGTTTTAAAATATTCCAAATAGTTTAAGCAGTACTTAATTAATAATCTTTATAAGGGATTGTTATTTTAGATATGAATTAATTAGAATGATATAGGGATTTTATAAATGTAAATAGTTTCATTCATTAATAATATCTAAACTATTATTTATACATTAATTATACATTTATTATACAAAATAGTATTTGTAATTAATAATACATTTATTACACAAAACATGTGCAACTAAAATGAATATGTGTATATGTGAATGAATTTTCTACATAAAATGTATTACATTTTTAATAATTATTTTTTGATAATAATTAAAATATAAATAATTAGCTAAAATCTAAAACTAGATGTACAATTATGGGAGTGAATCTGCTGATTAATCAAAACAAAAATAAGTTTTAAAAAACCATAACAGTGCGTGAGCTGTGGACATTAATTTCTCTTCCATTGAAAAGATCAGAAAAAAATCAGAAATTTTTAACTCTGAGATTTTAAAAAGGATTTTTGAATTAATAAATTTCTTTTCTCTTGAGAAATCTACATTTCATTAGTCTCTGCTAAAATTAACATTTCTTGGAGAATGAAAATATAGGTAAATAAATATATAATTATTATTTCAATTCTTTATGAAATTTTAAGTGCTATTATTATATCTCAATAAACAAACATTAATAAGTTCAAAATATATAAATTGTCCTTTAAAAACTCAAGTCTATGAGTGATTCTAAATTTTCATGGAATTCCTATTAAAATTAATTAAATTGAAAATGAACAGCTATAATAAAATGTATGCCAAAATAGTAAGGTATTCAGAAAAATACATCACTGTCTCCACTTTAGATAAAGGAAAATTCTGTAAAGAAAAAAATTTATTTAAAGATTTGTTGTTCTCAAATGTATTTTAGCAATAGTTGTTTCCAATAGACTGTTATATTTTTTTATAAAATTAAATTTAAGAAGAGTTAATAAAATTTAATTCTTTTAAATATAAAATTAAAAAAAAAGAATACTGATTTAGTAAGAGCTCTACATTACTGTTGATATCAAGGGTGGTCCAAAACTATCACTGACATAATCAAATGATAAATGATCGTAGATAATAGTGCCAAAATTAGTAATAAGTATTCCATATATTTTGTCCAGCCCACATCAAAAATTGCAATTTTCATAAAAAAACAACCAAAAGTTCAAAAATAATATTTAGCAAATATTAGTAATTAGAAAATGACAAAAAAAAACATTACTAGCATAATCACGTGTCTAAATAAATCAAATTACCATTATAAACAAATATCAAAAACCAATATTTAGCAAATATTATTAATTAACAAATGACAAAAAAATTTATTAGTAGAATCACATAATCAAAAAAATCACATTACTAGCATAATAAAAAAATATATAAATGATAAAAAAAATTCTGAGCATAATCATGTGACCAGAAAAAAAAACAAATTATTATCAGGATCATAAAAAGTCAAATATCAAAAAACAATATTTAGCAAATATTACTACCATAATCAAATCATTACAGATATGTACTTAAACTAAAGTATTTTACTTTTAAAATATAGTGACAGAATATAAATATATATGTATGGAAGCTGAAAAAAATACATAAATTAACACAAGAATTATTATGCTTAAAATAAAGTATTTTAATCTTACAATTAACAAAAAAAAACAATAAATCTATATAAAAAAAAATTCAAATTTTTTGTGATTAAACTAAAGTATTTTATGTTTAAAATATGATAGCAGAATTCAAACATGTATTGGCATTAACAACCTAACAAAAATATGGCAATTAAAAAAAATTGCATAGACTAACACAAGAATTAATGTGCTTAAACCAAAGTATTTAAATATTATAATTAACATAAAAAAGTCTTCTCTTTTTTTTTTGCTTAAACTAGAGTATTTTACTTTTTAAATATCATATCAAATGTATAGCAGAAAAATCAATTACAAAAACAAAATAAAAACATAGAATCAATACTACTGTAAATCAAAGCACTATGGATGTTGTGTTAGACATGTAACATGTGTGATTATGGCAACAGAATACAATTTTAAATATTTTATCAAAAATAAAAATGAATTTTGATGAAAAAAAAAAAGGCAAGATAAAAAATTCCAAAAACAATAGAATTTAGCAAATAATATTTGATCAAAAAATCCCCAATAAACTCCTAGCATCTGTTAATTAATATAAGTTGTACATAATAAATATTAAAATTAATAAGTAAATATATATAACCTTATTATACACAATTAAAAAATTAAAACAAATAAAAAATTACTACACCAATATAAAAACTTGGATTCAAAAACACTTACAAGTACTTAACAATTTATCAACAAATATTATATTAAAAAATATTTTATTAAAATTATTTCTTTATATTTATTTTTAAAAAGTAAAATAGATTTTTATTACCTTTATGGTTTGAGGAGAAATAAGAGGCAGCTTTGTAAAGATTAGTAATTTAGGGTGTTATTAAGTGGCAGCTTTGTAAAGATTAGTGTTTTAAGGTCACCATATCTTTTCTATATTGTTTTATATTTGAATAAATGTACATTTTTCATATGTCATAGCATCTGCCGGGATGTGAACCCACACCCGTCTGCAACCAACTACTTGCTTGTATGGCGGCTGCGATACCTCTCGGCTAACAACGCAACTTGAAATGTAGATTTTTGTAATTGAACAAATACGGTATCCCCTCCCCCCAAAAAATCTCTACAGTGCCTTTCTGAGCAAAAAATAATATACAATGAGTTTTATTTTCTGGGAAACAGATATGTATTAATATTAAAAATATAACAACTCTCTTAATACTCTCATAATTAAATAAAGATTTTTTTATAAGAAGCTATAGGTTTTACATAAAACAAATAATTTCAGTTTGCCATGCCTGTTTTTAATTAGTACTCTATTTCATTATATCATTGTTGGAAAATTATCTAAAAATGCATAGAAAATTCTCTTAAATTTCTATCATATATATATATATATATGATAGAAATTTAAGAGAATTTTATATGCATTTTTATATATATATATATATATATATATATATATATATATAATACAATTAACAGCTTCAATTAATGTATAATTAGTTTAAAAAACATTGAAAATTTCCAAGTACAGTTTTTATTAAATTTGATTCATAATCTTTCTTTATATCGTTATCCAGTTATCTTAGCATCTGAAACGGAAAGATTTCTGACTGTTTCTTGAATTCAAGCGTTGATAATGATATTTGAAAGATTCAACATCAAATTTATAAAAGCCAAATATAATCAAGCTATAATAATATCTCCTTGAACTTGATGTTGAATTTAACAAGTATGATTGTTTATCCTTGTCATTTTAATTGTCAGACTGGCTGTTTTTTTATCTGCTAAAATAGGTGAATAATGATATAAGATGAGATAGTTAATTAAATCTAATTAAGATGGTACTATAGATTTTCATTCTGAAATTATTATATATTAATTGATGATTAGTTAATTATAGTATTGCATGTGAATTGAAATTTTGCAAGGCTATTAGTATGAATTAGTTAAAATTCTACTTTGTGAATATTACTTAATGATCAATTAAATTAGTCTGTAATAGCATCTCCATGAGTCTGTTGCTGAATCTTATAAATGACATTGTCCACACTTGCTATTTTAATAAGACCTCAAAAGACAATAAGGAAAGATTCTGATTTTATCTGATAAGGTAGTAATGAATTAATTAGAGATTTTTACTGGCTTCTAAAATTATTGCTTTATTGATTGATTTTGTTTAATTATAATATTATATATTTCTGATGAATTGGAAATTTACAAGAGTATTAAAATTACTGCTTCAATATTCTACCTTGAAAGTCAAATTGAATTAGGGTATGTTAATATCTCCCTGAATTTGATGTTGAATTTTGCAAAAGTCATTATCCTAGTTATAATTCAATATGAATGCTAAAAGCAATCCAAAAAGGTTCCATTTTTATTTACTAAAAATATTGATATTTTTATAGATTTATTATGATATAAACAAAAAAATTGATGGATTATATCTATGTAAATAACCAGAAGATAACTTTACTTTTATGTTGCTAAGAAACCATCAATAACTAATTGATGATCCTGTGGCTAAACAAGTTTTTGTTTTTATTAAAATATAATAGCCTTTTTGTCATGAGTTTAATTAGAAGAAAAAGGAGATCCTTTGTTATTTCTAAGCCAAATTGTTATAAGACTTTAAACCTAGGCTTCTATCTTTATAGGTATAACTAATCAGATGACTCACATTCAAAAGACTCACATCTTCTTTTGACATCCTGAAAATAATAATCCATCTTATTCAGAGAGGTGGATATGTTAAATTAAATACACACCCAAGTAAATTTTTGCTTCCTTTCTTATATATATATATATATATATATATATATATATATATATATATTCTCACTGAATTAAATATGTAAATTTTAAAGGAATAATCATCAAGTGATATATATATATATATATATATTGTAACGGTATGCACTCTCTCAACAAAATAAGTTAAGGCAGTTGCATCTCATTATAGTCAGATTTTAGGTCTTCTATAGGATGCCACAAATGATGTGATTTAATTTTGATATATTGTTCCCAATAAATAATTTATTATTAATAAATTATTATATCTAAACCACATCAAATCAATTTTCACCTTAATTGACTTAACCATTATGCTCAAATTTCAAACTCAGGGAAGTTTAACAATTTACTCTCTTCAGGGGTTCCTATCAATATACTAGAGTAATGATAATAGTAAATCTCACTAACTCTGTAAAATGGGTTTCATGAAGTTAATATAATAATCAATAAAAATTATTATATTAAATGTTTGTTTTTATCTGAGAAAATCAAATAAATAAATAAAACAAATTGAAGACTTCATTTAGTTTAATATAAAAAACATAATAATTATTTATTTAACAAATAAATAACTTAAACTTTATAATATATAAAAAAATATTTATATATCTACTTCCTTATATTAAATATATAAATATTCTATTTACTTACGATAGATATATTTTCCAACTTATAACACTACATGATTTTACAATGTATATAAAATATAAGTATCTAAATATTAAGACTTTTATATTAACACTATTCTATAATAATTAGATTATACAAATAATAATCCAATCATTTATATATAATATTTTCATTCCTTAAAATGGTACGTAATTTATGTTTATTAATATAAAAATATATATTTCATATCAATGTTAGTCATTTATCTACTTATCATACATTATGGTTATTAGACTATTTGGATTAATATAAACAAGGTAGTGTCATGTCATAGAAAATAATAGTATGTGAATTTAAAAATAATTTAATTTCTTACCTCCAAGTTCACTTTATCCCTTTATATTTTTACATGCCTTTTCCATATTAATATTTCTTAACCTATATCTAAATCTGTATTAATCATAAATAAAAATATTTTACATTAATAATTCTCTCCTATTATTCATTTCTTTAATGAAATGAATACGATAATAAGGAAATGAAATTAATCTTTCCCAATTATAATTTTCAAAAAACTTAAATGGTATTTATAAAAGAATAGTCTTAGATGTTCCTGGAATTTGCAAATAAAAATCCTTCAAAGATGCAGTTTTTAATTCCTTCATTGTTATACATTGAAGAAAATAATTGATCCCAAGTTGACATTTAATTTCCTCTTTGTATGTAAATTTCAACTTCGTTAATACACAGTTCTTTGATTAACAATTATAATTCCATTTTGAAGATATTGCTTCTACATAATTTTAAAGGCATTCAGCAAAAGATGTTATTCACAGATATATATTTGATTAGCCATCACATTTCATATATCCCATGATAAGTAGGTGTTCTATTCACTCTGCATTTTCCTTATAAAGTAAAGTACATTAAATTTAGTTGAAGTTTTTATAAACATGTTTTTTTTAAAACAAAGTTTACATTTTAGAATTTCAATTAGAATAAATTTTATCGAACATAAAAATATATTCAAATTACTTTCTTTTAAAAAATATTATAAATTTCTTCTAATAAGTATTAAATCATTCAAAATATAGATTTTATCTTATACACTGTTCTTTTAAAATGAACACAGTATAAGTCTTTGTAAGGATATAGCTGAAAGAATAAAAACCTTAATCTTCTAATAAAAATAGAATTATTATTTTTTATATAGCTGCATGAGCTTGCTGAAGCATATCGCATTCTACATTGTTACAATACAATTCGATATTAAATCACTAAGTTAATTTCATTTCCTTTAATATGATAAACTGTATGTGAACCTAGATGTCATTACCATATCAACTGTTTTTTTTCCAACAATAGTTTTTTATTTTAAAGAATGAAAAATATTAATTTATTAAATTACATATTATATTTTTATAAATATAATAATACAAATATAAGGTATACATATTGATTTATGAATGTAGGAATATATATATATATATATATATATATATATATATATATATATATATATATATATATATATATATACTCCTACATTTCCCTTGACTAAAGAAAATTAAAATAAACTAACATTTTATTTTAATTCTTCATCTTTGTTATCATTTATGCATTATTACAATTCATATATATATATTTTTTCCTTTTTCCCTCGACTTAAGATTTTAAATTCTTCATCAATTATTAGAGGGAAAAAATATTATTAATTATTATATTTAATAATAATTAAATTGTTTTATGGGCAATTGTGTTTTTATTTTTTTATAATGTCTTAAATATGGTACATCTCATATAATTTGTTTTGATCGAATCATAGATTAAATGTACTGACTACTTTATTTTAAACTTATTACCTATTAAAGTTAAACAATGTAATACTTTATTATGCAAAAATCATTACATAGATTACTTTCTTTTTATTCACTTCTTTCAATTAATTTCTATATAATGTATCCTTATTAATGTACTAAGTATTTGAAATGATATATCAAAATAATTACATAGTAGAAAACCTGATTATTTTATAACTAAGTTTTAATTAGTTAGTTCATAAGTGTTTTATGTATAAATCGATTTAAAATGCCAATTCTGCTCCTTATCGAGACTTACTAGACTATCATTGACATTCAATAAAGGAATATATATAAACTTATTTAAAGGTGCCAATCTTGCTCCTTAATTTTTGAGACTTACTAGATTATCTTTAGCATCCAATAAATATATTAGTTGGAATTCATTTGTGAAATTGCCAACCTATAAGTAACCAGTCTTTTGTTTCCACATTAATGATATGATCAATCTTAATCAGGCACAATTATATATAGTATTTCCTTCTCTTTCATATCTTAATTCTTTACATTTCTTCACTATAATCCTAATAATTATTACATAATTTAGGTATTACATAACTTATGGTAATTGATTATTTAAGACAATTATTATATTTTTCCTCAATATTATGTGAGCATTGTAAGTACCTCGTATCTCACCATCACAATCCAATCAGTATGCATTTGGTCCAGCTTTCTTTATAATAGTAAATGGTCCTTCATAGGTATTACAAAATTTATAAAAAATAAAATTTTGTGGATTACTAACATGTGGAGTTTTCAAAAATACTTTGTCACCTATTTTAAATTGATAATTTGACTTGAATGTATTTTTATGACGTTTTTGAGCCATATGTATTATTTTTTCTAAAGCTTCGTTTCTATCCTCTTCAATATTTATAGTTGAATTAGGGATTGGTGGTTTATAATATTTAAATAATATTGGTATATTTTGTTTTAATTGCAATTTAATGGGTGCGATCCAGTGGATTTATTAACACTCCAATTTATATTATTTACCATATCTGGTGTGTGCTTTACCCACCCCTTGTGATTATCTTTCAAATAAGTTCTAAACAAACGTCCAAGTTACCGCATTACACGTTCACATGGGTTTGATTGAGGATTTTTTATAGAAGTAAGCACGTGTTTTATTTGATGTTTATTTATCCATATATTCCATTCTTTGGATAGGAAGGGTGTGCCATGATCAGTTAAGATTGTCATAGGTTTCCCTATCCTTTCAAAATGGAGGGTTTCTAATACTTTAATAGTATAGCTAGTATTAGCTTGGGGTATTGGATAAGCAGACACAAATTTAGAAAAGAGATCATAAGCTACTATTAATTTTTTTTTTTTTTTATTAAATGGAGGTAAGGGTCCATAGTAGTCTATAGCTAAGATCTCATTTGGTCTTTCTGGAATGATAGAATTCATTGAACTAACATAATTTTTATTTACTGGTTTAGCTCTCAAACATATTTGACAATTTTGAATTTCATTCAAAATATCTTTATGCATATTAGGCCAATAAAACCAATTCTTTATTGTTTGTTCTGTTTTATAGACACCATAATGTCCATATAAACAATGAATATATTGTATGAGTTGAGTTTTTTAGAATTTCAGGTATTACTACCCTCCATTCATTTAAATTATCATTAATTTTATATTTTAAGACCACATTATCTATCTTATATAATTGAAGATTACTAGCTGTATACAGAATTTCCTCTTTATTTAATGTTTTAATAATCAGAATTAAATTTTTATCTTGATTTTGTAAATTATGGATATTTATTAAATCGTTCTCTACATTTTCATCAACTATCAGGTCAACATTTATAATGTAGGCATTATCTACCGATACTTGTAATTGTTCTGATTTACATGGATTTCGACTTAGTGCATCAGTTACAACATTCTCGATCCTTTACAATATTTAATTGTATAATTGAATTCTTATAATAACGGACTCCATCTCACTAATCGAGAATTAGTCAAGTAGCTATGATTCAAGAATTCAAGGCTTTTATGATCAGTTATGACTATAATCTCTGATCCGAGAAGCATCTATAGAAATTTTTGAAAATCCCACACTATTTCTAGGGCTTCTTTCTCTGTAACCGCATAATTCAATTCAGGTCTTTTTAATAGTCGGTTAATAAAGTAGAGGACTCCTGTTTGTCCATCCTCTTGGATTTGAGATAAAGTTACCCCTAATCCATAACCGCTACATATGTTTGTAAGATAAATGGTTTGCTAAAATCAGGAAAAGCTAACATAGTTTGCTTTAAAAATCCAGCTTTGATTTTAGCAAACGCATCATCTCCTCTTGTTCCTCATT
Organism: Epiperipatus broadwayi; assembly: GCA_028023455.1. NCBI lineage: Eukaryota > Metazoa > Onychophora > Udeonychophora > Euonychophora > Peripatidae > Epiperipatus > Epiperipatus broadwayi. The sequence goes on from JAQFVV010000035.1 coordinate 2,633,607, forward strand.
CCATTTTCATTTCTCATCTTTTCTAATGAGTTTTAATAACGGTTCCATGTAATCAGAAAATTTTTGGTAGAAACGATTATAAAAATTACATATTTCTAAAAATGATCTTATTTGTTTTTTATTTGTGGGTTTAGGGAAATTCTGTATAGCACTAATATTATCCGGATGAGGTTTAATCCCATTATGACCAACAATATGACCTAAGAAGATCACTTCATTAGATACCAAAGTGCTTTTCTTACAATTTATTTTTATTCCTTTGTCAGAACACTCTTTAAAAAACATTTTTATATGTCGAAGATGTTCTTCAATTGTAGTTGATGCAATTATAACATCATCTACATACACTGTCACAATCTCTTTTATATCAGAAGATAAGGTTTCATCTAAGCATCGAATTAAGGTAGCACACTATTGATCAATCCAAATGGCATCCTATTAAATTGGTAAGTAAATCCTTCATACCGAAACGCTGTATATTGACGATCTTCGGGATGAAGTTTTATTTGCCAATAGCTCGAGGTCAAATCTAAAGTTGAAAATACTTTCTTGTTTCCAAATCTCATGAATAATTCGTGTATGGGAGGTGGCATATTTCTGTCAGGGACAGTAATTTTGTTTAGTTGTCTAGCATCTAAACAAAATCTCATCGCCCCATCTTTCTTCTTCACCGTTACAACTGGATTACCGTAAGGTAAAGAGCATTTGGAAATGATTTCCCATTCAAGCATTTTATTAATTTGTTTATACATTTCTTCTCTATATTGATAAGGAATAGGATAAGATTTGGATTGAAAAGGTTGATCATGAATTAATTTTATTTTTGCTGAAAACCTTCAATGACTCCTGGTATTTCTGAGAATATTATATTATATTCATTAATAATAGATTGCAATTTATTAACATTATCCCCATCAATTAAATTTGATTCAGCAATTTTTGATTTTACAAGTGTTTCTGGTACGTTTGACATTATACAATCAATTTCAAATAGATCATACTTTGGAGACACTGTCATCCTTAAAACTTCATCACCTATATTAACTATCTTATTTTTAAAGTCAGTTAGACATTTGTTCAGATGTAAAAAGTCTACTCCCAATATCATTTTATAAATAAGTCCAGTTAATATCAGAAATACATGATAAATACATGTTTGATTAATAGTTAGTTTGATCCAGATTTGCTTTTGAATTAATTTTGCCCTTTTATTATTAGCTAGGGTAATCTGTACTGATTTTAGAAGTAAAGTTTTAATATGTGGATTTTTATCCATCAACCTTTTATAAAACTCTTCAGATATTACAGATATTTGGCTACCACGATCTAATAAGGCTCTAATTTGCAAATCTTCAAACATAATATTAATTAATGGACAATTTTGTACAGCATACTTGGGTTTATCATCTTCCTCTGAACATATTAGGTTGGTGATTTGTTTAACCAAAATTTTATTTTTGTTCCTAGTTTTAAATATGGGTCTTTGAGGAGAGGAACTATTTCCGAAGACCCTCTTTAATTTAATTTTGCTGTTGTTTTGGGTATTATACCCTATTTTTACTTTTATTTAATTTACTAGTAGATGCTATACTGTTAATTTTTGAAATTTGATGTGTATCAAAACTTAATTTAACATCTGCATTATTATCACTCTTCGTTGTTTTGCTTTGTAAACGATTAGAAGTCTTATGTTTTCTTTTTTTATAATTAATAGCATTTACTTGAATATTTTCTTCTTTTTTTTTTCAAAGTAATTTTGATTAACATTTTGGTTATTTGAGTCAATATTATTTAAAATATCTATAATTTGTTCGATATTTTGCACGTTAGAAAATAATAAAGACTGCTCAATTTTCATAGGTAAGTTATGTTTTACAATACAAATAATTTGATTTTGGCTAAAATTATATGTATCAAGGGTTTTCAGCTTTGATATTTGTCTTCTAAAAAATTTAGTAAAAGTTTCATCTGGCATATTTTTACATTTTTCCAGAAGTATTTGATACAACAGTGATTCTTGACGATCATTATTCCAAAAATTCTTTATCACTAATTTTATATTCTTCAAAAGTTTTAGGTATTTGGAATAACGATTCCCACTATGATAAAGCATCACCTTGTAAATGACTGTATGCTACTATCAATTTTTCACCTTCTGTCAAATTACTATTTACTGAAAAATATAAATTTAAGCTCTTTAGATGCTCTATTGGAGCTTCATTTGTAAACCCTTGAAAATGTTTTAATTTTACAAATTGATATATAACATTAGATTGTAATGTGTGATTTATATTGCTAACATTTTCTTTTTGCAGATTTATAGATGACTGTTGATTGTGATGGTGAGCAAAGTCTCCTATAGAATAACTAATATTATCATTATTATTTTGTTCCCTTTGCATGTTTTCCATCTCAATCACCATTTCATCTTGATGTTTCTTTTTATTTGGATCTTCCTTTATCCTATTAATAGCTTCTAATATTTGATTAAATTTATCTGAAGTAGTGTCTTCTTTAATATTAGATAATTTAATCTTTTTACAAGCTTGTGTATAATTTTCCATGATTATTTTTCTTTCTTTCTCAAATTCATCCTTCAAAACTTTTATGGTTTGATCTACGGTAATATTTTTATTTTTCAATTGATTAAATATCTCCGATTGATTCTCTAATAATATTTCAATATTATCTTTATTTAACTTTACATCTGAATCAATCAAATTTTGTTTCACATTTAAACACTGAAAATCTTTTTTCATAGACTGAATTTTCTTTTCTTGGTTATTAATTTCTACGTGGACATCTTTTATTTTCTCATCTATAACCTTTTCAGACTCTTCTTGGATTTTATACATATAAATTTGGAGATGATTGTATACAGTTTTTATTTCTAAAAATTTGTTTTCTACTTTATTTTCTATTTTTGTTTCAAATTCAAAAATTCTTTTTTGACACTTAAGATCTGTTTCCTCAATAACCTTTTGAATTTTTTGAATTTCATTATTCATATTCGTTTGTATTTGTAATACCTCATTCTTCAAATCTATTTTTATATGATATATCTAATCTTATTGATAATTCATTTGTGAAATCTACTTTCAGATTTTTCATCTGAGTATGCATATTTTCCATTTTGGTATCTATGTTTGTAGATAAATCTACTTTCAGATTTTTTATCTCTGTATGCATATTTTCCATTTTGGTATCCATATTTGCATTTAAATTCTCCATCATTTATTGCATCATTAATATCGTTTGACTTAATGATGGATTATCACTGGTTTTACTTTCTATAGGTTTGTCAATAATATCCATAGTTTCTGGAACATGAATATCTAACATAGAATTACTCTCAGAACACCTATATCTATTTGTTCATTGATACTATTCATAGTATCATCAGCTATATTTGAACTAAATACCTTAGTTTGCATTTCTATATTATTATCAGTATTAGAAAAAAATATTTTATACTTACTTCTCTTAATCATAAAACTAACTTTATTTTAACTATAACTTTACTTATAGGATAATATATTATTTATCATAGGTTATTAATACGATGCCTTTTTCTTTTCAAAATATATATGTGTTCTTACTCTAATGCCTAATTTTAAAATTATATTTTTAAGCAAATGATCTATTCATTTAAATTTTAACTATTTAATTTTCAAAGTCTCCATTATTTTATTATCTACTATTTTACAATATATTTAATATATGAAATTATTATTAATAATATTTATCCCTCAAAGTTTTGTATCGCTATACAAACAATATAGAATCTATGATTCAAGGCTATAATGATATGGAATCTATGATTCAGAGCCTCACGTGGATGCGCCATAATATATATATTAAAACGGAAGCACCCGGAAACAATATTATGAATTCATTTATCGGTGAGAATATTAGAATTAATATATATTTATTTCTCTTTGAATCGTTGTTGGATTTCTGTAAAATCTATTATATTCCACTCATATTTTTAATACTTTAACTTTTTTATGACTTAAAACAAAAATGAAAAATATACATTGCCACATTTTGCGATTGTAAATTCTCTTTCAGTTTTTACAGTTTTATGTTGAAAATACAAATTATACTTTTTATCAAAAGAATATTCTAAAAAAAAATTACTTTAAAAAGCTTTTATGTATTTCTATGAACAGAATACTATTATACAAGTATTTATTTGATACTTCAGAGAAATATATAAAAAGTTTTGAAAGAAAATGATTTTTTAAAAAATATTACATTGATAAAAAACTAAATCAAGTTTCAAGGAGAGTAATAGTATGAAATATTTTTAAGATTTAATAAATTTAACATATTTTTATGAGAAATAAAATTAATTTTTAGAGTAGAGGTTTATATAAATCTTCTGTTTGCCCTTTTTAAAGTTAATATGAACCGTAATTAGTTAGCAAGATAGCTTATAGAGATACATTAAATATGAATTCATCGATAAGACCTCTACCCTGAAAAGTTTAGCTCAGAGTGAGAGAATCCGACCTGAAAAATAAAAGTTCCTGGTTTGATTCCCATTTGAAAAAAATCTCGATATTGCTGTATTTTATCACGCATTTTGGTACCTAAAGATTATTTAATCCTCATAGAAATTGATAATGATACCATTAGCAAATAAAATAATTCTGAGATGCACAATTTTTAAGGATAATTTTATTATTTTATGAACAGCTCTACTTGTATCTTTTAAAACAAAGTAAGACATAAATAAAAAGCAAAACAATTTTTAAATAGTTCACTATATGACAAAGCACTCTTCAAAAACTCCATCATAGAAAAATAATAAAGTAAAATATATTTTTTATCAAATTTTCCAAATGATCCAGGCTTTGGGGATTTGTAGCTCTCTGGTGTAGAAGTGAACTTCAAATTGCTATTGATCATAATAAATAAATGTATTAATTACATTAATATAAAGTCTCTAAAGAAGATTATATATATATATATAAACTTTTTTATTGTCTTATCTTTCACTCAATGATTAAATTGCATATTTGTGTTTACTCTTATGTAAATTTAGTAAATAGAGCACATTTCACTTTCTGATTTTATAAATTTCTTTACCGGTTTCCTTCTATAAATGTCATAGTATACTGGTTAGTGTATTATCCTTTAGATATTTAAACTTAGAGAAAAGCTGAGGATTTTTCTTCACATATCTAATTAATTTCCTGAACAAGCTCATTAATTTTTTAGATAGTCAATTTCAGAAAACATTTAACAAAAAACATGTTTTTGTTTTTTTTGTTGTTGTTGTTTTTAATCATGAATCTCAAATATACTGGGTATATCACAACTGATTCTTTATATTTTATGTTTTACAAAGTTAACTTTTAATTTTTGCTGAATTTTTTTAAAACCTTCAACACTTTTATTTAGTAATAGCTTTCTATTATATTTTCTACTATAACTTTCAATCCTGATGTTTTTAAGATAAATTTTATAACAAAATGGGATTTTTTTTCCAATGGAAACTTTGCTTAAGTTCATTTCAAGATACTTTTTTTACATAGACCAATAACTTTTTATTTTATATACCAGTAAGTTTTATATTGTAAATTTATTATCAACACATACAGTAAGCTGAAAAACCTGCTATATTGTACATGTTTTTCATCCAGCACTTTTTATTAGTGTAGTGGTAATATTTTCATCTGTCTTACCTATAATCTGCATTCAAATTTCAGCATAGTAAATTTTTTTTCAAGCTCTAGTCATATTACAATGACTTGTTTAGGTACCCTATCCATATTGGTCAGTAAATGAGTATCTAATTCTCTTTAACAAGGCTGGAAAACTACCCCAATTCTCTCCATTCAGCAATTTTCAAACCTAGTGAGTATTGTCTTCTTTTTCATGTTTTTTTATAAAGTCTGTTGTTGAGCCATTTATGGGTTTCTTATGCATTATTTTACTCTATCTATTAAGCATAACACATTATGTTAAATGGTTAATGGATCCATAGCTCATTTCTATATAGCAAATATAGTAGAATAATAAAGATATATGAAACTAATTCAATTGAAATATTTATATCACTATAAAAATATGTCATTTTTTTAACTTATTAAACAGCAACAGTATCAAATGTATGCTGACTTCATTATTCAAGTTAGTCCTCCTATCTAAAAAGTTACTAGTAAGAGAACTAATAAAAGTTACTAATAAGAGAACTAATCTACATTCTCAAGTTGTTATTCCTCCACTTGCAGATAATTCACTGAATTTTTTAAATATTAATAATTGAATTATGTTTCTTTTATATCGTTTTTGAATTGTAATAACAATATCATATTTATTATTAATCTAAAAACGAAGAGAATACAGTTTTTGCTTTTGCCTTTAATTAGTTCAAATTATTCTTGATCATACTCAGGAAACAACATAGAAACTAGTCTAAAAATTGAGAACAAATTTGAGAAATGGAGCTGGAATAGAAAACAAGTTCCAGAATAACTTGAATCAGTCAGACAAGCTACGTTAATGTATTTAACACAAAAAACTAAAAAATAATACTGAGATATAATGCAATATTTACTATCTGTAAAATAAATATCTTACAGATATAGTATTATAACTAAAGTTAGCTTCTATTTGAGACTTGATCTTGGTTAGAGAACAAACTGTATGTAATTGGAAAATTTCTATTATATAATTAAAGTGATTTTAAAACTGAACTTTACGTAAATAATGTCTTTAAAAGTTTTGTTCACTTTCACAGTTTTAATGCATTTAATGATAAATTTTAAGCAGTATCCTATTATTTTTACTTCATTCACAAATTTAATTAAAATAAATGGCTGCAGATGGTAATTAATTCTATGCAAAAAAAAAATTTTTAAATCACATTATAATTAATCACTGAAAAAATAAAATTATTATAAAATATAAGGTGCCTAAATAATTAATGATTTCTTTTTTCTAATAAATCACGTACTAAAAATATTTTTAGCTAGAAATAACAGTCGCAAAGAAAGGATATTATAATCGGAGGAATTAATTTGTCCGCCAAAATGTTTGCCAAATTTTAATATTCGATGGGATTCTGATACTTTGAAAAATGAAACTAAAAAAAGTAATTCACTTAAGTATAAAGAACAATTCAATTTAATTAAAATTGTAGTAAAACTAACGAACATTAGTTAGTTGAGAGGAAAAAAGAAAAGTTCAATCAAGTGTATGTAATCGCTTACTTATATATAAACACACACCTTGGAAATATTGTTTAATTATGCTTTTGTTTATGTAATATCATAATTACTTCATATTCTTTAATCTCTCAATGTGCAAAAATGAAATGTTGTAGCAAGAATAAAAAACTTTTAACTTATATTCCCGTATATATGTATTATATATATATATCAATATTTTTATACCTGTAATTGTAATATATATATATGTTTATAAGACCAATAAAATATAAAAAAGAAAGTAAAATCAATATTTTTTTTGTGTGTATGCCATATAATAATGTTTTCAGCATTAATCTTTCAAATAAAAAAAATTTACAAAAATCAGTTGCCAGTGGATTTTTTTATAGAAATAAAATTATAAACATAAAATTTCAATGGAACAATTTATAGGTGATTGTATGAAGTAGACATTTGATATATGTTTACTATGATTAAATTTTTATTTTATATACTTTAGAGCAGTTAAGTGTGCGTATATATATATCATTGTCATATATATATATATATATATTGTGCCCTTATCTATAGGTCATAATAAGGTAGAATGGTCAATTGCTAAAAAATTTTAAATTTTAAGATATGTTTGTATGATATATAAATAATAGTAGGATAATTAGATTTTATAGTACAATTTAAAGCTGAAAATACCTGGTATATAAAAGTGTAATGGATTATTTAAAAGGAACAGTTAAATAAAGATTAAAGATATCCTTGCTTATGGTTGTAAAAGCTGGCCATATAAAATAATACAGCTATAAATAGTTAAAAGTATATTAACAATCCAATTGTAATGTTTTAAAACTAATAAATTAAATAAAAACGATATGTAATATTATAATTATAATTAATATTCAAATTTAATCTAATATATTTTAAAATAAACTTTATGATGGTGAGAATTATATTTAGTTCTACATTTTAAATTATTTTCCAAATTTTTATAAAATATATCAGTTTTGGTAATTTAGACCGAGACGTAAATTAAAAAAAATCATCTGATAAAGTTAGTAATCATGTGACTGTATATTATATACCTTCACACACACGCTTATTAGAATAATAATAAAGTTTGTGAATTATGGAACTAAATGTAATTGCTGTCTATCGTTGAAATAAAAGTTGAAATATTAAATGTTATTTTAATAATTGTTTTAAAATTTAAATGATTTTGATTAAACTATAATTGAGTTTAAAAATACTATTCTAAGTAATATTTTAAATCATTACGTCATAAATGTCTTATTTGAAAAATCTAGTCTGTTATAAAACTAAAAATATGTAAATTTGTTCGCGCTAAAAAAAAGTCATTAACCAATCAACGGAGGTAATTTAGCAGACAAAATATAAGAATTAGACGGAGCGGGAGAAAGTAATGTGTAAGTGAAGGAGGGAGTAACATATTTTTTTAGCTGGATAAGACCGTAAGCTAGAAAAGTGATATAATTTTAAAATTTTGTATTTATTTTAAAAGTTTTTTTTAACATATAATATTTTGACTGCCTTTACATGAAGGGCTAATTTTTAAAAGTTTTCTTGCCAGTGATTTTATTCAAGTTTAGCCAAAACCTTGCAGTAAAAATGGAAGTACTACAGAAAAAAATACCTAAAAATATTGCTAAAGGAAAAATATTTGTAAAGTGCCTTGATACAGCTTTATTTATGCTCAACCAAAAACTTATTATTGTAACTCAGAGGAATATAATTAGGACGCTATACGAAAACTTAAAAGAGAAGTTATTTGCCGTCAGGAAAAAATTATGACGCACAAATTTATAAGGCTACTCTAAATTTTTTTTTTATTATTATTATTCTTCTCTATGGAAAAATTAAGATGCGTTTATTATATATAAAAAAAAAAAAAAAATTATGTAAAAGTTATAATGAGTAAAAAGAATGTTTATCTTTTTAAAGGAAACATTACAAAAATATAGTACCAGAATTTTAAAAGAAGGAAAAAAGTTACAGAATAATAAGATGAAAGAGCTATTGTGTTTTATGGAAAAGTAACAGAAAACTTTCTCTAAGAAGAATTAAAAAAAAATATTATAAAGTGTTCATTGGAGAAATGCTTGATTAAGAAAATATAATTTTAAATTACTTAATAAAATGGATCCATGGAAACAAAATTTTTATTGAATATTTAAATCAAAGTACCTAGAAGATGCATCGTAAAAGTCGCGCGGGAAACTATTAGCAGAAAATATTAGAAGAGAATATGTAGACGTTTTCTTTACGGGATTAACTAATATCATAATTAATAATTGTATTAAATATTATGAAAAACCAAGGATTGTCGTCTATGAATATTTATTAAACAGAGCAATAATTGTTTTACCTTAAAATTGAACATTAAGTGACTGAAGAAGAAATAATAAACATTTTTTTTTAGCTTTAATATGAACGGTTTTCAAGAAAGTTTGATAAAGAAATACAGTAAATATAGTTTAAATATTTTACTAAGTTATTTTAAAAATATAAAATGCTACGTGAGATTAGGGAAAACATATAAACATAAATTTAGTAATATTGAGATTTAAATATAATAGCTTGATAAAATTATAGAAATATTGCTTAAAAATAAAGTGTATGTATGTGAGTCTTATATCTACAAGAATCAAATGGATGGTGAAGCCTACGGAACGCGATCGAGAAGATAAAGATCGTTTGGTAATATTGATATTTATTTATAATGCATAATGTATTTTTTTTAGATCATCTATTGATTAAGAATGAAGTGTGAAAGTTTAAATTATATGTACACATTTTATACAACATTTTTTAACATATAATGAGATAGGAGTAATTCGGAATATGCATGCAATAATTTATTTAAAGTATATTAATAATATAATTTAACAGAGCAATTGTGTGATTCTTTTGAACTTTCATGTGATAAAGTATTCAGATATTTAAATAGTTTGTATATGATTAAATATAGGAGGAAAGTAGTAAAAAAGATTTTCTTATAGAACAGTGGAATAGTTTTAAAATAAATGAATTTTATTATTGTTAGTAATGCAGATATGTATTTGTCGATGTACAGTATAGAAAAATCTTGAGAAATAAGATCGGATAGTGACTTGGAAGTACTAGTGGAGAGGAAACCAAGATGATGTTTTTTTTAAGGAATAGGAAAAATAAAGGATTTGGATCATATTTAGTTTTGTGTGATTTCAGTATAGTTAACTAAGCCCTATGACTGAACACATATAGTTTGGACAGTGTTTTGCATATCTTTAAAACTTTTTGATGTTATAATAAAGCTGAAGAAATAGCTTTAGCATCGTTCCTATAATAGAGGTTGGTAGACAGGTAAAGGTCACTCCTCTATAGTGTCTTTTAATTCACTGTGCCATGATTGTTAAGGTTTATGACAAGTAATATTCTAGTTATATTTTGATCCTATGCATCTATCTTCGCTATCCTTATTTCGTGAATCTGCATCGGTCAGAAAGATATTTTCAAAGAAATAATGAATAAAATAGAACTGAAGATATGTTATCGTTTATGTAAGAATAGTTTATTTGCTGGAATGTATAGAATTGTGTAACTTTAATATTGAAAGTCCAAAATATCATAAAGAGAGAAAGAATCATATAATACATTGTAAAATTAATTCAGAAATGAATATAAGATTTTGAAAAGAAATCTAAACTAAGTATTTTAAAAAGTGATAATAAAATTTGAATGTTTTTAATAATATTTAGAAAATAAGTATTGCATATTTATTAAGAGAATAGTTCAATAAGGTATAATAAAACATATACTTGTGCATGGTATATTAATAGTTGTAATTATATCATCCGAAGTAAGGCTTGAATGAGAATATTAGGATTAATAAACATCGGATAATGAACAATAAAAACCTAATACCGAATGTAGAACAATGTTTTGACTTTGTAAGAGTCCATACAACCAATATAAAACTAAAATTTTATTGTTTTGTAGAATTTTACTACGAATATAAATTTTGTAAAGAAATATAATTTTAATAATATTAGGGATGCAAAGTGTTTGTGATAATCATATAAGAAATGCATTTTGTAATAAGCTAACCATAATAATAAATCAAGTAATAATACTGTAATTTTCTTAAGTGTTTAAAAGATAAGATTTAACTAGGAAAATAAATAATATTTTGATTTCATTTTATAAACTAGTAAACTAAGGGAGATAGGAAAGTAAGGGATATCCAATGTACATAGTGTAAAAATATTGTTAATTTATTTATGTTGTTAATAAACTTTGTTTTTTAAAATTTATTTTAAAGTTGTGTGCCCGTTGTTATTTCTCCACATGGATGCATGAAATCACGATACATTTATAATTGAAACAGACATATAGTTTTTGCACAAAAGGTAAACATAAAAGTGTTATAAGAATTTTGAGAATTTATTGGTATGTTAAAATTAAAAGATCATAATTTTATATCATTTATTGGTCATAAGTCGGTTGCCACAATATTACATTAAATTATATGCTAATGTTGCCACAAGTATTCTGTTGTCAGATTATTAAAAATACTACCACGTATTTATTTATTTCATTTAGGAAGAAATAAGATTATATTATATTATTATTGTTATTATTATTTTTATTATTGTTAGTTGCTGTGTAGTAGATTATGACATAAAATTCCCTTTTCATATTTTACTACCGTAATATTAAATCAGTTAGAATACAATTTATGAACCTGAGATTTTATTTTATTTTATTTTACTTCATTTTATTGAATTAAACTAGATTCTTGTTATAAAGAATATTAAGATATGATTATTATTTTAATCGTAGTGAATAGAGCTTAGAAAGTCGTAAGAATACTATGAGTTAGTTAATTGGTATAGTAAAAAGGGGAATAGTGTTCTTATGCCATTGAGGTAGTATCGTGTGGATAATGTCTCAATGTAGTCTATCTCGTTACCCGTATTGTCACTCCATGTCTCATGAAAATAGTAAATATTTGTTAATTCATTTTAAAATTGAACCGAATTCGTATTTTAAAATTAGAGCTAGTAATCATTTTAATTAATGCTGAATATTTCATTTATTTATTTGTTAACTGAGCTAGAACCCGTAATATTCGTAATAAACAGTATATTTTGGGGGTGAGGATGCGCGGGGGGAGGTTAGAATATATATATATGTGTGTGTGTGTGTAATATTAAATAATATTTTAATATTAAATAAATATAATGTCATGGGAAATGTAATTGAATTGCTCTGTGGCTGCCATGTTTAATAACTTCTTGCAGTAAGAAAATGGATCACTTATTTTTGTATTTTAGATCATTTTATCACATTTATCTAGAACATTAACAGACTGAGAGCAAAACCTTAAACCAGCTTATATATTTTAATGTAAATTGATTTTTAAATAACTAATATTAAATTTATAGAGCAGAGATATCTCATTCATTTCTAAAACTCTATAATAAATAAACACATGTCATATATGTAACATTAAATAATATTTTCAATTTGAATAAATATAATGTCATGTGAAGTTTATCAAGTCTATTTTAAATAATAATTGATCTGCCCTCTAGCTGCCCTTTCAATAACTTTTTACAATAAGAAAATGAATCACTTCTAACTGTATTTAAGATCATTTTATTTAAAATTATCAAGAACAATAACAACCAGAGAAGTTGGTTTAATTAAGTTTGCTCTCTGGCTGTTATTGTTTTAGGTAACCCTAAATAAAAAGATAGAGGCTGTTTTAAGTTTTCCCCCTGGCTGCTAGTGTTCTAGATATTCTCTTTTTTAAAAAAAATCCAAGAATTGCTGCTAACAGAATTTTTTTTAATCCACTATCAGAAATGTTTTGTTTGCTCTCTCTCTTTTTATTTTTTTAAAAAAATAGATCTATATAAAAAATTAGCTTTTTTAAAAAAAAAATAAAAAAGGTAACTTATTTGCTTTTGTTAGAAATAACTTAATATTAAAAGAAAAAATATTCATGTGTTTGAAAATGAAAGTTTTTAATAAATGTGTTTTACTAGTTCTTACTTATGGATCTGAAACTTGGACATTTAACAAAAGAACAATATAGAGACTTCAGATCACTCAAAGAAATATGGAGAGATGCATGTTAGGAGTAACAAGAAGAAATCAAAAATGAAATATTATAGGTAAGAGAACAAATATGTGTTGTTACTGATATCGTTAAAAGAATTAAAAGACTGAAGTGGAGTTGGGATAGACATATTGCTAGAAGAGATGATAATAGATGGACAGTTGAAATCTTAAACTGGATTCCATGAGATTGTAAAAGATTCAAAAAAAGACTTACATGTGAGATGGATGGATGAAATAAGAAAATGTGCAGAGGTGATATGAAAAAGAAAGGTTAAAGATCAGAGAAAATGGATTAAACTTAAAAAAACCTTCATTCTGCAATGGACTGATAATTGTTGATAATGATGTTGATGAATTACATTTGTAAATTAAGTAATTTGATATATATATATATATATATATATATATATATATATATATATATATATATATATATATATATATATATATATATATATATATATATAACATATTGTGCTAACTATTTTTAACATCTAAGAAAAAAAGATTTACCATTTTGTTTCCAATAAATTAAATCATTATTGGAATAATGTATAATAATTACTTTGCTTTGTTTTTAAAAAATAAAATAAAAACTCCTAAATATTGCAATCACATGCTTTTTTACTACATTTGGTAAACTTAGATTCAGTGAGCTCTTTAACCATTTTTTTAATTTAATATTTGTTTTTGTTTTTATGATTTTTTTAAAATAATTAGCTTTTCATATATTTATTTAGTATATTAATACATGGACTCTCTTATTATCTATATCAGCATTTTACACAAAGTAAACTTTCAAAGATCTACTTTGTATGATAGTGATTTTCTAAATCTGAATGGTTTTAGTATCTGGATGATTTATGCCTCACAATTTGATTAAAACTTATACCATATATCCTAAACTTTGGAAAGACCACTTCTTGGATGATAATTATTCTAAAATTTACTTTAAAGTTATATTTTCTGAGAAAAATATTTCCTGAGATCATAAAAATTTGTAAATGCCTGCTAGGAATTATTTTAAAGGTTTTTACTATTATCAACAGAAATTGTAGACTTTTTAGTAGTGAAAAATAAATTGCCCTTTCTAGTAAAAAGATTGATGTTAAAATATAATTGTTTTAATTTGAAAAAATAAGCCATTATTTTGTTAATGGAGTGACCGAGTTTTCAAAATGCAAGATTTTACCCTATATTGAAAACAATCTCCAAGCACTCTAATAATCATCTTCAAAGCCACTTAGTAGTGAAGTTCTTAAAAAAATTCATATACCAGTTTAATTTTCAATTATTATGTACTATTATCTTTTTAATAAGTCTAATAGTATTCTTGCTAACAGCCATATTATAGCCAGCATCTAAGAAAATAAGAGCCTTGTAATGTGATTATATTTACTGTAGTCGATTAAAGTTGCTGGTGAAATTATTAGCATTTGAATTATTTTAAATAGTGAAAGAGATTATTTGATTTTCTAAAAATGTGAGACTGATAATGTACCTAATAGATTATGTTATATCAAGGTTGTTTTCTTTTTTTCTTTTTTCAGAATGATATTGAAATTTTGGCTTTAGTTGAATAAATCTTTTTACAAAACAATGTTTTTGTTTCTATTTTACATTAGATTTACTATTTGATGTGTATATTGACATAATGAAAAATTGTATTAATGAATGATTAAAAAAGTATTTACTTGCGATAAGTTGATTATAATTTGTGTGTGAATATATATATATATATATATATATATATGTGTGTGTGTGTGTGTTAGTGACACTTCTTTTGTAATAAGACTATTTGCATATACCAAGAGAAATACTTCCAACTAATGCGTGTATATTGTTAAACAACTATTGTTATAGCCTCCAAAAACGTATTCATTTTTAATAATTAAATTAATCTACAAATATCTGATGATTTAGACAATCACTTTTAAAATCAATTTTTAACAGAATTAAATCATTCATTCTGTTGTAATTTGCATATATAACTATCACAGCAACTATGCACTTATTTATTAGAAAACAAGATTATGTCCAAAGTTGCATGGCATTTCAAAAAAAAAATTAAGTCCAAAGTTGCATAACATTTCTAAATCAATATTCCCATTAGAAGTTTAATGTGTTAAGTTTAATAATGTAACAAAAAATATCAAGCTATTAACATGGCTATGTTTGATATTTCTAGCTCACCTGAATTGAGCTAAGTCGTTTTCAAAATGGACGCATATTGGGAAGAGGTGATCTAAATTTCTGCACTGCTTATTGATTGCGATGTGACTAAAATAAAAAATGCACTGATACCCCTCCTGCTCACAAAAAACAACAACTTTATAATTAAATTTGCTTATTTAATTATAACATATTTAAACGGTGTTATAAAAGACTATTAAACAAATTACTCTGCTACAAAATTAAAATGTAATTAAGGATCATAATGTTTCGGAATAAAAAGCCATTGAGTTAAGTTTTTTAATTTAGTCATTTATTTCAACAGTGTAATGTATATAATATTGAATGTAAAACTGTTATAAAATCATCTCTGCTAAATGAATCGAGAACACAAGAATTTGTTTCTAGAACCTGCCATAAAGGGGATGCTTCGTGTGCAAAAAACTCTGGTAATCCTACTACTGTTGGTGCAAGATACCCGAGGCCCTGGAATAGGGGCTTTCGCAGAAAAATGAAGACAAAAAATAAATAAAAGTGTAAAAAAAGAAACAGAATTTTTTAAAAAAATTTAATTAATTAAATTTCTATTATCATTTACAATATGGTAATAAAATGTCACATTTATAAAAAAAAAAAAAAAAAAATATTAAGCGAACATTAATTATTAAATATAATTTGTTAATTTTTTTGCATTGTTTTGTTTGTTGTTATTAAAATAGTAACAAAATTACGATTTTTATTTAATATTGGCAGTTGTACATCACCGAGCCTGATTTCTTTTCGAATATTTTTTTTTTGCTTATTTTATGGTCTTTATTTACTTTCAGAAGCCCTTTTATGTAGAAGGCCGATCAATTGTTTGTAAATTGTTCGTGAAAATGTCACAGAGAAAGGACTTCGCAATTCTAATAGCACTCAGGCCCTACTTTCTAAAGTAATTTATAAAAAATATATAATATTTAAATGTAAGTATCGTATTTATATACTTATCAAACTGACAACCAAAAAAGATCATAGACCCTATTTTTATTAGATATTATACATATGCCTTTAAAATAGTAATTTGGCTGCTTGAAAAAAATAAAATGCTAATATATGGAGATAATTTGCTATTTTTAATGTATTTTTCATTCTGTAACAATGAATATCTTATTACATTATTTTGACCAAGGAATTGTATTTTTTAAAACAGATAAAAATTGAATAATTGGTAATTCAAAACATAAATTACTTCCACTTTATTGAATTGTTTTTTTTTTTATATCCAAAGTTGTTATATGTACAGCCAATAGGAATCACTGAGTTCTGTAAATATTCTTACTAATATATTGAAAGACCATCATTGAATCTTTAAATGATTAGTATTTGGATAAGAATTTTATGATAAAATTAATAACAAAATTTTTGGAAATGTTTATCAGTGCTTAAATCAATTAATTTTTTTTATTATTTTAGTTTTGATCATATTTTAAAATGTTTAATGTAAAAACTACAAGTTATTTTATATCGTGATTGATATTGAAAATCGCTACTCCAACACATCGGAAGCTTTCCATTATTAAGGTGGGAAAATAAAAAAAATTAAAGACATTGCTGATATAAAAATATTTATTATTAATAAGAAGGCATATCGACTGTACAATATACAACTTTGCACAAATTGTAAGATAATAAGTATAAAATTAACTCTGCTAACTCTGCCACTTAGGTTATATGTAGAATAAATGTAATACCAGTTATTTTTATTAATATTAAAATGACAAGTTTTTAACCATTGCTCTATTAGAAGGTAAGTATAATATTTAATGGGAAAATATTTTTTAAAAATTATTAGAATTTATCTTGTGATTAAATTTTGTTTTAATAAAGGTATAATGTCAAGTGGAATCCACTTGCAATATTTGATTAATTTGAATACTTTACACTAAGAACATTGAAATTTTTCATATTTACATTTTGGTTTTCATTACTGATTTTTCTTTGGTATCTTTTTCCACTTTTTTTTTGTTTAATTTCTCGAAATGTAAGAAATTAGTTATCAAATTAATAGTTTCTTTTTTATATAATGAATTCTCTCTGTTCTATTTTTTTCCAATGTAGGTTTAGTTTTTCGATGATTTAACACCCTTACTTAATTTGTGGAATGTTCTATTATTATCATCAATAGATTTTGTTTTTACAAAGACTTGACTATAAAAGCATAAAAATTAGCTCACAATTTAATCACATTTTTTTATTTGAAGTAATATCCTTTGCAACTTTTTTTAAAAGCACCCAATTTATTTTAACTTCTCATTCATAAAATTTATTTTAAAAAAATTAATTCACTGAATTTTATCAAGATCTTTGTTGATTACGACTAATCTGAAATTATAATGTACATATATATTCTAAGTTAAAATATCATCACCACCACCACCGCGTTGTCTTTTTCAGCAACGCTATCTTGTGAATAAAGAAGTCTGAATTTCAAACAGCGTGACTAAGAGGGGAGAGTGATTGACATTATATATTTGAATTTTTAGTTAGTGATATGCACTGGATCTGTATTCTAACTTGTAAAAATCTATAATATATACTTTTATTTAATGCAGCTTTAATACATTGTACAAGCTTAAACCTGCATTTATATATGTAATATATGCTGGATTCAAACTCAGACTTTCACACGACCCACTACTTTCTGTGCCATCTCATATTGCTGACGGACCTGATCACACACATGTTGAAAAGATAAATAATCACCAATATACATATTTTATGTAGTGGGTAGTGGGTCGTGTGAAAGTCTGAGTTCGAATCTCGCATATATTACATATATAAATGCAGGTTTAAGCCTGTACAATGTATTAATTTATATAAACAGTATATAAAAGGTCTGCCCATCCCTCACATATGTACTATAAATGGATTATTCTCCTGTACATGAAGGGTCAGAATGACTAAAATGTCAACATAGGTAGGATGACAACCTTGGCACTAACAAGGGCTTTGAACGTTCCAACATGAGATTTTCAATGAAATGGAAGGCTGAAGAGTTGTGAGTTGGAATAGTTTGAAGCCTGTCCATTAAAATATGAAGATTGGCTATCTTAATATAAAGCTGAGTACTGATTAATGCAGCTTTAGAATATTTATATCTATTGCATCTGAAATAGCCAATTTGCTGGCTTCCAATATATAATTCACATTATAATTTATATGATTAAGATATATAGTAAATCATCAATTGTTTTCTTATGATAAGTTTAATTTATAATTGATGATTACAGGAGAATCTCATAATATTAACAAAATGAACATCAGATTTTCACATTAGGTAAATTAGGATTTTTTTTTCCCATTTACAAATGCCTGTAAGACAAAGCCATGTTATTAATAAACCAAAATTATTTTGTTGAATTTTTTTTATTAACACGATTATATTTCATTAATTATTCCTATTTTATTAATTCAATGAATTAATTATTTATAAATGAAATTTAAGTGTTCAAGGAAAAAACAATGTTGTATTATAGTAATTATAGTCAAGAGACCATTTCACAATTTTCTGTGTAAACCATTTTATACAATTTTTTTTTTAAAAAAACTTTTATTTCTATGATATATTAAAATGTGTTATTTTCACATGATTATATTTTAATAAAAGTTACCTTGCTTAAAATGCTTTAATAAAGCCTATATTAGTTTTTAAATTTAAAAAACATATTCTTTAGACGTCATCATCAAAACTAAAAGTGATATATTTAGGAGAAAACATTGATGTGTTTTTCTAATTATTATTATTTTTTGTTGCATAGATCCCAGCATTATTACCTAGAAAACAAATCTTCATTGGTGATTGTGCATTTGTGAATTCATATTTTATTTAGGGCATAGTGGATTCTATCAATTAAAAAGTATCTATAACCATGTAAATCTTGAATTTTTTGCAGATATTTTACTGCTTACACCTGATATTCTTAGCACATCTGAATAAATGATACTATTTGTTTTGGAAAATTTCCTTACATCTTATTAGCCATATAAATCTTAGAAGTGATAACATATTTGTCAGCTATCAAAAAATTTGATGTTAAAATTTTGCTTAATAGGTTATTGAAGAAGATTAAATTTGTTCTTAAGTCATTAAAAAAGAGTAAATAATCAATAATATGTAGAAAAGTTTCATCATATAATCTATATAACTTAAAATTGTGTCAAAGGACCATCTATGAGTTTTGTTACAAATTGCTGAATATGGGAAAACATCTATGGAAATTTTATGCTTGTGTGAATCAATGATTCATCCAATAATATATTTTCTACTACATTTAGAGATAAATGGATTTCCAGTTGGTATCACTACTGAATTTTGGAATGCATATTCATTAGCGTATCTTGATACGATATGTAAATTAAATAGATCTATTCATCTGCTCTCTTATATGATTATCCATTTAAGACTATTTAATTTGTTTAATTTATTTATAAATAATTTATATTATTCTCATAACCACAAACAAAATCAACATCAATATAACTTGTGTAAATTTTAATACACATTATATTACTAGAATTAAAAATCATATCCTCATATGTGGACAAAGAAAAATAGTGATTTTATAATGATAAATTGTATCGTTATGAAAATGATAACTCACAAAATATTGAAAACTTTACAAAAGGACTGACTGAAGCTGAATATAATAATAAACTCATTTACTATGCTTTATGTCAACTTAAAAAATATAACAAAGTAAAGAAGCTAAAAATTACCGATAAAAAATGGATATCTTTTTTTTATGTTTCAAATAATCACGATACATTTATTAACAATATATATAGAGAGAATTATATTCCATCTAACCTTAATAGAATGGTCAATATTTCTAAAAAAAAATTTATATCTTTGAAACAAAGAAGTAATCTTATGTATCAAATTTCATGCTTTATGCATAGGTGAATTGGATAGAGCATTAGTTTTTATATAAATGTATAAAAAAAAAAGTTAAAGTAATAATCACTTAATAACAGCGTCTGTTTTTTTTTTTTTATCATGAGAAAACATGTAATTTTGCTTTCAATTTTAACCTGGAAAATATTAGAATTCTTTATGACAAAAGAAACCATAATAAATAAAAAAAATCAAAGAGGCAATTTTGATAAATAGAAATAAAAAAAAATTTAATTAATAAACAAAATGTAATGTTAAATTTTATGATTCTTGGAATATTGCATGCTGTCATTCACTTCCCCAAATTTAAGATTTCCAGTTGAAAATAGTTATGAAAGTATTTTTGCATTTGACAATGGTTATTAGTCATATTTATTATCACCAGTAATATTATTAATTGTTTTATCACTATTATAATAATTAATCTATGACAGATATTTTATTTGATTTACATATATATATAAACTTATTATGATTTTAAATTGTTCTAACTATAAAGATTAGAAGTAATCTACGTGTAGGATTGTGTCCCAAAAAATTAGAAATATTACAATGTTGTTGTTGTTTTTTTTGCTTTTAATTGACTATAATAACATTAGTTCACTAACTAAATAAATAATCTTATCTGATAAAAATATTCAAATTTATAGTCGTTTTTTTTTCCTTGTATATTTTTCATTTATGACTAATCCACAATAAACTTTATTGTGCATCACACTTAATATGAAAGAGTTATTTATATTTTGAGATGACATCATCATAAAATTGAAAAAAAAATTGTTACGAATAAAAGTCATAACACTATTTCATTTTTTTTTTTTTTGCCACCAGTTTGAACCACAATTTTACGAGTAGAAATGAGATACTTTCACTCTTAAATAAAATAATTAACTCTCTAGATTATTTATTAGAAACAGTTTCCTATGCAAAGTATAGAATGCTATCAAACTTGAGATAAAGTAATTTGCTTTTTTGAAAAACCTTTTTTACCTTTCTAGATGAAAAAATTCAGATGCATGCAATGGATTAATTATAGTAAAATAGTGTGCGCTGAAGCTAACGATCGTAAAAAGAAGTTTAAAGAAGCGTATTTTATTATCAATGATAACAACGCGATCAATTGACGTGACACATGTTTTGCTATCTCAAGAAAATGGACAAGTTAATTTACATACGCATTTACATACATTATCATTTATCAATATCCCAACAACGATTTAAAATCTGTTTTGGTTATGAATATGAGGAACAAAACCTCGAAAGCGCTAGGCCTGCATTAATTTACTTTGAATGTTTTTGTTACCACTAACAGCTTCTCACTAGAAAGATCTTTAAGAACAATTATATAAACTTCATCTAGAATAAGTAGTGACTAGAAAGATCTTCCAAGAACAATTTACTATAATCTTGAAAAATCAATGGATGGTCAAACTGTTTCTGGCTTTTATCTTATCTATGAAGACTAAAATTTAAAACTGGAAATAATTCATTTATGCATCTAACTTTGTGAAGATTTTTAGCACTATACCATCTGGTTGTTCATTGATTTCCAAGATTATAGTACATGACTCTAGAACAGAGTGAAGATAAGTAATTATTCTTGAAAGCAAATGAGTAACTCGTATGATATTGTTGTTAGAAAGATCTTTCAATATGTGCAAATTTTAGAGATAGAATTAACCACAATAAAAACCTTACAATTATAATAATGGGTAACACTATTATATAATGAAACCAATAATATACAAATAAAGATATAAGTACTATATTAATAGATGAAAATTGAATGATAAATAGGAAGATTAAAAGATAAGTGAATGCAGTTTGGGTAAAACATGAATTCACATAAAATGTTTAAGTAATGACAAAGAGGACATAAAGAGGTTTCTGAATGTGTTGGAAGTGCAGTGATAATTTTAAAATGTTGAGAAGAGATAAAAGAGATTTTAGAAAAAGGAAAAATAAATATGAGTATAGGAGAGAAAGAAAATATAGTAATAGTATATAACAAGAATGTCTTTTTATCACAAAAAAATATATAAATTTTAGTGGCAGAAATATTAATTTTCTATAAATAGAAGAAATACAAAGTATATGTTATAAATATAGAATCATTTTAATGTAATTATTGAAATCTGCTAAGTTCAATATTCCAATCTATCACTCTACTCTAGATTCAATTATTATAAACATGAATGGTCAAAGGGCATTAGATTATAATGCCCATTAAATTTCTAGCATCCTTGCAGATAAAGGGCAATATCCAAAAACAGATAGGATAGGATAATTTGATTTCTGAATGACATCATCTGAAATGTTTTTAATTGAATATTTAGATATAAAAAATTTCCAATTCCTATATCAGAAGAATTGGTAGCAATAGATGAAAAATGAGATATAAATTTAAATTAAGCACATGTAGCAAATGGTAAATTTTATAGTCACTAAGAGTGAAGTAACATCAAGCAAAAAATTACAAATAACTTCTCATTTAGAATTAATAAAATTCTCAGAAAAATGTAGAATAAGCATTAAAAAGTATAAAATTAAGAAAATAGATAAATAGAAAGAATAATTAAATATTACAAGGAATAGATATATAATGCTCAACACTATATTCCCTTTGTACAATTATTAATTCTACCAAACTTGTACTGTTCAAGTTAGTATGTAAAATAAAACTAATAAAAAAGTTTTTAAAGGCACTGAATCAGCTTTCAGTAGATTGTTGCTAGAATCATAGTCCTAAGTAAAACTGGCTGTTAAAAATATACATATATAGTAGCAAGGACCAATATGTAAATCAGGTGCAATATGTAAATTAGATATTAAAACAGGCAAAACTGTCCATACCTATTGCCAATCAGTTCAAGCCAGAGTAAATCAATGGATGTCAAAAGACTTGTGCAGAAAATCCCCATCTAGTGCCTACTCATTCAATATCTCCAGACTAGTTTCTGGCTTATAGCCTTCATCAGTGAGGAGCCTTGGATCTGAGAGCACTGAACCTAGATCTTAGGATCTAATGCAACCCTCTAGCAGTCACCTTTTATCTTAACTACAAAACAAAATTGAAAACCCCAATAATATTTTCAATCCAAGCTCATTAGCCTATATAGTCATATGGGTCTGAACTCAGTTCAGTACCCATACATTTTGGTATCTTACATTTTGGCTCCTCACTGATGAAGGCCACAAGCCAGAAAACACTCTGGGGATATTGGATGAGTAGGCACTAGATGGAGATTTTATGCACAAGCCTTCTGGCATCTATTGATTACTCTGGCTTGCACTGAGTAGCAATGCATATGGAGAGTTTTGCCTCTTTTAATAACAGTTCTGAGCAAGTATAAGAAATGGTGATCATGTGATGTAAATTAGATGTTCCATTTTTTTGATAATGGGACACTGGAATCTTTTCTATTAATGGAGTGAGGATCCCTTGCAATAGGCCAAACCTCTGTACATTTTCTTTTTATTATTATTTCTTGGCATATTTTTTTTACATTGGAGGAAGAAAAAATATGTCCCATTGATAGCTCATGATCAAAAAGTATCAATTTGTATTCACGATTTAATTTAGCCTTATTATATGAATACTTGTGCCGGGCGACTCTCCTTGATCTGTTAGCGCGAGGATAAGGAACGGCATAAAATTTTATAAACAATCTGGGAAGCATGTTCAAAAGGTATTTTGTGTAGTTGAAAAGGTTGTTGAATAAGGGGGGAGGGTCGCGATCTCAAGCTAACTCTGAATATGTTTGTGAAGATCTTTCGAAGGTTGTTTGCAATCAGAAGAATGTAAAACAGGCTTATCCATGATTTAGATAGGTTATTATTGTTAGCATAAAATTTTTCATCTGTTTTTATTAGTGTGTTATAGTTATATCCGATATCCGTTAAATCCTTAATATAAGACTCTATATTGATTTTTCTGTCAGCCTCATAATTGCTTAACATTTTGTTTCTATGTAAAAAAAAAAAAAAACTTTTGGAGGCCTACAAATTTGGGTTTAGATAGAACTTTAAACTTAAAACGGATGGTTTATCTCACTGCTATAGGTTTCACATTCATCTTAAAGTCCAACTCACTCTTGTTTCTTTGGATATATATCCAGAAAATTTATCCCCTGATTCTTATCTTTGTTTTCAATGGTCTATTCCAAACGTGACACGTAATCGAATTCTAAACTTATGTTGTTAATCTGATCTTCCGAAGTACATATAAATATATCGTCTACATATCTCATATAGATGTTATTAACTGTAGGGATCAAATATTTTGGTAAGATAAAAAAGAAATAGTTTGAATAAAAATAAGACGAAATGATGTGAATTTAATAAAAAGCTAATTAAAAAAAAAAAACAGTGCCAAAAGAAAAAGCTATGAAAAAATCAGAAGATATACATTAGTAGGAAAAAGAAAAAAGAAAAGCTTATTTAATTATTAAATAAAATAGCAAAAAAAAAAAAAAAACAACAGCATGTATTTTAAACAATAAAGTCACTCATTCAAAATGGAATAGAACTACTTACATATATAAAAGGGATGGATATGATTTTACATTCAAAATGTTAATTATTATTTATAGTAATCTATGACAGAGCAGATTTATGGAAAAAAAACTTAATAAAATTGTAGAAGATAATAAAATTTCAGAGGAGGGATGTGTGAATATAAAACTACCATATAAGACAGGCTATTAATAAATAGCTATGCATTAGCAATTTTAATTTCCATACTTACATATATAATAATGAATAAGCTTAGAATTTGAATTTAAAAAAAGACATAACATCTTAATAACTGAAACATAGGCTTGTTATATACCTGTGGCTATATATATGTAATATAGGGTATATGAGCACAGACTTTCACACCACCCACCTCTCTCCACTCTATCTAATAACACTGATACACCTAAACACATATATGCTGAAAAGATAAATAATCACCAATATACGTATTTCATGCTAAACCAGCAATCATCAGTTGGTCCAGACTATCATCTTTACACACATATATAGTATAAGTGCATCAGATTTTCAATTGGATGGACGGTTGAAGAGTTGGAGTGCGGAGTGGATTGAAGCCTGTCCATTAAACTATGAGGTTAGTCGATCTTAATATATATCTGAGCACTTATAATATATATGTGTGTAAAGATGATAGTCTGGACCAACTGATGATTGTTGGTTTAGCATGAAATACGTATATTGGTGATTATTTATCTTTTCAGCATATATGTGTTTAGGTGTATCAGTGTTATTAGATAGAGTGGAGAGAGGTGGGTGGTGTGAAAGTCTGTGCTCATATACCCTATATTATATAACATCTTAAGAAAAAAAATGAACTGATTTTATTCAGTGATATGAATTAGATAAATGATTTTTCTTCTTCTTTGATTAAAATAACTTATAGGAAAAACAAACAGTGATTCACAGCATTGTAAATATTGAAAGGGTTTGCAAATAATAGTCTATATTGTGAAGAAATATTGAAAATTTGTGAATTGACTTGGGATTATTAAAAATTATTAAAGGCCTTTACAATAAAAAATTACAAATACCAAATTGAATTAAATAAATTTAATTTCATTGTGAAACAGTATAGACAGGAAATGCATTTTTATTTATTTATTTCTAAAAGAATTGAACATCCTGATTGAAATATTGAGTATAAAGATGAAGATTTTTAAAATATGAACCAGGATACGTTATATGGCAGATTCTTTGATGGCTGCTGGTCCATAAATACTGCAGCACCTCGGAAATTTTTTTTTTTAAAATTTATGCTTGAAAATACCAATAGTATAACAATCGCCCAATATTTTCCATAATTATTATGTAAATACAACTAATTAAACAGTTTTTTAAAAAGCATTATTTTAAGAATGCTTGAGATTCAATTCAATGATGCTGCTAATTGTGACAGTGCCAGAAACGTCACATTTGGTGAATTTTAAACAAATTCAGCCGAGTTGCTATCAATGCATAACTAGTGCCATCGGAGCTGTTAGCTCTGCAGAGTCAGTAGTTATTTGAGAGTGATGTGTTTATCAATTCTAGTTTTTCTTTAGAGCAAATAAATTTTTATTCTTTTCATTTAGGATGAGCAATGAAATAATCTGTTTTTTTTTTCTTGTAATTAATATTTATAAATTAACATATAAATATTTATTACAGAAAAATATAATAAAATAATTATAGAAATATTATTTTAAATATAAGTGTTAGTGTTGAATATATATATATATTCCCAATTGTCATTCCACAAAAAATTGAAATAAAAAGTAAAGATGGATCTATTCCAAGTATTATTATAAAACAACTTTATTAAAGCGAAAAATACATGTAAATAAGTAATACAAATGACTCAAGGGTAAAGAAATTACAAAATAAATAAATAAAAACAAAAAAATTGGTTACATAAGAAACATAGATACAGTCTATAGTTAATTTAAAACTTGACAAATAATATGAATACAAATAACTAGGATAAAACCAATGCAAATTCAAGACATAAAATACATATTAAAACATAAAGATTAAAGAAGTAGGGACTTCTTAAGGAAACTGAAAAAGCAGTAAAGTCTGTTCAAACATAAATTTAGATGAAATAGTACTGTCTCTGGTCTTAAGTTCTTTTAAGGTTTGTAAAAAGAAAGAGTCCACATCTGGCTGTGGCAGAGTGAACAATTTCTTACACCTGGTTAACCATACAGAATATGTCAAGAAGGTAGGCATTCTGATGGTTGGAATGTCTCTAGAAACCACACAATCCGTGATGGACATAATTTTATAGAAGTCAACTTTACAGTTCTGATAGATTGTCATTTTGATTTTGCCAAGACCAATACAAGAGAGATTGATGTGATCAAATGTCTCATCCTGACGGCAGCAGTTCATACACAGCGGATCAATAGCATCAAACTGTCTTCTGTATTTCAGGAACCATTTAGTAGGCATAGCTTGCAGATTTATTTTGACCAGATAGTCTAAGAATTTCGGTTCCAAAGCCCAGAATTTAAATAGACTAATTAGTTTCTGATTGGAAATCCCAAGCTTCGGCCTTATAGTGCTTACTTGTGGGTTAATAAGCTGATTAGTTTCCCACAGAGAAAGTTTGGACTTGAAAACATTATCTGATATTTTATAATGTTTATTAATATAATTATTATATTTATACATATATATTATTCCAAGAATTATTTGTAAAAGTTAGTAAAAATACAAATAAAAAATACGTTAGATCTTTTAACAATGATTGATATGGAAAAATAAAATAGTTGTATGATTGTAAAATGTTCTAATTTGTTTTCCTTGCTTACTTTTTGACTTGATACTGTAATAAAACAACCCCATCCCCAGCTCAAAAATTTCAAGGCTGCCATTACAGAAGACATTTTTTGCTTATAGAATAAAAGCTTCAGCATTATGAAAATAGTTTAGCAAATGGGAAAAGAAAGGTTTCAGTAATGTTAAAAAAATATTATAGGGACAAACGTTTGACTTGGTTTTCATAGTTCTAAACATTATTTTACAAATATCTTCTGACTTAATAAAGAAAAGTCATTCTACATCTAATCTAATCTAATATAAGTTTTTATATTTAGATTTAATAAAAAACATTTTTTTAAAAATTATACGATAGAACAGTAATTAAAGATAAGAAATTATGAATCCTATGTTATCTTTGAAATAATTGATATTATAAATAACAGAATTCTCTCCAGCTCTTATGTACAATTCTTTAAATTAAAATACATCAAATTTATTTGTTAACGTGATTAAGTGTTAACTCTTTGAATTAAAACTATTATGTTGTAATCGCTGCAGAGGTATTTAAAATCTTTGCTTTGCAACAGCTGTAGTTTCGTTTTATAGAATATCATAGGATTGAAATAAATTGTTGATGGGATTATCTCGATGATTTTTAGAATGAAAATATCCTATGTGAAAAGTAAATATTGGAAATGTTAAATAGTTGAAGAAAAATAGTCTATAATTTTAAGAAATAAATTAATTTATCTAGATCGTTTATTGGAAAGACTTGCATCTAAATTGTATGTTATTAAATATGTAATTCAAATTTCCAAGTTTTCTTGCTTATTTTTTTTTAAAATTATCTCATTTATTTTAAAATCTCACTTTAATAAAATCATTTAATTCCTTATTCTTATTAAATACTGTTTAATCATTGCAGAGAATATTCCTATCCTATGAGCCATATCCATCTCATTGGTTAAAAACATCAATTCTTATAAACATTTTCTGATTGTTTTGCTGAAGGTTTGTGATGATGCTGTTTTAGTTGTATTTATATATTCCACTATTTCCATCATCTAATATGAGTATTGACTGTCTTTAGAAAAATTTAACTTTGTTTAATTATTCCAAATACATTCAACTGATAATAAAACCACATAAATTAGTATATGGACAACATTTCGAGAGATATTATTCTCCCCTCTTTTTCCAAGTGTTGCTGGTCTGACCAGTGACAGTACTAATATGGGAATCAAACCTGGACCCTTAGATTCTTGAGTATTGAATTTTAAGGAAGTGCTCTAACCAACTGAACCATCCTGCCAAAGGCAACAGTCAATAGAAATTTCATATACTTATCTAAGAGGTTCTTCCTGATTTCTCCACTTTTTTTAAGAGCAAAGTTGATTAATGGTTTCCATACATTATGTATAGTTACACTAGGTTGACTTCTGGGATTGTTTGCCATTGTCATGTGAGCAGCTTCTTTAAATTTTATTCTTTGTACCTTGTCTTCCCAATTCAATATTTTTTGCATTTTCCCAAAGGAACATATTTTCATTGGTAAAGGCATGGTCTGCTACCTTAGATGCATCTGTTTTCTCTTTTCTAATCATCAGTTTGTGTTCTTACAAGTGCTTTTCAGTGGGACAACTGGTCTCACCAATATATTTTTTCTATATTCACATAGTATTTCATAGATGCAGTTTTTTCTTTTCAGCATTTTAAATTTATGCTTTGTAGATGTTAGAATTCCTTGCTCAAACACAAACTGATGATTAAAAGAGAGAAATTAGGTGTCTAAGGTAACATACCATATATTTATCAATGAATATAGGTTCAATTGGAAAAATACAAAAATATTGGATAGGGAAGAAAAGATATAAAGAAGAAAATTTAAAGAAGCTGCTCACATGACTATGGCAAACAATCCTGTAAGTCAATCTAGTGTGACTATACATAATGAATGGAAATGACTAATCAACTTTGTTATTAAGAAAAAGTGAAGAAATTAGGAGGAATCTTATAGATAAGTATATGAAATTTCTACTGACTGTTGCCTTTGGCAGGATAGTTCAGTTGTTTAGAGTGCTACTTTAAAATTCAATACTCAATAATCTAAGGGTTCAGGTTTGATTCTCATTCTAGTACTATCACTGGTCTGGCCAGCAACATTTGAAGAAGAGGGAAGAATAATCCTTTTAGAAATGTTGTGCATATACTAATGTGTGTGCTATTACTAACATTTGAATGTACTTGGAATATTTAAATAAAGTTAATTTTTTCTAAAGACATTCAATACTCAGATTAGATTATGGAAATATTGCAATTCAATATATAAATACAATTTTCTGATTCTCTGTAAATTTTCTCATGAATTTTGTTATTTAAACTAAATAAGTAGTTGAAGAGTAAAAGAAGCAAAAATTAATTGTTCAGGTGCTTGGCTAAAAAAAATGGTGTTAAACTTATTTTGAAATCTACTTTGATGTATTTTATTCTTGGAATTCTTAGATGCAATTAATAAAATACTAATTAATAAAACTCATTATTTGAACAATAGATATTTTTCACTGATAATGCTCTAACCTTGGATTTAAAAAAGCCAAAGAGAGAATTATTGTATTACATGTTAAAAAATGTTGTTCCATATCAACAAAGAGTGAATTTGTATTCCTTTTTTTTTATGTATTATAAAAAACAGTAAATTAAGGTTCAAAGTTGTTAAAAATAACACACTTTGTTCTGTGAACTCAAATGGTCAGTTGATTTTTGTGAAATATTTAACTCTTGTTAAACACTAAACTTATCAATTTGTGTTTTCAAACTCTTAATAACATAAGGATATGAAATTTTCTTTTAAAATATATTGGAGATGCAAGTAAATATTGTTGGATTTATTAAAAAAATAAAATTCTTATTCGGTTTTTAAACAATGTTTTATGTTTATTGGATTGGTTTATAATAAAATGAATATAAAGTTTCATAAGTATTACAGGTATTTAAATGCAAGAATTCAACGACAATCATCAAAATTTAAAATAACCTACATATATGGAAACTGAAGGGAGTTACAGATATTTGCGGATCATAATCACTTTAAAATTTTTGTAATTATTGAGAAAAATATATAAATTTAGAAATTGCCAAGTAGCTCAGTTAGATTAGTCGTTTGCAATCTTTCAGAAATGGATGGCATCAAAGTTGTGAGTGGATGAAGTTTGACAATGGTAAATGAAAATGTAACAATCATATAATAATACTAATGAAATTTTTAATGGAAAGGGGAGGGAAAGATTAATTTGAAAAATGAGAGATTCAGATAAATGCATTTAATCGTGTATTCAACCAATGATTGTATGAACTCATTTAGTGTTTATATGTAATATTGAGATTTGAAAAATTATAGATAATCTTAAAACAGAAAGGCACCATGTTCTGATGATATTCTTGAAGTTTTAATGTGTGCTAGTTTTATAGTTGTTTTAAACTATTGGAATTTTAGTGTTCCAATATTTAAAAGCAATAGAAAAAATTGTAGTAATTTAAGTTAGATTATCATTATTAACCTCTACAACATAATTATTTTTAAATATTTTATTGAATATGTTTTTCGATTTAAATTAGTGATTACTAAAGACTTATATAAGATTTAGAAAATCAAAAACTCTTATAGACATAATTTTAGTTATCAGACAAATGCAGGAAAAAAATGTTGAGAACTATAGTAGAATTTAAATATACTTTTACTGATTCTGCCGATGCATTTCACTCATTTAATTAGCATTCTTCTTCAGTGTTATAAATAACAACATATTATTGTAATTATTTATTGTAATTCGCAACCCTGAAATACGTTTCTAGGTATTTAAAATTTTGAAATTATTCAAACGGAAGTCAATCTTCGATAATGTTACTATTTCTTAAATATTATAAATTTCCATGTTTAGAGCATACATTCTATATATACACCAACTCTTACAATCCGTTCTTAAATCAGGGCTTGAGTCTATCATGTGCCTGATGTTATAATCAAATATTCAATTGTACAAATCTATTTAACCCATCACAGGAGAAAGACAGTGTCTCATTTTTAACTACCTACGATTAGACAAACATGACTTATAAATATAAATTTATTATTATAAAGCGCTGAAAAACTTTGAAATTATTCAAACGGAAGTTAATCTCTGATAATGCGCTATTTCTTAAATATTATAAATTTCCAAGCACTCGACACTGTCTTTCTCTTGCAATGGGTTAAATAGATTTGTACAATTGAATGTTTAATTATAATATCAGGCACACAATAGACTCAAGTCCTGATTTAAAGCATAGACTGTAAGAGTTGGCGTATATAGAATGTACGCTCTAAACTTAAGTGATTCACTTAAGTTTTTTAAACTCTCACTGATGGGCGAGTGCTGGAAATTTATAATATTTAAAAAATAGCATATTATCGGATATTTACTTCCATTTGAATCATTTCAAAGTTTTTCAGTGCTTTATAATAATAGATTTGTATTTAACACTTATAATATGAATAATGAACAGCATTGATATAAGATATAAAATTGGGAAAGAAATATATATTTAGAAATCACATTTAAGTCATTTGATGTTAAATAGGAAAATGTATATTAATTAGCAATAGTTTTAAAATATTAGCAGAATGAAGATGGTTAAGACTTAAATGAAATCAATAAAAATTAAAATAATACTACTTTAAAAATTGCTGCTACACCCATAGCCAGTATAAAAAAAACATTAAATTTTTAATTAAGACAATCCAAATATCTGAAGAGTTAAAATTGCCAATTTGAAAAAATTGAATATCTTGAATTCTGTAAAATGACGTGATAAAAAGTGCAGAATAAAAGAAAAATATATAACAATAAAGTAGCAAGAAAAGATTATAGAAGAGAATAAAAAAAATCAAAAATATTGCTGTTATTTTGGCAATAAGAAGAAAAAATTATAAAGATAGAGATATCATGAAGTTAATAAAAAATCCTAATAAAAACTGTTTAATATAAAAATAAATAAAATAGTCCCCACATTATAATATAACGTCTTTTGAAACTAACAC
The DNA here is from genome assembly GCA_028023455.1 of Epiperipatus broadwayi. Taxonomy (NCBI): domain Eukaryota; kingdom Metazoa; phylum Onychophora; class Udeonychophora; order Euonychophora; family Peripatidae; genus Epiperipatus; species Epiperipatus broadwayi. The sequence goes on from JAQFVV010000035.1 coordinate 2,666,374, forward strand.
AGTCTTAAATGATAAAATGAACCGGCATTCAAATCTAGAGAAGAAAAGCTCCCAGGAATTCCATAATTTCATTTTTAAAAAAACAGGGGAAGAAATATTGATATTGCTGGAAAAGCTGTATATCAAATGTCTAAATGACAAATATAAGTGCAATAGGTTCTCCAACTCATATTTTAGCCAGATACTTATCGGATTTCATTAAACCTACAATCCCATCTATTAAATCATATATTAAAAACTCTCTTCATTTTATTTCTGTTTTAAAAAGTTTAAAAATTAATGCTAATGACATTCTGGTCAGTTTTGATGTCGTGTCTTTGTTTACAAACATTCCAATTGATGAAGCTTTAAATATAATCTCACAATGTTGCAATTTACCAGACCATATTATTGCTTTAATTAAACATTGTCTCTTAAATACATATTTTGTATACAATGGACAGCATTACAGACAAGTTTTTGGTACTCCTATGGGCTCACCTATCTCAGGAGTAATAGCTGATTTATTCATGGAATATATAAAAACTCGTGCTTTAGAATCATCATCTTTAAAACCTCTCATTTGGCTCAGATACATAGATGACACTTTTGTCATATGGCAACATGGAAAAAATAAATTAGATAATTTTTTCTTACATTTAAATAATATGCATCCTCATATTAAATTTACAATGGAGACAGAGTCTGATGGAAAACTCCCTTTTCTTGATGTTCTAGTCACCAGAACACCAAATAGTTTATCTTTTTCTATTTACAGAAAGGATACACACAGAGACAGATATTTGCATTTCCATTCTCATCATCACCCAACTCAGATAGTTTCTGTAGCCAAAACTCTTTTAAATAGAGCAATTAACCTTTCAGATGAGACACATCTGAAAGAAGAAATAAATCATATTAATAGTGTTTTATTAGCAAATAGTTATAATTACAAATTTATAAAAAAAAGCCTTATTTCAAGCCCAAAATAGAAAAATAGGAAACAAAAAGATGATAAATCAGCTATTAGGATTTGTGTTCCATATGTAAAAGGAACTACAGACAGTATCGGACGTATATTAAAACACTATAATATAGATACAGCATTTTCTGCTCATCAAAAGATCAGCAATATAATAACCAAGTCTAAGGATTTAATCCCTCTTGAATCTCATGGTGTCTATCAAATCTCATGTAAAAATTGTAAAGCTTCTTACATAGGTATGAGTAATCGTCGCATCAGTGTTAGGAGAGATGAGCATGCTAATGCAGTTAAACAACAATCATCATCATCAGCACTCTCACTCCATACTATAGATTCAGGTCATAAAATTGATTTTTCTAGTACCAGGATCATATCCAGATGTGATAATCTCTACCAATGCAAAATTAGAGAAGCCATTGAGATGCTTAAAAGGCCAGATTGTATCAATAAGCGAGATGATACATGTAAACTTCCTCCTATTTGGAAAGATTTTTTTAAAAAACATTCCTAAATTTAACATTTTTTGCTATTGGTGGAATTTTAACATTTTATTCAAATCAGTGATTGTAGCGCCTCTACAACCATCTTTCTACCTTTTATAACTCTGTGGATGGCTTGTGTGATCAAGTCGAAATGTCAGTATATTAATATTAAAAGTTTTTAACACGGATGAACCTGAAAAATATGTATTTTATATATTTAACCCGTGCAAATCTTCGTTTTAACATATATATATATATGAACAAATGTAATACAATAATAAAAACTGTTGTACAATTTTATATGCTGTTTGTTCATCGTCATATTTTTATAAATTAAAGAGAAAAAGTGTTAATTCAATTACTTTCATTTATCAAATACAACATTGATTAACCCAACATATATTGATTAATCCCACAGGTTAACTAGAAGAATTAAAATTACTAGTAAATGGATAAATTGTGTGTGTATATATAATATAAATAAAATGTCCGTTAATTAAAAACAAAATTGTAATTATAATAAAAATAATAAATATAACAGTAATAAATTATTATGAACAATCCTTAAATCCAGCTTAGAAATACTTTCGGTTAATTTCTTAAATCTGCCTCAACTGCCATTAAATTAAAAAAAATAACAAAGCGGAAGCAAACGTCATCAATTCAAATTCTATGAATTTAGTATTTTAATGTTAGCAGCTTGTCTATTTATTAAATGCATTTTATTCCTTTTTATAAAAATTGCCTTCTTAATTTTTCTTTTATTACGGTTTCTCTCTTCATGAAGAATTTTCACATTTTCAAAATCAAATTTAAATTTATATTTACATGTTTTTTCATGATCAAAGAAAACTGAAGGAGTCATTAAATCACCATTATTTTTACTTTTTACATGCTTATATAACAATTCATGCTTCCTCAATCTCTTCTCAATACTGTGCCTAGATTCACCTACATATGATAGCATAGTCACAAAAAAATTTGATATATGACATTACTTTCCTGCTTGACAGATATGACATCCTTAGAATTATTGACTAATTTCTTAATATTGTTTGGAACATAGAATGAATTTAATGATAGTTGAGGCAGGTTTAAGAAATTAACTGAAAGTATACTTCTGCAGATTTAAGGATTGTTTATAATAGTTTATTACCGTTAAATTTATTATTTTTATTATAATTATATATATATATAATATCAAGTTATATAAATATAATAAACAAAATATACTAGAATAACTCTATAAGATTAAAAATATCTATATAAAATTTAAAAAATAATAATTTCTTTGCTATAGCCAGTTTACGGCTTCTTTCGCCATCTTGAGTCGCAATACAACGTTAATGTTTAAATCTCATTAAAGTCACACAACAGTAACATTCCTACATGAATGGCCAACTTTCCATAAATTGTGAATGCTAACACAATTACACTGTTCATTCAACACATTATCTGTACTATTTATAAAATATGACTCCTTAATTATTTTTCTTTTCAAATCATTTTTCCACATGCAAGACAAAAATACTATCAATGCAGAATTCTCCACTACAAGATTTGTTTTCACAGAACATGCAGTGACTTGTAATGGAGAATTCTGCTTTGAGAGTGTTTTTGTTTTGCATGTGGAAAATGATTTGAAAAAAAGAAAAACTAAGGAGTTATATTTTATAAATAGTACAGATAATGTGTTGAATAAACAATATTATTGTGTTAGTATTTACAATTTATGGAAAGTTGGCCATTCATGTAGGAACATTATTGTTGTGTGACTTTTTCTTTATATGTCAAATGCGTTGACCAGAAGTGAACCCTGGTCAGATACTTTGAAAGCAGATATGATAACCACTAGGCCACCAATGCTTGACTGTTGTGTGACTTTAACGTGATTTAAATATTAACGTTGCATTACTTCTCAAGATAGCGGAAGAAGCCGTAAGCTGGCTATAGCAAAAAAAATTATTATTATTATTTTTAATTTTATATAGGCATTTTTAGCTTTGTATAATTACTCTGGTGTATTTTATATATATATACTGAAAAAGTATATGTATATTAATTGTCAACCTTTTTTTAAGATAGAGAAGCCAATAATAAAACTATCAATATAGTAAATTTTTCCAAATCTCGTTCCTCAACAAAACGATTTACAATTTGTTGAGCATCCATATTTTTTATTTAAAAGGTATAGTCTTCCTTGCATTAATCATATTACGATATTTATTATCGCACTATGATTACTGCAAATAGTGATATGATATTTGGAAAAAGTGGAGGAAGAAATTATTTATAATTACCGCGACTTTTAAGATTTTTAGCACTAAAATGAGATCTAACTTCTGAAGTGATGATTAAAAAAATGAAGAATACAGTATTGCTTTATAGAACTTTATCAAACTTTTGAGGCAGAATAATTTAATGGGTAAAAAAAAATCACTTTAAAATCTTACCGGATTAGGCTAACAAGTGTCGACACAATTTATACTATCAGAAAAGTTTACTGAAAAAAACTAAATGAACAAAAATTATTCTAAGATTTATATTTATAGATTTTACAAGCAGACATATACATATTTCAGAACCTTCATTTAATCCCACCTGCTTGAAATATATGAACAAAGACATATAAAAATGGCAAATAATCTCTCAAATGCGTTTCTGGCTGAACCTGCATTTTTCAGTTAGATCAGATCACAATCTGTTAAATGTATCATCATCATTTATTCAATATTTGTCATATCACATTATTACAATTTGATCTACAAGTTCCAAATTTCTTACATTCACATATTTTATGCTGTTCATTTTAGGAAATATCATTTTAGTCTAATATATCATGTGTTTAATAAATATATTTTAATCTTTAATTGAATTTAATGATTATTTCTAACTAAAAATAATAAGCAATATCTAATATAAATATAATACAATATTTAATATAATAGATAATTAGTAATAATCGTTAAAATATTAATCTAAAGGAGATGGTCTTAAATGTGTGTGCAAAACATTTGGCTCTTATAAATCAAATTGTTGCATTATATATATATTACAAAAAAAAAAAAAAATCAAGTCAGATGTCGACCTAATTTAATAAGCTTGTATTTACAAATGTTATATATAGAGCTCGCAAAATAATATATATATTAAAATAAAGTTCAATGGATTTTTCTCAGAAGAAAATAAATATTAAAAAGTTAACAACTACAAATATTTTGGCCATATTATTAATACAGATAAAAACATAATTAATGGGATTAATTATAGGATTAAGCTTGAATAAGGTGCTTTTGACAGAAATAACTTGATACAAAGAGGAAATATAAACCTATATATTTGAAAAGCAAGGCTTTAATGGATATATTTTACCAATTCTTATTTATAGATCTAAGAATTGGACATTTAACAGAAAAGTCATTCAGAGACTTCAGAATAATGAATGAAGTATGAACAGATATATGTTAGAAGGTACAAGAAGATACTGAAAGAGAAATACATGGATGAGAGAACAAACTAGTATTATTAGCATCACTGAAGGAACTAGGATGCTAAAGTAGAACTGAGCTGGCTAAAATGGTAGAAAAGATGATAATTGATGTACAGCTGAAGTTTTAAATTGAATACTAAAAGATTGTAAAGACCTAGCTAGAAATGAGATGTGAGAGATGACATAAGAAATTTTGCTGGTGTTTTGTGGAGAAGAAAGGCAATAGATTGGATAAACTGATTTAAACTTGGAAAAACTTTCATCCTGCAGGGATTAGTAATAAGTAAATGGGAATCATTATATATTTATAATAGAGTGAACTTTTGCCATTATTGTAAACAATATAAAGATACTATAAAAGAAAATAAATTATAAAATAAATTTGTATTTATTTATTTAGGTATGGTTTTAGATAACTTAACTATTAACCAGATATAAGAAATTCCAACAAAGAGATACATTTTAATGGCTTTATTAAACAAGATTTTCAATTCTATCAAATCCTATAGTCATTAACAATGTTTCATAGTTTGTATTTATCCATGTCAACATGTATTCCATTTATCAAGCATATGATCAACCATAGTTTATACTGAATCTGTTGATGAAACTACAGTTACATCTATGATGATTAAATCCAGCTGGCTTTATTGTTGGATCTGAAAAAAGAAATTTATTTAAAATAACATAAAAATTCCATTTTTTATCCATAATTCTTTGATAATAGATTTTCAGTTCAACATCCAAAATGGGAGTCTTGATTTGAATGGAATCTTAAATGATGAAACTGTATCTTGAGTTATTGGCAAGTCGAATCTTCTTAACAGTTTTTTATATATTTTCTGTGAAGCAATTTTTCTTCTGATATCTGGTGGAAAAATATGATAAAAACAGGAAACCACTGCAAAGAAATAGACTTAGGTATACCAGTAATATTTTTTACAATAATATTTGAGTATTTAGAAATTTAGTATCAGATGCTTTTCCTCTGAACAAAACACAATGCTAATGCTAAGAAAGTTGATTATAAAGACCTTGCATCACAATTCCAAGTTAGTGCCCTACTCATGGTCATCAAAAAACAATAATAATATCATCCTCTAATAAATCAAGTGTTTAGTTTGAATACTAAACTAAGCTTCTTTGATTTTTTTCTGTCATCTCTTTTTTATAAATCACCTGATAATACCTGGTTTAAATCGATGCCCATATTATTTTTCATGATTACAAAATCCTGTCACCTTTATAAAATTAGTTTTAGCTTTTTTGTCATAAGTGAATAATGCATCATTCTCAAATTCATCTTAGTTTCCCATAATATATAGAATGGCAATTCCATTAGCTCCATCCACAACCTATACTACAACAGATCTATATTTACTCTATATTTTATATTATTGATTAACCTGTTCAAATTTATAGGTGTTCTAAAGCACACATTAAACTTAGCTGCATGTATTACTGCAATTTTATTTCCAATAGTCAGTACCATTTTCTAACAATATTCATTTCTTACAATGTCTGTTTTTTCTTTTATGTAATAATTTTTTTAATGTTCTACATATTTTATATTGAAACAGTATGATTTCATCATCATACATTTCACCTATTCTAGAAATCAGTAGCCTTCATTTTCCTAGTTCAAACCCTAAAGGTACACATATATATAACAATATATTTGGGAATTTAACATGTATAAAAACGTATATTTACATGTATATGTGTGTAATTGTATATGCACACACGTTTGCTATAATTGTATATATTTTGTAATAATTTTATTTGCTAAAGAAATGGTATATTCACATCTGAATATTATCATTATATAACGTACACACCTTATAATTGTATAAATATTCATCTTATGATTTTAAATAATTGAATTGGTTTCAAGCTGGAAAAATTGTATTAGATAAGAACAGAATTCTCTAAAGTATTTCAAACTGGCTTTAAAGTACCCAATTACTTAACCATGTAGAGCAACTAAAAACAAAGGTGGATGTCTCACGTATAGGATAAAACGCTAGCAGCTTAAATCTCTTTCAGTAAAAGAAAAGGAGAAGCAATCCAATGTTTAAAAAAAGAACTTTACCAATCTCATGAGACACCGCCGGTACAAATCCAGATTTTAGGATTCTTAATAAAATAAAAGTTGGACAATTAAACCTGCACTGGAATCCAGATTGGAACTGGAATCTGAGAAAAATAAAAGGAACAATGAATAAACCTGAAATCAATCAACCGATTCGTCTGAAGCTGATGCAATTAAGACTTCTTAGATTTTAATGTCTAAAAATAAAGATTGTGAATGAACTGTAAGAGGAGGGGTTAAAAAAGTATAAAAAAGGCAGTTGAAAGAAAATTGTCATCCATTTTTGCTTTACTCGTGTTTCAACTTATATCCAGGCAGCAGGCCCTGTTTCTACCATGCAAATAAGTGGCTAGAAAAGCTAAGGCCATCTTCCCGATGGTCAAGAACCATTTATGGAGCCCGGAGATCCAAACCACAGCCCTACTTAAAGAATAGCCAATGATGAACCAGCTCAGATCAATCAGTCCATGTGTGTATTTCATACTTTCAAGCTGCAAGCCTCCAGATAAATAACCGGTAACCACTTCTCAATCAAACTAAATCTAAAAGCTATAGCTATCTATAAATCTTTCCTAAAGCTAGCTATATAATAAGTAATGTGCACAAACTCTTCCATTCAAATCTTATAAATTAATCACACTATGTTTAAAAGGTGTATTCTCTCTTAAAGTAATTAACTGTATTAGATAAACGTATCTCAACCTGTATAATTTTAAAATGCTTTAAAAGTTAAATGTAAATCTTGCCTGATCACAAATTCTTAAATCTCTTTTTTAAATTCAACTTATAAAAGCTTATTTGCCTTATTATTTTCTCTATTTGCGTCTATACTTTTGCATCTATATATATATATTTTGTTAAAATGCATTTATTGATTTATGCTTTGCCTTCAGAGCAGAGACTATTAATTATTATAACTTAAAGAGATGTTTTGTTCTCAAGTAAAGTAATTATGCTGTTTGGCATTTCTATAGATTGTCTCTGGTCCGAAACCTACTTTGATGTATTATTTGAACTGCTATGCGTAGCTTAAATTCACATATGTTGCTTATTAAAAGGTTTGTTTGGTTAAATAAGAGAGTGATAATTTAAGGCATATTCAGTAGTTAGCCAAGTTTAAGCCCCAGATATGCTTTAGACCCCCTTAATGTAATTGCATATAATATGTAGTTAATTAATAAACTAGACCAATTTTAATAAAGTCCTCTTTAGCACAATTTCAGTGTTTATTTAACTAACTGGCGTAGGGTAGTTTGCAGAAGAAACTATAGATTTCGCGCTTTACTAGTTGTTATAATTAAGATTCCAAAAGCGTTGTGAATGAGTTTTTATGAAGCACTGAGGTGCATTCCACCTTGCTATCATATAATTATTAAGATAAGATTAGGTTTTAAGGGCTATCTTATCATCCTTAGTTCGGACAGCCTTCTCTTGAATGGGATAATGATTTTAAGGGTCATTCCCATTTCCTCCTTTAAAAACTGGAACACCGGAATCCAGCATCTTATATCGTGGCTGTTCGAGCATCCGAACTAAAAGTTCATGTATAGCAGGCGAGCAGTATCTGAGAACCGAGCAAACGTTGCTGAATCTCATGAGTAAAAGCGCATTCAAGACGCATCTGATGTAATTTGCATAGCGCCGTAGCCTCAGAAGTTATGCTACAAAATGCCAGTTTATCTGCTGTATATTAATTGTTCAGCATTGATCTGAACCTAAGATCTAGTTTATCTAAGAATATCTACATAAAGAGCCCATTGACTGCTCATCGCGTAATGATAAATTTAAGTACACATTGTATAAAGTTCCCACTCTCTTAGAGTTTAACCCTTAACATACTGAGTAGGAATGGCAGAACATAAGTTAGACATCAGTATAGACGTAAAATAATTATTAACGTATAAAAGATATAATAGAATAATGATCGTTAAGTACAATTGATTACAGAACGTGTAGTCCGTATTTTCACCATCCCACCTGTGAGTGGAATATTCAGTATATTTAATTGTTATTGTTTGTGTTTTGTCAATATTAAATAATTTTAAAATCTATTAACGTCTGCAGTATTATTCATTTTATTTATATTAAATCACCATCCATAATGATTTTATATGCATTAGATAATTAGCCATAGGTTGTGTGAGTGTATTTGGTTAGGCTAGAAAACATTTAGTTAAATATCCCCGAGTCTCTCGTTTTACCCTTTGCTATTGCCGGTGCGGAAATTGAGAGATTATGAGTGTAACCTCATATATGTATTGGTGAAGGAGCTGAGGTGCGGTCAGATTTGGTCTCAAACCCTCATCTAGATCAGCCTGGGTATAATTTACCAAAACTCTGGATTTTGTTGCATGGATGTTCAAATATGACTGTTACAATATATATATCAGCTTCATTAATACCAGCTTTTATTTTATTACAAATAAAAATTTCCAAATCTTAAATTTTGTTAGATTCTAACATACATAAACAATTATTTTGATGCGAAAATGATCTCAAGACCACATTCTAAATTTTATTAAATGACTCTTAAACTGTTTGATATTAGTAAGTGTGTTAATATAATATCTCAAGTGTCAAAGTTATATAAATATGCAGGCTTAAAAGCATTTTTACATCAAAATAACTCTTTATACAGGTTTGAGTCTGACAGAATTGAGAATTAGTTAATTTATACTGTAAATAAATTTGACATTGGCTTTTAAATTACCTACGAAATTGAACAGATTAATCAGTAATATGGAAACAAAAGAAGATACATGGATCAACTTAAAATATCATCCATTCTGTTAAATATAATTTATTGGATTGTGCTCATTATGGGGGGGGGGGGACTCAAGCGAATTAGAGGACAAGAATGGCAATATTCGCTTATGCACAAAAAAGCTAAAACTAATTTTACAAATGAGTAAATATTTAATAATCATAAAAAAGAACATGGAACATTGATTTTATCTAGGTATTATTGAAATGATTTGTGAAGAAAGAATTGATAAAAAAAAAACAACACTGATTTGATACTGCTAAATGAATAATGACTCATTCAAATAAATAAAAAATAGCTTTTTAAATTGTTTTGATTATCATGAATATGTTACTAATTCCTTGAAAGTATACTTGATTTTTCAAATTAATTTTATACTTTATTCTTTGTTATATTAACTCTATATTTTATACACCAAAGTAAAATAAACATCTAGCAATAAAGGTACCAAAAAAATTTAAAAATTTTCTTCTCAATCATGGTTTCCCCTATTAAACAAATAGATCTCAAGTAAAAATTACTAACCAGTATTATATATATATACAATCAATAGGTTGAATTCACTCTATTTAAAATTAAGTAAACAAATTAAGCATATATAAAAACAAGTGCTAAGAGACAGGGAATAACATCCATATTTTGAGAAGTTTTATTTACTTTGTATAACTTATTGGAAACTTCCGTTACTTCCTGTTTAGTTGCATATAATCTGAGTTGTTTATTATTTACAGATATTAAAACTGAGTTTCATTTCATGCTTAGGGGATGTTTAAACTAAATCTCTGCTCTGATTCTCTAAATATTTAAATGGTATTTCTTATCATTTACTCTATCCTATCATAATCAGACCCTTTAATTATATTTTGATATTATTTTCAATATACTATTATTGATTATTTGAATATTGTTATTTAAGTTTTTTCAAAATACCTAATGAATAGATCAAGTTCATTCCCTCATTTAAAATTATATAACTAAAATATGCATATATAATATCATATGCTAAAAAATAGGTGGTATCATTTGTCTTTTGGGAAGTTTATTTACAGTATATAAGTAATTGGAAGTTTCAGTTTATGTCCTGTTCAGTTATATATATATCATTTGTTTTTATCGATGCATATGATCTTTTATTATCTCACTCTCAGGAAAACTGACCAATTTCTATTCAATTTTATCACCTTGTGGATGTTTGTACAAATGATAATATACATTGTAAGTTTTGATTTTATCAGAGCATCATTTACATTTAGTTCAATTCTATCATAACCATCAATCAGTTTAGAAATCAGACCTTTTAATTAGATTTTAATGAGATTTTTAATATGCTATTATTGATTATTTGAAGATTATTTAGGGTTTTTTTAAATACATATATATATATAATAAAAGTAATGTAAATGCTATATTATAGTTTAAATTCTTTTAGCGCTTTTGATTATGTGGTAATCCTCATCAGCTTTAAATGAATTTACCGTTAATTTTTTTATATATATAATATTTTTTAAACCAGGTATTGTATTTTACATTTATTATATATATATATAATCAGAGCATATATAATTGCAAAGTTTGTAGTTTAGGAGTTTATATAAAATTTGAGAATCAGAAGAGAAAGGATTGCGCTGCAATTCATGGATTTTTTTCTAATCCATGTATTTATAAAAAAAAATTATGACTTGTAATCTTTTAATAGATAAATATTGTAAACTATATTTAAACTTCTTTTTTTATTTTTTAGCTCTAATTTTATTATCATCATCATTATCTTCCAAAAAAAGACACTTGCATATCTAACCAGACCACATTCACCAAAGTCTTCTCTCTTTTGCTCTAATTTTAAATATTCATTGTCTTCTTTAAAATCATTGTTTAATTTTCTTCTTCTCTTATCTCTTTATCTCACATCTTATACCATCATATATTTTATTAATTCCCTAATTCTAAATACTTATCTACTCCAGTCTTCATTTTTTTCATAATTAGCTTAATAAATAATCTTTTTATTGACTCTTTTCAAACATGTCTACAACTTGTTCTTTTATTTCTCTTTAAATCTGCATTTCTAAAGCTCCCATTTCCTTTTTTCTTCAACAGCCTATGTTTTCTGCTTTAAAAAAAAGAAAAAAAACATTTTATAAATCTCTTTCTTAAAAAATCTAATTTTAATGTTGCTCAGAATTATCTTCTATCTTTATTAAAAGCTTTTATAAACATTACAATTTTTACTCACTTTGCTGAGTCATTTCAGTTATCAGCTGTTCAACTTACTATATATTTAAAAACATTAAAGTGGTCAGTGATTTTCAGTCCAATGCTCACTCTTCATCTTTTTTTTTTTTTTTACCAATTTTTATAATACTTTTTTATCTTAAATTTTTTATAAGTTTTGTTTAATTCTACATAAAATTTTATTGAGCTCAGTTTCACTGTTTGCAAAACTGCTATATCATCAGCAAACCTGATGCACTAATACTCCTACCTAGAATGCTAATTACATTCTTATTAAGGAGACGATATTATTTAATAAATTATATAAATATAATTAAACAAAACATGAGGCAAATAAGATTTTTAAGCTACATTTATCATTGTATTTAATTTCTTTTTCCATGATGTTCATTTAACTTACATATATTTTCAGATTTATAGAAACTTCAATTCCATCGCTTTCTTTTTTTAATATATTTAACAAAATTCCTTTTCAAAATCAGTTAAACAAATATTAAATTTTTGTGTTTATATATATAATGCTTTGAGATGAACTCATTAACACTTTACTTTCTTATTTACACATATACATACATAGGTTTCCATTATATCAATTGCATTTTTATTCCTCTGCAGTTTTCTAAATTTAAACTACATTAAATGAAACTTGGCATTTGTCGATTTTTTTAATCAAGAATTATATTACAAATATCAATCACAATTCTCTCAAACTTTTTTTTTTCATAATTTCAATAATTCGACTGGAATCTCAGTCGAATTTCTCTGCCTAAAGCTAATCCTCTTACAATTTCGTACTTTATTTTTGCTCTACAAATTTTATTGTAATTTGAAAGACTTTTTTTTTTTCAATTAAAAATAAAGACTTGTTATATTTGTCATATAAATCATTGATATATATTTCCCATCTTTTCAGTGTATCAGTTTTTTTTACTATATTCTACAATTATTTTCAATCAGTATTTTGTTCCTTACTCTTCTTTTTATTCCCAAACTGTACGTTGTTCTATTATAAATGAAATTGCTTTTATCATTTCTTTGGAGTTTCTTTATTTTTTTGAAATTCCTACACTACCACTCTCTTTTACCTTTATCTGTTCTATGATTCAATTCCCAATTATGTTATTTATTCATGTATTTTCTCCTCTTCTTTTCTTAAAAAAACTTTAATATTCTTTCATTTTAAATCCAAATATTTTTTATTTATTTTCTTAACCACAGCATTTTTTAATTTTTTTTTTTATTAATTTCTATTTTTTATTTGAATTTACTACATCAGTTAGACTATTATTATTTATTTTTATTTTTTATCTAACTCTGAATTTTTTTTCCAATATTCAATTTTTATTTATCTATTGACCATTCTTTCCTCCCTCGTCTATTTATTCATTTAAATGTTAACTTCAATTCTATCTTTGTTAAATTTTAATCAAATTTATATCACCTAATATATTTAAATGCACTTTGATACTGTTGTAAATCAAAACATAATCCCTTTAAATATATTCTCATTCTTTGGACCTTTTCCATGTGTAAAGTTTTTTTTTTTTATCTCTATTCAACAACTTCCAACAATTTTAATTATTTTCACTGTCTGATCACAATATTATAATTCACTTTATCAATGTACATCTGTTTATATATTCCTTTTAAATATTTTTTAATATTTTATATATATATATTTTGCTTTGTCATCTTTACAGTAAATCAGATCTTTTCGAAATGCTTTTTTCTCTCTTACTACTGTTCATTTTCTGGAATGCTATTTACACAGTTGTATTTTGTTCTTGAATCTAAAACAATATCACTAAAATTATGTTTGCTTTTATCTCCTGAATCCAAAATTCTTACTTCTTTTTTCTCTATAGATGATTCATTTTATTTCAATATTTTCTTTTTTACATTTAACAATAAATTTGCATTCTTCTCTGCTTACTCATTGTCTTAACATTCCAGTACATATTTTTTAATAATATTTTTAATTCTAATGCCATCAAACAATTGATACGGACCTGATCAATATAATCAATCCTGAGAATTATCATTTTAGATCAAGTATGTTTTTAGTGCTTTCTCCAGATATTTCAGTTGTTTGGGGTTTTTTTTAATTTGTCTGTACGACAATTATCAATGCCGTTTTTTAATATATACACTTTAAATTGACCTATGACTTACAGATTAAATGTTTATAAAGTTCTACACTATTATTAGTATATAATTATATAAAAAGAAAAAAAATGTATTTTATTATTTTTAAAGGGGGTGGGAGAGTTGTTTATATTATATATATACACACACACACACACACACACAAACAACTTAGAAAAAAATATATTTCAACTAATTTAAAAAATATGATGAAAAAATGGTAGTTAAATTTAATTTATATTATCAAATAACAACAACAAAATGATTGATAGGAGATGTGAATGGTTAAAACTGTTACTTAACTAAGAGCCATTATCGGTAAAAAACAAAGAAACTGCAATTTAAATTATTCTAACGATGGAAAGACAAAAATACATTAATAAAATAGAATTACTTAGGGATAAATATACATGCGAGTAAAAATAGAAAATATATTAATCATACACTTCTATATATGCGGAAATATAAAATAGAATTTTAATTTGAGCATATGGTAATATGTAACTTTTATAGAATATACAATATTATTACCGCTATAATTATATATATTGTATAAACACAAATTTAAAAAAATAAAACAAAAAAAAAAGATAAGTATCAATAAAACGAGTGAGGGACAATAAACTGAAAAAAATAATTACAACTCAAGTACATATACATACACTTTAAATTAAAACTTAAATACTATATTAAAAGCTAATTAACTAACAGCTTCTTAGTCAAGCATTGGTGGCCTAGCGATTTGCTTCCCAGTCAATGCTTTGACATATAAAAAAATAAATTATCAGCTTTTTAATTAAAAAGATTGCACAAATAAGTACTTTGACTGTTAAAAATATGAATAATAAAATACTTTTAAGATGTTCAACACTTCCATTCTTTTTCCATTGCTTTTATTAAATTTTTAAAAAACTTAACTTCTAATGCATTTTAGAAGACTACTAGGCAGTCAAAACTAGCATTTTGAAAAGAAAAAAAATTGAGATTTGCAAAACACTGCTAAACAATCAAATCTTTTATAGGGAATCTTTTTGAGGGAAATACATTAGAAAGAGTATACAGTGAAATTGTAGTATGCACTGCTTCAAGATAGACTACTTCTCTTACACATTACCCTATCCCTTCAAAGTAAATAATCAAAAGATTAAAAAATATTAAATTTAATAAATTTTATAGCCTAGATATTATTCCATCTCTGAGTACCATACACAGTTATATTTATTAATAATGTTCCTTTAGTTTACATTAAAAGGACTTACAATTTTTTCCTTGCTTGATTATTTTTTCTGAGTTTGATGTTTTTTTATGCAATAAAATATTATCTAAATATAAATCCAAAAGTTTTATAAAAAAAATAAAAATTCATAAGATATCTTTTTTAAGCAATAAAATGAAAGTTATTGATTTAGTAAAGAAGTATAAAAAGTTGTTGAATACTGTCAGACAGCTTAAAGTTTGAAAAGTATAAGTGAGAATCTAAAATAAATAGTAGTATGACTGTATAAATTTTGAAATTAATACATAATTGACACTATCAAAACAATTAGAGAGTGAGAAGTCTACTGAAAATAAAACTGTTATTATAATTCTATACATATATAAACAAATTATTAAAAAAAGGATATCATCCAGAACATGTTTAATTGGAATGAAAGTCTGATATTTAACTATTCATTTTATTTGAAAAAGTATGGTTCAGTAATTTTTCTTTATTTCTGAGCAAAGAGGAATAAGTAAATGCACATACAATATATATATATTTACATTTAATATTTTTAATGTTTAATGTAGATGTAAATTAATTAGTAAATGGAATCATTATATATATATATATATGTGTGTGTGTGTGTGTGTGAAGTTAAATCCACAGCTAAGGTGTATTGATGTGCAGCAACCAATCAGACTGGTCCTGTAAGCTGATGAAAACAATAGCAAATTTGTCCAAGCTACACTAATTTTAAAAAGATCCATTTATTAATTAATTTACATATATATATAAATGTTCTCTCTCACTTTATTATTAATAACATTTTTTTTTCACTTTATTTATACTTTACTTATTATCACTGCTGTTAAATACTTGTTTTAACAAGAAAAATAAAAAAGCTTTGGGGAGTAAAGAAGTAGGTAACTGTGTTGTATATATAATGTAGTGTAGGTAAAAAAAAAAAAAGAGGGGGGGGGGGGGTATATTGATAAATGAAAAGAAAATGTTATTGTTTTTTATGATAAGGCTTAGATGCTTTTTATTTTATTTTTAATTGTATTGATAATTATAAGGATATAAATATATATTTTTGTAGATTCTTGAAAATGACTACAAATAAAGTGATCAAAATGTTGGATGTTTAAACAAGTCATCATCATCATCATCAACCATTATCAATCCACTTCAGGATGAAGGTCTCTCCAAGTTCAATCCATCTTCTCTGATCTTTACTTTAGCTTCTCTTCTCCACATCACCCCTGGACATTTTCCATTTTCATCCATCCAACTCACATGTGGTCTCTTTTGGGTCTTTTACAATCTCTTGGAATCAGATGTAAGATTTCAATTGTTCATCTATTATCATATCTTCTAGAAATATGTCCATCCCAATTTCACTTCAGTCTTTTAATTTTTTCAATGAAGTCAGTAACACCTGTTTGTTCTCTTACCCATATAATGTGTTTTCGATCTTTTCTTGTTACTCCCAACATGCATCTCCCCATACTTTTTCAAG
This sequence comes from Epiperipatus broadwayi, assembly GCA_028023455.1. Taxonomy (NCBI): domain Eukaryota; kingdom Metazoa; phylum Onychophora; class Udeonychophora; order Euonychophora; family Peripatidae; genus Epiperipatus; species Epiperipatus broadwayi. The sequence continues at coordinate 2,683,266 of JAQFVV010000035.1, forward strand.
TGGTCTGAAGTCTCTCTATTGCACTTCTAGATCCGTAAGGAAGAACTGGTAAAACACATTTATTAAAAACTTTTTCAAACACATAGGTATATTTTTTTAGTATCAAGTTATTTCTACCATGAGCATTCCAACCAAGTTTAATTCTATGATTAATTTCATCCATTATGTTTCTGTCTGTATTAATAATATAACCAAGGTATTTGTAGCTGTTAACTTTTTCTAAGTCATCGTAATCAATCTTTATTTTCATATTTTGGGAACAACCATTAAACATTACTTTAGTCTTTTCAACATTTATCTTTAGTCCTCCTTTCCTACTTTCAACTGATAATTCCTGCAATATTTTCTGCAGCTCTAAACCATTATTTGCAAAAACAACTACATCATCTGCAAAATGTAAATGACTTAAATAATCTCCATTTACTTTTACTTCTTTAGCTTCCCATTTTAATCCACAAAATACTTCTTGCAGCACTGCTGTAAAAAGTTTAGGAGATATAGAGTCAACCTGTCTTACACCCATCTTAATGTTGACTTTCCTAATATCATTATTTAATCTAATTGTTGCTGTTGCATTTTTATAAATATTCTTTAAAATATGACAGTATCCTGGTTCTATACCTTGATGATCCAATGCTTTAATTACTGAAGAAATATTTATAGAATCAAATGCCTTTTCATAATCTACAAATCCAAAGCATAATGGGAACTCATATTCATTTGTCCTTTCTATAACTTCTCTTAATACCTGGATATGATCTACTGTATTAAAACCACTTTTAAATCATTTTCTCTTGGTTGGTGGAAATCCAATGTTCTCTGTAGACGAGTTGAAATTATCTAGGTAAAAATTTTGTATAAAACTGATAAAAGGCTGAAAGGTCTGTAAGTAATTTCTAATATCTTCTTTATCATCTTTTAAAAATATTAATATTAATACTGCATTCTTCGAATCATCTGGTACATCTTTATCATTTAGACATTTGGTATATAACTTTGATCATTTTTTTCTGTTTCTTCACCTGCTTCTTTTAATATATCGATTATAAATTCCATCATTACCTGGAGCTTTTCCTTTCTTCATAAATTTAATTGCATGTCTCACTTCTTCATTTAAAATTCTGGGCAATTCGGAAGATATAATAGATATAGGACATACATATTCTTTATTACTATATAATCCTTGATAGAAGTTTTCTACTCATTTCAAGATGTCATCTCTTTTTTTAATAATAATTCCATCTTTTTTTCTTATTGCAGATATAAATTTCCTACCAATACCAAAATGTTATTTTACACTATTGAGACTTTTATTCTCTTCTACAGCTTCCCTTGTTAGTTCACAGTTATACTTTTTTATATTATGTTCAACTCTTTTCCTCACCATTTTTACAAAATTAGAGATATTCAATCATTTTTAATGCATCATTTTTGTATATCTTCATATTCCTTTTTGTCTTCATAAAATCTCTAGTCTCAGTAGTAATTTTATTGGTCAATTGATGCTTTTTTCCACCAGCTATTTTTGTTGCAGGTTTTAAAAGTGTATCAGTTATTTTCATATTAATTTCATTCAAATCTGAATCATGTTAGTCCATAGGTGGAGCTCTTAGTGGAAAGTCATTCTCCTCACAGCTTGCACAGAATGGCTCAAAAAGGTTGGTTTTGCAGCAGTAAAAGGTGCCTTTTATATTTATTTGGCCATTTAAAGGCCTTATTTTGCTGCTAATACACTCTTTCATTCATTAAATCTCAGTTTTAGTGCATTTTAATACAATTTCCCTGTCTACCTTATGCTATCAACATTTAACTACCTCATTTCCATGCCCATGGACCATAAATGGTTTTATTCTCCCTTAGACTCTTAAAATATTTCTCCTACTCCAATTCTTTCTGACTCAGAACTTGTTTGTAAAGTTTTTTGTTTGTTGTTCCAGTTATTTAGGCAATTTTTAATGATATTTTTTTCCTGACCCACCCCCTTCCTCTGGGGTAATTACCCATCTAAAATTCCACTCAATTTTCTACTATTAATAACAAGTTTTCCAGTGATTTTTTTGCTTTTACATTAATATATTTAATTTTTCCATTTCAAAATTGTTTTTTTCATTTTACTTTTCATTCTTTCAAATGGTTTAAAGATGGCCACTGCCCCTAGTGGAAAAAACATGCAGAGTTCTAAACTACAAAAACTAAACCCTTCAAAATTATCCAAAGTTAATCGAATTTCAAACAAAACTAGACTAATGTCATCATCACCAAAGAACCTATTTCAAAGTCTCCATCTCGTTGCCCTCTGGACTTTCTTCTTTTTCAGGCTGTGGTTTGCTCTATCAAAGGTAAAAAGCAAGCCAAAAAGAACATGACCTATCATAACATCATTCCAAGTACAATGGTGAAAACTAAAATTACTCATCCACAAAGGACAAAAATCAGCCTGTTGCATCTAAGCATAACTCAGAAACCTCCTCATTCATCTCTGAAACCTCTAAAGACTTAATATATAGCAATTCCTTTAAAGTTAATGTCACATATGGATCCTCCTATCAATCCACCAGGGCAACCAAGCCTATCAACATTGCTTCTTACTAAAGACTCTTCTTTGCCTGGACTACACACCCTTTCCATATTCCCTTCCCATTTCATATGTATCCCCTTCACCATACTGTACTTGAATTTTATTTTGCCATGTAATCATCTCTTTGTAAACCTTTCTAACTGTTGTATATTTTGTCTGTTTGATGAATAAAAAATTTTATCACTGGGGAAAAAAAATCTGAATCATGTTTAAAATCTACTAATACTTGAAACCGATTTGTAAGTTCTAATTTAAATTCATTAGAATGTTTCTGATGATTAAGAATATCAACTGTAAATATTGTTTTTCGTAATAATTTTTGTTCTCTAGTTTTGCATTAACACTTATCTTACTAATCAATGATCATTTCCTGTGTTAAATTTATTAAGAACATTACAATCTTGAAATATGTATTTTCTGTTAGTCAAAATACAATCTAATTCTGCTGTACCTTTCCTTTCAACATTTTTCTCAAAAAGAGAATTTATAATATAAAGTTTTTCTTTTTCTGCAAACTCCACAAGTCTATGTCCTCTCTCATTTCTATTACCATAACCAAAATTACCTACAGCATTTTCATCTTTCATTTGTTTACCAATTCTAGCATTAAAGTCTCCCATAACAATTTTAAAATGTTAATTACTCTGTCAAAAGTCTTTTGTAGATTCATATAAAAATCTTCTATTACTTCATCACTATGAAAACTTGTTGGGATACAAACCTGAATTATCTGCATTTGGTATCTGCTATTAAGTTGTATAACCAATCTTGCCATTTTTTCCCATACACCATCAATCTCCATAATGCTGTTCTTCAACTTTTTATTTATAATGTATCCTACTCCACTTGTATTTCCAATATTTGTGCCTTTATAGTGGAGTACATGTTCATTTTTTAAATCAATTGTCTCTTCACCTTTTCTTCTAACTTCACAAAGTGTTTAAACAAGTATATATATGGTGATGGAAAAAATAGTTTTTGGAAAGAAAAAAGGAGAGTATATATTTTTTGATTGAATTTAGTGGATTTTATTTATACTATAAAAATGTGTTATGTGTGTGCGTGCGCGCATGTTGAAAAGTACAGTACACATACAATTCAATAAACAAACATATTATATTGTAATGAAAGTTTATCAATAAAACTTGGTATACAATGTACCCTAGGAAAGCTTGGAACAAATTATAGCAGATTTCTTGGCTACACGGTAGTTTTTTTAAACATTTAATGAAATACGTAATGCAAATATTGTTTTGAATAAAAAGAAAATCAAAGGTTATATATGTAAATAATTTAAATATAAACAATTTTTATAGTTTTATGATACATTTTTTAAGCTAAACAAAGATCAACAAAGTGAATTTAAAAAAAATACAGGATAAATACGTGCTTGCATAGAATTTTATTGTTTATTATTTTTATTTTACTTTCAACTATTTATATTTTCATTTAAGTAATTTATTATTATATCATTTGCTTTAATTTTCAGTGATTTGAAAATATTCATCTAATTAATTTTTTTTTAAATATTCACTTTTTAAAAATTAAATATAAGTGGAGAAGAAAAACTATATATATATATTTCGATTTGATTTTTATTTATCCTAGATTTATTATAAATATAATCTTATGTTAGTTAGGTAGCTACTTTAATTAATTTTATTATTATTATTATCATTATTATCATCATCGTTATTATTATTACTAGAAGTTAAATGTTATTATTACTATTATTTATATTGGAAGTTTAACAAATACATACATATTTAAAACTTCCAATATAAATAATAGTAATAATAACATTTAACTATAATTTGAGAATCCGTTTATTTAGAATTGAGGGTGCAAAATGTTCACAAAGTAAAGCAATAGTATTATAAAAACAAGAATACAGTTTATCATATTTCCCCTACTAGTGATTATTTATCTTTTCAACATGTGTGTGATAAGGTGGGTCCCCAATATGAGATGGCAATGAGAGTAGTGGGTCGTGTGAAAGTCTGAGTTCAAATCCCGCCTATATTACATATATAAATGCAGGTTTAAACCTGTACATTGTATTAATAAAAGAAACCATAAATTTTCAATGGCATGCATTATTTACAAATTTAAACCAGGTTAAAATTTTAAAATTTCTTTTTTTTTTTTAATATTAAAATGGATGAAGCAAAATAATATATATATGTAAAAAAGAATGTCTAATATAAAAATAGTTTTGTTGGAAATTAGATATGTAATATGTGATTAATTTATTTAAGGCCAGAACGTAAATACAATATCTACGATCTAACCTAAGTTGATCAACTTAATGCTCTCAACATTTAATTCATATTTCTATAGCATTTAATATATACTTAATTATTTTGAACTTATATATATACACACACAGGAAAAAGGATTGATGATTGATTGCATTCTGTTTAGCATCTTAATTTATATGACCGAATTTTCTGAATAAGTTTAAAATGGTGCCAATATAAAGCAAGCTGATTATCATCAGTTACCATTATTGTAGATTTTGATGGGTCTACTTTTCATTCTGTTACAAAATATATATAATGTTGTACAAATATTGACACACACTCTAGGAAAATATCAATACAACAAGCAACAAAACACGCTCAGAATATGCACAACCATTGAAACAAAGAATTAAACCCCCATTCTAACACCCTACTAATCAACATGTAAGAATGGTAGCAATAATAAATTTATATTTAGAAAGAAAAAAAATTGACACACTCTCTCACCAGTCATTGTTTTAAGACCATAGGTGGTCTATATATGATTACAGCTTATTCTTTAAATAAACCAATAATTATTGACCATGCCTAAATTAGGTGCAGCAGTAAAGTATCTGACTTGGGATTGGGAGTCCCAGGATTGATTCTGGGTGCTCACAGTTCTTGAATTTATTATGAACTCCTAAGTTATAAAGCCCTGCACAATTTGGTGCAATAGATTGCACATTCAATTTTGGATTGGAAGGTCTCGGAATCAATTTTGGCTCTCATAGTTCTGGTACTTTCATATGTCTTTTTTAAACTTATTATGAACCTGATTTTTAAATCAGCATAAAAAAATTTTTATTTGTAACCATCTGTGTCACTGAATTTTATTAGTTTATATAGATGACATAATTAATAAAGTAATGATTTATATATCTGTAATATTGTGGAGCAACTACTCTTCACACGTGCTTAAACTGACACACATTCTGTCAATAATTGCTTTAAAACCATAGGTGGCATATTTATGGTTAGAACTTAATCTTCAAATAAATCAAAACAATTATTGATAATGCCTAAATTATGTGCAGGGATAGAGCATCTGACTTGAGGCCTGGAATTGATTCTGTTGCTCACAGTTTTGGTGCATGAATTCCTCATGAATTTCCAAGAATAGTCATTTTTGCCTGCATGGTTTGGCACAGTAGTAAAACATCCAACTTGGAATTGGAAGGTCCCAGGATCAATTCTCGTACTCACAGTTCTGGCACTATCACATCTCTTTTTTTTAACTAATAGATCCTGTTTTTTTAATCAGCATATTACTTGTGCAAATTCAATTTTTATAAAAGAAAGTTTCTCATTTTTAATTACCTGTGTCACTGAATTTTATTAATCTACATAGGTGTCATAATTAATAATGTAGTGATTTATATATCTGCAATACTGTGGAAAAAACTACACATCACACATGCACTAAAATTTATATGAACTTTCCTATCAATAATTGTTTTAAAATCGTAGATGGTCAACCTATGATTATATTTTATTCTTTAAATAAATCAAAAATTATTAAACTTTTTTAATTAGGGTCTGAACTTAAATTGGCATATTACTTTCTCTCTCTCTTGTGATATATAAACTGAATTTGTGCAAGTAATATGGTGATTTAAAAATCAGGCTTATAATATGTTCAAACCCTAATTTAAGCACAGTCACCAATTGTTAGTTTATTTAAAGGAATAAACTCTAACTGTAGTTGGATTACCTATGTTTTAAAACAATTATTGATGGAGAAATATGTGTTAATTTTAGTGTGTGTGTGAAGAGTACTTGCTTCCACAATAAGCCATTTATATATTTTTACAATATGTTTAAAACAGTTTCATTTATATGTACAAAGTCCATCTTATTTAACATGACCCATAAATTGAATTGCCAAATTACATAACAGTATTTTTTGGGAAGATGACTCCTTGAATCTCTCACAGATTTAGGCGCTAAATTATATACCAGCAATGGTGCACATGATGGTTTGGTCATGAAGCCAAATTATTTAATAATATGTTTCTTAAAGAAATATGTTATGAAAGCTCACTTGGTCAAACTATACAACAATAAATGGTTATTGATTAGCATAGGAAACAAGATATAGGTATGGTTTTATACACATACCAGCTTAGACAAAAATATATGTATTTAAATATCTACCATCTCTGATCATTTAATTCCAGTAATAAAATGTCATACACACTTATATAGGAGAGATAACATCTCTTAATTATATTATTGGAGCGGGGGGGAGCAGTTTTATAGATCGTCGTTTATATAAACTACATATGTAATTATTAATCAAATACAAGAGCATGAACCTTAGATATATTCTAAGATTGTAATGACAATATTATTTTATAAATTTATTCTGGAGCCAAAAGGTATTTTATTGTGCTACAGATAAATTATCATTATATGAAACTACAATACTAACATTTTATATCTCAAGGTGTTCTAGATAAAGACAGGGAACTAACATTTAAGTAACCAAATATGTTGAAGTAGCAAGTGTAATCTTATCTTCAAAGAAACTATTAAGTCAAATTAAAAAAAAATCAAAATAAACAATTTATTAAGAGAAAAATTATTAATCATGCTTAAGAAATATTATATGTATATTTTAATAATGAGAACTCTCCCTTTTAATCAAATATCAAGATTCAATGATTTATGAAATTATTACAGATACTCAAATACTGTGAATTAATACGATTAGGCGTAATCCATTATCGTCAATTATATTAATAATTTATAAACTAATCAATTTTCATATATCTATATGTTTCCATACAATTGATCAAATCGATATATATATATATTAATCTTAATATTCTTTATGTAAATATTTAACTTTACCAACGGCCCTCTTTATTCATAACAAATCCCCAATGACTCTCTATTATAAAAATATCCACAAGCTAAGCATATATATATAATAAATTAAGAGTTATTTATGATCTCTTGTTAATATGAGAGATTCACATATTCTTATGTTAAGAATATATATTCTTATGTTAATAATATAATAAAATAGTCAATCTGTAATCTAAAACATGACTATTAAGACATCATTTAAAATTACATTCTTTAACGCTCTTACATCTTAAAAGAAAAGTTAACAACTCTCAATAAATAAAAGAAATTATTTTGTATTTAAAAATTAAATTGCCTCAACGCTTACCTAATAAAGTGAAAATTTCAATCAAATTGTTACAAAATTTTTAATCACGGGTAGTTAAAATAAATAAATGATTATACATCAATTGTGAAAAAAAAAAAACAATTCTGAACCATCACATTGTTTAATGGACTTGAAACAAATAAGTAATTAAAAAGAAATTTGTTTTAATACTAGCATAAATATTTGAACTTACCAAAGTAGTATTAGAAAAGTTTCGTTTGGACATGAGTAAGTTGCAGGTGAATCCACCTATGCCGCTAATATCCTAAAGATGTATTTTCTGATGATTTCACAATTAAAGGTAAAAGTAAATAGAAATATGATAATGCTAACATATATAATTAATTACTGTAGATCCGTCAGATTTTGTAACAACGCAGACTAGTTGAGTTATTAAACGTATACTTTTTAATGCGAGCTATAAAGAGGCGACTGTCTAATAATTTATTAAGAGAGGGGATACAGTTGCTCTATTTTATATTCAGCACACCTGTTTCTAGTAGAAACAGAAACTGTAGGGAGATTAGCTGTATGTAATTATCTAATGGGGTGTTTATTTCAAGAACATTTTTTCTGCATGTTAAAAAAAAAAACGTTAAATGCTAAGTTTGAGATAGCTTTTAAAATTGCAATAGTAGCTGGATATCGAACATATAAAACAAAGCAAGTAAAATTATATGAATCAAATACGTACTGTTATAAATAGACTCACCCGTTGGCATTGTTGATTGGTAAATTATGAACGAGAGGCAGACGATTGGTTACCGCCATTTCCAAATTACTCTGACAAAAAATAAAATAAAAAGTGGGATTTTATTATACGGCAAGTGAAGGTAAAAATTAAATACATTTAATAATTTGAAAAGCAACGAAAAACAACGAGTTGAAACGATTTTTTTTAAAGTTTTAACGTTTGAAAATCCAGGGTTTTTTTTTATTTACTGTTAATAAAGGCAAAGCGTTTATTGAAGACATTTTTAAAACAAAAGTGTCTTAGGTATCTCTTTTTAAAACTTATTTATTATATTTTCAAATAGTACACAAACACATTTTACGATATATATACATATATTGAAAAAACAATAATACAGCTAACGATATTCAAGTTCTATTTCATTACTGGATAATATTGCAATTTGCCAAAAGATTTTTAGTTAGTAACTTCTTTCCAATAGATTATTCTACACACAGACATATTTAATCACTTCATTCAACAAAATAAGAGCCTGGAACAAATAGGTATTATTAGATTTTCACAAAAGAATAGAGACAAAATGGTATTAGAAAATGTGCATTTCCTCATTAGTATACGAGTATAAAATAATATTATTCAATAAAACTCAACAAAATACTTTATCTTTTTAAACTTTTAACAAACAAAAAAATATTTTGACTATCATTAGTTATCTTTAAATATTCAAAAAACATAGAAAACAATTAATTATTGATACATAAGATCTGTTTTATAAATGTATGAAAGCAAGAATAAATCAACTATTGGTACAATTTATTTTGACAGAAGAGAGAATAAAACTTGAAAACAAAACAACTTTCAAGAGACTCTTCAAAAAAATTAAACATATTTAAATCTTTTTTTCCATTTTCTTCAATCTTGATAGTTTTATCATTAAATTATACAGATTCTATTTAATTTGATTCAATCTTTTACTCTTATTTATTAACTTCTAATAATCATATATTAAATTAGTGTATCAGTCTACACCTTTATTATACAGAACTCCCAACCAACAATAGTTTAGTGGCTCTGTCAATTATCTACTGCTTTGTTCAACTATTCTATCCCTAAACTTCTATTATATTAACATCTAACAATCTTTTCAGCTCAATTTTCTAGTTACTAAACTTTTTTCATAAATGTATCATGCACACATTTTGTGGCACCATATATATAATGCACTCTGCATGTTCATATCTTGAACCAACATTTTGTGACACAATAAATATACCAAATTCCATGTTGTCATATCACAATTATAGCCACTATGAGTATACCACACTTATTTGGCTGTATTAATCTAGATCATGATGATCAAACCAACAGGTGATTATATTTTCTAACCATTTTATATCAGTGATTTTCAGAGATGAAATAAGTTCTCACAACCAAAAACATTTTTATTAGGATAATTATCCCTGAGTTCCACTTTTGTTGTTGAAAAATGGTTTTGGGAACTCCTCTGGTACCATTATGATAAGAATAATAAAATGCCCTTAACTGCTCATGTAAACATATGCTTTTCTCAGGGTGTGTGACAAACTATTTTTAACTAGATTTAGAGAGAGAGAGAGAGTGAAAAGAACAAATAAGTTTAAAAACAATATGAATAAAAACAAAATGTAAATATTAAGACAAGAATGTATTCATATCAGAGAAATGTCATTTAACTTGAATGAAACAAATATGCTCTGATATGCTTACACAAACTATTAAACCCCATTTTCACATAATCATTTTATTAATTAACTAACAAATATATATGCATATTACTAAGAAATATTAAAGATTGAAAAAAACATAATATATGTATTTATAATAACTGTAAAATAACAGAAATGTGTTTGCTATTAATTGAAAGGAGACCCTTTGATTCCTCTGGGAGGCCTTAAAAGAACCAAGCAGGGCAAATTCCTAATGTTCACTCCATACGTTCTTGTCATTGCAGCTGTTATTACTATGTGATTATTCATATAGTATATGAACATGGATGGGCTGCTCACCAACTTGCAATAGCCAGCATGGTGAGTTTATTGGCTTTTTACCTCTGAGTTTAAGATCAAGAAACACTATGGTCTTTCTTCTCAGCTGCCTAATAAGGCAGAATGAATGTATATGTAAATGATAAATATTTTTTCAATAGATATATACAATTATGACAGATAAAAATAAATCATGGCCCTTATTATCAGGAGGCTGGAAAGTCACCAAACAAGCAGCGGTTGGTGGCTGAGGGCAGAGGATGCTAAGAATCCCCTCATTGTGAACCAAGGCTGTCATTTGATGATGACTTTTTATTTAGGTACATACAACTGCAGATCACTTTCAAGTGAAGGAAGATTGCAAGAATTAGAACTGTCTTATATTAAATGGAATGTTATTGGACTTTGTGAAATTAGAAGAAAGGTGAAGAGACAATTGATTTAAAAAGTGGACATGTGCTTTACTATAAAGGCACAAATATTGGAAATACAAGTGGAGTAGGATTCATTTTAAATAAAAAAGTGGAGGAATAATATTGTGGAGGTTGATGGTATAACAGACAGTGGCAAAATTAGTTATACAACTTAATAGCAGATATCAAATGCAGATAATTCAGGTTTATGCCCCGACAAGTTCTGATAGTGATGAAGTAGTAGAAGATTTTTATATGGATGTATAAAGTCAGAGTATAAATTGTTATGGGAGACTTTAATGCTAGAATTGGTAAAAAAAAAATGAAAGATGAAAGTGCTGTAGGTAATTTTAAAAATGAGAGAGGACATAGACTTGTGGAGTTTGAGAGAGGACATAGACTTGTGGAGTTTGCAGAAAAAGAAACACTTTATATTATGAATTCTTTTTTTGAGAAAAATGTTAAAAGGAAATGACGTAGAAGCATCCAAATGAAGGTACAGCAGAATTGGATTACATTTTGACTAACAGAAAATACATATTTCAAGATTGTAATGTTTTTAATAAATTTGCACAGGAAGTGATCATCGATTAGTAAGATATAAGATAATGCAAATCTAGAGAGAGAAAAATTATTAAGAAAAACAATATTTACAATTTAATATTTCTAATCTTTAGAAATATTCCAATGAATGTAAATTAGAACTTACAAATCGGTTTCAAGTATTAGTAGAATTTGAACATTATTCAGATTTGAATGAAATTAATATGAAAATAACTGATACACTTTTAAAAACTGCAACAAATATAGCTGGTAGAAAAAAGCAGCAATTGACCAATAAAATTTCTACTGAGACTAGAGAATTTATGAAGAAAAAAGGAATATGAAGATATACAAAAATGATGCATTAAAAAGGACTGAATATCTCAAATTTTGTAAAATGGTGGGGAAAAGAGTTGAAAATGATATAAGAAGGTATAACTGTGAACTAGCAAAGAAAGCTATAGAAGAGAATAAAAGTCTCAAGAATATAAAATAACATTTTGATATTGGTAGAAAATTTATATTTGCAATAAAAAAAATGGAATTATTATTAAAAAGAGGGATGACATCATGAAATGGGTAGAAGACTTCTATCAAGAATTATATAGTAATAAAGAACAAGTACCTCCTATACCTATTATATCTTCCGAATTGCCCAGAATTTTGAATGAAGAAGTGAGACATGTAATTAAGTTTATGAAGAAAGGAAAGGCTCCAGGAAATGATGGAATTATAATTGATATATTAAAAGAAGCAGGTAAAGAAATAGAATTTTTTTAGCAAAGTTATATAATGTCTAAATGATAAAGATGTACTAGATGATTGGGAAAATGCAGTATTAATATTAATATTTAAAAAAGGTGATAAAGACGATATTAGAAATTATAGACCTATCAGCTATTTATCAGTTATTTACAAAAATTTTACCAAGATAATTACAATTCATCTACAGAGAATATTGGATTTCCATCAACCAAGAGAACAAGCTGGATTTAAAAGTGGTTTTAGTACAGTAGATCATATCCATGTATTGACAGATGTTGTAGAAAGAACAAATGAATATGAGTTGGAAAAGGCATTTGATTCTATAAACATTTCTTCCATTATTAAAGCATTGGATCATCAAGGTGTAGATCCAGGATATTGTCATATTTTAAAGAATATTTATAAAAATGCAACAACAACAATTAGATTACATAATGATACTAGGAAAGATAGCATTGAAAAGGGTGTAAGACATGGTGACTCCATTTCTCCAAAACTTTTCACAGCAGCACTGCAACAAGTATTTTGTGGATTAAAATTGGAAGCTGAAGAAGTGAAAGTAAATTGAGAGTATTTAAGTCATTTAGATTTTGCAGATGATGTAGTTGTTTTTGCAAATAATGCTTTAGAGCTGCAAAAAATGCTGCAGGAGTTATCAGATGACAGTAGGAAAGTAGGTCTAAAGATAAATGTTAAAAAGACTAAAGTAATGTTTAATGGATTTTTTCAAAATATGAAAATAAACATTGATTATGATGAGTTAGAAGTAAGTTAACAGCTACAAATACTTTGGTCAGATTATTAATACAGATGGAAACATAATAGATGAAGTTAATCATCAAATTAAACTTGGTTGGAATGCTTTTGGTAGAAATAACTTGATACTAAAAGGAAATATGCCTATGTGTTTCAAAAGGAAGATTTTTAATAAATGTGTTTTATCAGTTCTTACTTATGGATCTGTGACTTGGACCCTTAATAAAAGAGCAATACAGAGCCTTCAGATCACTCAAAGAAGTATGGAGAGGTGCATGTTGGGAGTAACAATAAGAGATCAAAAACACAATATATGAGTAAAAGAATAGTCAGGTGTTAATGACTTCATTAAAAAAATTAAAAGACTGAAGTGAAGTTGGGCTGAACATATTGCTAGAAGAAATGATAATAGATGGACAATTGGCATCGTAAACTGGATTCCAAAAGATTGTAAAAAAAAACCAGAAAGAGATCACATGTGAGATGGATGGATGAAATAAGAAAGTTTGCAGGGCTGATGTGGATAAGAAAAACTAAAGATCAGAGAAGATGGATTGAACTTGGAGAGACCTTCATCCTGCAATAGAGTGATAATGGTTGATGATGAATAACTGTTAAGTATTAAAATATGTGTGATAATAATTTTTAAAATTAGTGCAATGAAAATAAATATTAAAATAAGTTATGATCATTTTTCAAAAGTTCTTTCTATAAATAAAGTTGACCTTACCCAGTATTTTTAGAATTCTGATTTTTACTAAGAATCAACTAGAATAGATTGTAAGTTTTGGGATACTTGATATTTATGACAGTCACTTTCAAGAAAGTTTATTGTGTTTCATCCAGTTTATCTTCTTTAGCTTTTCTTCATTATTAACAGCTATAATGGTGGTATATATAGAATTCATGTTTATCATGGATAGGTATACAAATATTGGATGAGATATAATAGGCAACTAGGCAATACCATTCTGGCCAACTCAATTCTCTTAAAAGCCATTACTAAAGTCTTTAAATATTAGAGATGAGACACTTGTTGATTTTTTTCTTTTAGTTTTTTTTCTGTGCAAAAAAAATTTTTTTGCAGCCCTTGACTGCACTGATGTTGTCTCTTTTCCAGTATCTGTGACCCAATTTATACACTTTCAAAATAGAAATCAACAGTTGAAGTACCTTTACACCTTTTTTTCTTCTCATTACTTTGAACTAATTATATATTTTTATCTTTTTTTTTAATATTAAAATAACATTTCTTTGTTTTTATTACATCTCTCTCTCTCTCTCTCTCTCCCTCTCCCTCTCCCTCTCCCTCCCCCTCCCTCCCTCCATCCCCCTCCCCCTCCCCTCCCCCTCCCCCCCCTCCCCTCCCCCTTCCCCTCCCCTCTCCCTCCCCTCCCCCTCCCCCTCCCCTTCCCTCCCCCCCCTCCCCCTCCCCCTCTCCCTCCCCTCCCTCCCCCTCCCCCTCTCCCCTCCCCCTCCCCTCCCCTCCCTCCCCCTCCCCCTCCCTCTCCCCCTCCCTCTCCCTCTCCCTCTCCCTCTCTCCCTCTCCCTCTCCCCCTCTCCCTCTCCCTCTCCCTCTCCTCCTCTCTCCCTCTCCTCCTCTCTCCCTCTCTCCCTCTCCCCCTCTCCCCCTCTCTCCCTCTCTCCCTCTCCCCCTCTCCCCTCTCCCCCTCTCTCCCTCTCCCCCTCTCCCCCTCTCCCTCTCTCCCTCTCCCTCTCCCCCTCTCCCCCTCTCTCCCTCTCCCCCTCTCCCCCTCTCTCCCTCTCCCCCTCTCCCCCTCTCCCCTCTCTCCCTCTCCACCTCCCCCTCTCCCCCTCTCCCTCTCCCCCTCTCTCCCTCTCTCCCTCTCCCCCTCTCTCCCTCTCCCCCTCTCTCCCTCTCTCCCTCTCTCCCTCTCCCTCTCCCTCTCCCTCTCTCTCTCTCTCTCCCTCTCCCTCTCCTCTCTCTCTCCCTCTCTCTCTCTCTCTCTCTCTCTCTCTCTCTCTCTCTCTCTCTCTCTCTCTCTCTCTCTCTCAATATAAAAATAATATTTCTTTATCTTTACAAAAAAAAAGTATTTTCATACTTTTTCTTTTAACTTTTCCTAATTACATTCTTTTTTTTAATCAACATTTTTCCAAATGTAACTTTTTTTTTACAAAGAAAGATTACATAAGAAATAATATTCTACTTTTTTTTTTTTTGATCAGCGAAAATTAGATTAATTTATTTATTTTTCTTTTTTGTCCCATAATCTGTCGAGCAGCAAACTCCATCTTTCTATTTTGAATGGGATCTATCCAGACTTTTGTTTTTATTTCCCTATATTTGATCATTTTATTTTTATAATTAAACTTTTTTATATATAACATATTAATAATTTAGCATTATTTATTATAAATATAAGCTTTTAAGTGATAGGCATTTTAAAAGTTAATATTTGATGATTTAAAAATATGAAAAGTTAGTAGAAGGTGATATTAGATATTTGAATTTTACACTATTAAAAGAAGATAAATTTAAAGTTAATTATCATCAAAGAAAAAAAAAATTATTGTTATTAAATTTTTAAAAAGTACTTTCTTTACCATTGTCAAATATGATTTTATTTTACTTAGTAGAAACTGTTTCTTGCCATAATGAACTGTTTACAAGTTGTCTTTTTAAAAAGAAATTGTTTTCAGAGACAATCTCTTATTAGAGACATATTTTTTGATTTAAAAATAGGTCTTTTACAAAAATATTACATCATAACATTTCATTTATAAACAAATTACTGAAAAGTACATTTTTTTCTTTAGATATATATTATTCAATTATTTGTTCTAGGGCTAAAGCATTCAGTTAATAAGAAATTCTCACTTCTGCTGACTTCTAGGCCATCTCTCTCATGGAATTAAAATGCTAATAAGGTAGTGTCAATCATGCAAATGGTCTATATAATGCTAACATCTTCAGATTTTTTGTAACTAATAATTGTAGCTGCAGGAAAAGATAAGCTACACACCATATTATAGGGTTATAGACATGCTTAAAATGATTTAGAGAAAACATAATGATTACAGTGCCATTATAATGCCCAGAACTATAAATCTGCATAAAACTGACACCGTTTTACCTCAAACCATTAAAAATATTTACTGCTTTAAGGATAGGAGAGAAAGAAATAGGATTACAATATTATAAATAAAAAAACAATTCCAACTTTGATACTTTTGTTCATAATTTTCATCCTTTTAATAACTTATAATTTTCGATAAAATATCTGAATTCTCCAATCTACTTTTTTAAGACAACATTATTTATATATATTGTCTTTCCCCTAAGATAGCTTTTATATAAACCCTTTTTAAATTCATTGGGATAATATCAATTAATATGCTACTTCGATCCTTTGATCTTACTTAATTTTGAAATTAATTCCATGACTTCTTTTGTTTTTTTTTCTTCTTTTATATATCACTTTTATAGCATGGTAATAAAGATCAGAATGAGGGAAGCAGCAGAAATGATGAAAATCATCATCATCAAAAGCATTATTTTTTTTACTGAGCATAGAAAATAGGAAAAAGTTAAGCATCAAAGCTAATATAAGTAAAGTAAGTGATATCATTATCAGAAATATTCATCAAGAGTCGACAGTAATCCTTTAAAACAGAATTTAAACAAGATATGCTACAAAAAATCTTAAGCTTTTTATCACTAAGACAATGCCAACCTGGGGCATAATAACATAAAAACAATTAGTATTTCATCTCATTCACATATTTAAATGCAAAAATAACTGTAATTAATATAAAAAAAATTTGGAATCATTATCAATACTTTTGGTAACCTGGTACTTAGGGTATTGGTCATCAATAAATTAGTTATCATCATAAAATCTACAAAGCAAGTAGACTTTAAAGGTGACCTTCATTATCTTAGTGCCATCTAAATAATTTTAAAGAGAATTATTATAGATAACCACACACTTATACAATTATGTCTGAACTAGCTTTGGACTTACAAAAACACTAGAGATTGTAAACAAGAGAAAATACATACCCACTTATTCTATACATACATTCTATTCCATCATTAAATAATTTCATTAGAATATTTTAATGATTAATACATTTATTAATTAGAACTAGTGCTCTAAATATTATTGACAAACTAAACAAGTTTTATTTTAATTGAAGTTTACAGATATATAAATCATGAGCAATAATAAATAAACCATATCTCTATGCACTCACACATGTTTGTCTAACAATACAGAATAGTTCAGTCATTAACAAACCAATAAATATTATTATATTGTAACAAAATATAATTAATAAATCTTAGTTTATTATATATAATACACACATGTACACACATGTATATTTAGCATTAAAAACATTTTAATTATCAGTTTTTTTATTATATTTACCCTATAAAGTTATTGTTACTCTTAAATTGTAAATAAGCATTTTAAAATAAAGAAACTGGCAAAGCAAGAGATGGATCAACTAATACATTTGGAGAACTACCCACTAGCAGTAGATATAGATATGTTGTACAATTTGATTTTGGAAGGCCAACAGAAAATGGAAATAAAATTTCAAGATATGCATGAAGACATGAAAGCCAACAGAAATTTGTGGCAGAATTAGGAAAAATGATCATTGCAATGAAAGAAAAAACCCAGCAGATGATGATAATAATGAAGTTGCATGTCAAGAGGAGATAAAAGCAGAGAATCAAAGTATGATAGAAAATATATGCAAAGACAAAAAAAAGTTGAATGTACTAAAAGACCAAGATGAGCAAGAAGAAATGATGTGATAAACAGAATTCCAAATAGGAGAGTGTAATAGGGAAAATAAAAAATATATAACAGTGATCAGAGAAAGTATAAATAAACAAATAGTATTTAAAATGAATGTTGAAGAAAAAAATATTAATGAGAAGGCAAGAAAGATTATTGAATAGAATAAAGAATTTAAGGCAACTGTGATATACTGGCTATATAAAATTAAAGCCACAGAAAAATATTTACAAGAAAGCAGTATCTAGACAAAATTGAAGCAACACAGAAAGATTTACAAAAAAAGCACCAGCAGGATAAATTATACAAAAAAAGAAGTCAGAAAATCTGAGTGTATTAAAACCAATGGTAAATGAATGTTCAAAGTACAGTATTGAGATGCATAGTAAATTTTATAATAGTATAAATTAAATTTGAAAAATAAGAATATTTAAAGGCCTGGCTAGTGAACTACCCATAGAGCACCTAAACAGTTTAGAATAATTATTTAATCTTAGTCTAATGACAGAAGTGAGTAATATGGCTTACAAGCTGATTCTCAGGCTTCGTGAGACTGATTGTTTAGTAAGATCAATATGTTACAAAAATTAAAAAGTCACTGATAAGAAAAATGCCAGGAAACAATTTTTTATCAGGTGATGCAAGTAAAATTTAGAATAGGATGTGGAAAAAAGTCTATTCTTAGTTTTTTATAAGTAGGTGATTAAATTAAGGATATTTGATGCATGTTGCATGATTGAAGACCAAATTATTTAGATAATTTGGCATGATCTGCCCTTTATAGTAGATAGCAGGGTTCCTAGATGTTATAGATATGAGCAGCAAAATCAAATAAGTGGATTACCTAATAAATTTATAGTGATCATCTTACATCAATGCAATAGAAATAGAGAAAAGAAAAAACAGCAATAATGTTGCAAAAAGAGAATAAAGTATCAATTATTTGGATATGAAGAACCTGATAGAGTGATTAAAAGAACAAGAAGTGAAACTCAAATCAGAGAGAGAGCCCTGGAAGGAAGTCTATAATTTTAATGTGTGGTAGATTTTCAATTTTAACAGTTTTCTATGTATCTCATGCTCTAAGTCTCTGGTATTAATCAGAGCAGGATGTTATATTGATATATGTGTTTTTCTTTGCTGTTTGTTTTGCTATTGTTTATTATATTAAAACTGAGGTAGCTCTTATGATATTCATGCCTGCATTGTGGATATTAGGGTCAGTAATGAGTTATTATACATTCTAGAATCATAAGTCAATATTATTTCTCTTTACAATCAAATGCTGGTTTAATCTTTCAGGAGAAAGTAGCTATATATGACTCTTTTATGCCAAACATAGGAAAAGAAAACAAAGCACAGTTATTATAATGTATATTATGTCAAAATTGATTAGTTAATGTACATTTAAAATGAGAGAGAAATATTTACACACATTTTGTTGTCTCATTTCGTAAAAATGAGATATTGTAATGGCCCAGATTCCATCAAAAATAAAGTAATCTGACCACGCAAGCTTTATGGTCATGTTGTAAAATTGGTATGTGAAAGAAAACGAAGAAAGTAAGAAATAAAGAATTAATTTCTGCTGTATAATAGTGGGATCAACACATTTAATTAGCATTTTAAAAGTTTATAAAAAGCTATCTTAGGAGGTAGGGAGGCCAAATATATTAACAATATTATCTTAAGAAAAATTAGACGGAAAATTCAAATATTCTGTTGAAAATTATAAATTCTTAAAAGGGCGAAAGTTATAAACAAGAATATCTGAGTAAATTTTTTTTAAAATATATATATATCTGAGTTAGAATTATTTTTTTTTATTTGTAACATTGTAATTCTATCTTTTTTCTATCTTTCAAATCAGTAAAATACATATTTTAAAAAAAAGAAAAAGAAATTAATCTAATTTATATACTTTGATGATAAAAAAGAATAGATAATCTTATAATGATTTAAAAATAATTTATCTAGTGTCTCTGGTTACAAAAAAAAAGTTAAATTTGGAAAAATGTTTTTAAAAAAAAATGAATGTAATTAGGAAAGATTATAAGAAAAAGTTTTTTTTTTTAATTCATATATATATAAGTTGTTGTTTTTTTTTTTTTGGAAATACAAAAAAATGTTATTTTGGCATTTAAATATATATATAATAAATTAAAACTAATTAAAAGAGAAAAAATGTACCTTTATTGTTAAATTCAATCGTGGATGGTGTGGGTAAATTCTATTGTGGAAGGTGTGGTGACAGATACCGAAAAAAGAGTTAACATCAATGCAGACAAGGGTTGAGAAAAAAGTTTAACAAAAGAGAGACTGAGCTTGCACAGAAAAAAAAACTAAAGGAGACACATCGTTCATTTCAACCATTTAAATGAATTTGTAATGACATTCAAGAGAATTAAGCTGATCAGAATAGCATTCTCTAGTTGATCAAAAAACTGCCAGATTGTGATAAGATGATATAGAAACATATATTATGGTTGAAGGTTCCACCATGATGGAGTAAAAACGTTCATTAGTATATTGGTATCAAAACCTGAACTATGTAACTGCCTGCCAAATTTAAAAATGTGCTGTTTTTGCCCTTACCAACAGTCATAAAATAAGTGCAAGCAGTTTCCTGTTGTCTCTTATCTAGTCTATGTAAATCTATCCATGATGGATAGACAATCCATATTCACTGCCATTATATCTGTTAATAATGTAAAAAGAGCTAAAAAAACATAAAGCCCCAAGCATTGAACTTTGTTTAAGAATGACTACCATTATATCAAATATCCCAAAGCTTGAACCTATTCCAGTCAACTAGTAGTAAAATTCAGAATTCTGAAAGCATTGTCTATAATCAATTTTATCTAAAGAAAGTCATAATATATTTTAATTTTTTTTTTTTTTGCTAATTTTAAAAATGATTACACACTTAAAAAATTTTTTGGGACTGGTTTTAAAAGTTATCATACATATTTTTTATATTTATCAGTTATTATAACAAATATGTTAATATTTTTTTTATTTTTAATATATTTTTTATTATTATGTGTATATACTTCTTTGTTAATTAATAATAATGAGTATGTGCATGTGAGGTATAATTCATGTAACAGGAAATGCTAAAAGTTGTATTTATTTAAAATATACAAATGTAAGCAAGCCTAGAGATAAAGAGCTGAAAGAAAAACTTTTGTCTATCTCTAATAGTGAAGTCAAAATGTAAATATTGACTTAATAACACTTAGGATATATTAACCTGATACTCAAAAGAAATCCATTCCCTTATAATGAAATTTTCAAGTACATATTCTCAAAATTATGCAGCATTTTATATATGAGTGTACGTTTTTTTAAATCAAATGTTAAAACTCCATATATGGAATGATGATAAAATTACTTTACAAAAAACAATAAGATCAGCCATAAATGAATGGAAAATAATTTATGTCACAGAGAAATTTAATTACTCAAATAATAATTGCTTAAATATTTAGCACTATATTCAAAGGATGCATGCAATGAGATTATAAATATATAATAATAAAATTTAAAAAAATTTATTCGGAACCATTGCCTCAGATATTCGAACTCAGGAAGAATTCGCGTTCGACTCTCTTAACAGGGATGTACCTATGCAGACTGTTAATCAATAACCAAATTAGCTCATCCCATTTATTAGTAAGGAATAATCTTTATTTAACATTTTTCTCTCATGCTCATCAAACAATAATGTGTGTGTGTGTGCATGTGTAAAATATTGGTTATAGGATTGAATGTAAATGCTGGATCAACAAACCAGAGAGATTTTGTTAATTAAACAAAACTTCAAATATTTATTTACAGAACAAAATATATTAAAAACATAGAACAAATTATTAATCAATGTAAATAAAAAAATTCAAAAATATATACTAGTAAAAAGATAATTATTTGGATATATTCTTCTATACTGATAACTTCTATGTCTATGATGAGTATCTATCATATTGTTAATTAAGCAATTTAAAATTACTTATCCCCTATTTCCCATGAAAAATACACATAATATAGACATTTATATATCCAAAAGTAATGAAAAATTTATTAGATAAAAGTGAGATTTCTAACTAACAATTAAACATTTAAGTGCAACTCCAGATGCAGTCAGTATGCAGTTCTAGGTGTGGAAGTTGGTTAATCTCAAAGTAATTACTTTGCATATATATATAATAAAAGAAATATACTAAAAAGACAATACATGATATGATAGCAAAGAAAATAGTAAAGAATATTAACTAAAAGGGTTAATCATATTCATTAAACATCACCCACCACTCCCCACACTATATCATAACACTGATACACCTAAACACACATATGTCGAAAAGATAAATAATCACCAATATACGTATTTCATGCTAAACCAGTAATCATCAGTTGGTCCAGATTACCATCTCTACACATATATGCTACAAGTGCTCAGATATATATTAAGATAGCAAATCCTTCTACTTTAATGGACAGGCTTCAATCTACTCCACACTCTAACTCTTCAACTGTCCATCCAATTGAAAATCTGATGATGGAACACTCAAAGGCCACCCTGAGGCCGAGATTATTGTCACACCCAGGTTGACCTAAGGTCAATCTGACACCTCATGTACAGGACATAATCCATTAAATACATATACAAGGGATAGGCAGACATCTCTAATATGTAATAGCTGAAATACATAGGCTTATATACACCTGTGTCTATATATGTAATAGACAGGCTATGAGCACAGACTTTCACATCACCCACCACTCTCCACACTATCTCATAACACTGATACACCTGAACACACATATGTCGAAAAGATAAATAATCACCTATATACATATTTCATGCTAAACCAGCAATCATCAGTTGGTCCAGATTACCATCTCTACACATATATGCTACAAGTGTTCAAATGTATATTAAGATAGCAAATCCTCCTACTTTAATGGACAGGCTTCAATCTACTCTACACTCTAACTCTTCAACTGTCCATCCAATTGAAATCTGGACAGTTGAAGAATTAGAGTGTGGAGTAGATTGAAGCCTGTCCATTAAAGTAGGAGGATTTGCTATCTTAATATATATCTGAGCACTTGTAGCATATATGTGTAGAGATGGTAATCTGGACCAACTGATGATTGCTGGTTTAGCATAAAATACGTATATTGGTGATTATTTATCTTTTCGACATATATGTGTTCAGGAGTATCAAGGTTATGAGATAGTATGGAGAGTGGTGGGTGATGTGAAAGTCTGTGCTCATACCCTGTCTATTACATATATAGACACAGGTGTATTTAAGCCTGTGTATTTCAGCTATTACATATTCATTAAAAAAATCTTAAGAATACTATTAGTAAAACATACCACATCATATAAATAGTCATGTCATGTTGTGGCATTGGTTATTTTAGTGAATAAAATAAAAAAACTCTTACCATTTAAGTATTCAGATTAAACACTCAATTTCACAGTCATGGATGGAAAATCAACTTATTTTGGAAGAAAATTACCTAAATTTTATTAAAAGAAAAAAATTCTGACTTTTAATCTCCCCTCCCACTCTCTTCACACTTTCTTATGTTAAACTGCTGAATTAGACCATTAGTACTTCTGAAATATAAGACTGTGATAATAAAATAAAAATAAAAAATATATATCTACACAAAAGAAAAAATCATATTTACATTTCATGAATCAATATAATCAGGCACAATTATTTATCAGAGTCCTTCTTACATAATAATTCTTACCACTTATGCATTTTTGTCATTATAAATGTGGATGACTCCTTATTGATTCTGAATAGCACATTCTGAACATATTTATATTGGCAGTGAGTGGTTTTATTTTATTCCTCATGTAGATTTCCATCATGCATGGACCCAGCTTATCAGGCACTTCAATGTAGACAGATAGATATTAATTTCACATGGCCATAGTGGAGGACAAATGCTCCACCTGACAACAATCATTCTAGCCAAAATATATCATATTATTTAATATATATACAGGTTTATATATATGCAGTTCACACTTAAAACTATATAGAATAGTTAT
Source organism: Epiperipatus broadwayi (assembly GCA_028023455.1). Lineage (NCBI taxonomy): Eukaryota > Metazoa > Onychophora > Udeonychophora > Euonychophora > Peripatidae > Epiperipatus > Epiperipatus broadwayi. The sequence goes on from JAQFVV010000035.1 coordinate 2,707,356, forward strand.
ATATTATTTGTGATATTGGCTATATAACATATTCCTGTCATTAAACTTTTAACTGAAAAAACCGTTGTAATTTCTTTTTTAGTTTTTAAAAAAAAAATCATAATCCTTTTTTTTAAATTTATAAGTTATTTTAAACTTATCTATAATTCAGCTGGTATAAGAATCTTCTATTTGCTTCCTTCATTTTTTTAAATGGCAAATAAAAAAAATTAACATTTGTTGAGACACTGATTCAAAAAATGTCCATTTTGTAGAAAAAATGTTATTAAAATAACTGCTTCAATAAAGTTGATTTTTCATGTCCAACACACAATAATTAAAGAAGAATGATTTTTCATTGTTTTTTTTTTATATACCCGGTATCATTTCCATTGTTTATTCGCAGTGCATACCTATTGTTGCATTATAAAAAAATATTGTGATTATCGATTCATTTAAAAAAACAATAAAATAACATTAATAATATTATTATCCCCTTCATATATTCGGTCACTTAGTACAATACTTGATTTTTTTTCATTGCTATGACTGTTTTTTCATTGTATAAGTCCTTGTCTATATTTATTATAATCAACACAATACAATTGCCAACATATATATATATAAATTTGTAGGCATTTTACCAATGTTTATAGAAGTAGGTTCCAGAACTATGAGCCCAGACTTTATGAATATGATCCTTAGTGAGTTTTAGACAATAAATAAAAACGAGATAATCAGACAACAGAATTAAAGGATGATAAAAGATTCAAAGGAAAATTTTGAAGGTATTGTTAAAAGACTAGATGAGCAAAAAACAGAATTCAGAGAAGATTTTAGAGAATTAGAAAGTAAAGTTAATATGAGGTTGAATACATTTGATGCATGATTTGAAGAATTCAAGCATGATCTTCATAGTAAATTGAAGAAGTCAGAAAGTAGATGTGTTTCTAAATTCAAAGAGTTAATAAAATTAAATAGAGGAATAGGAGATAAATTAGAGTTGAATCTAAAGAAATTTGAATGTAGCTTGGAAGTCAAGATACAAGTTAAGATGGAAGATATTGTATTAGAATCACATAGTAAGTATGATGATTTGACACAAGATCCAATCCATTTCCAAAATAATGGCATCAAAGGTGATGTTGTAAATTTACAGGGTAAACAATGTACACCCTGCTTTGAAAGAACATACCATACTAATTTCAATATATCAACAATTATCAAATGCTGGCATAATCATCACTGTAAACGTAAAATGAAAATCCATGTCATAAGTAGGTTTAAATTTAACAATGACCAGGAGAAGAAACTTTATATGGTGCACTGATTTAAAAACCATCATGAAAATTATTTTAAGCTTGACTGTCATAATTATAAAGCTGAATGGCCCAAGATTCAGCAGAGGTGCCAATCAATAGTTTATAATAGGGTATCTAGAAATCTGAAATATACTGGGAAGTTAGATGAGTTATATAAAATAGGTTACAGCCTTCATTATCTTAAACATAATTCTAGGGGCAAAAGTTCGGCAAGATATAAGAACCTGTAAAAACAAAGTATATGATAAAATAGTCAGAAAATTCAAATGCTCAAACTTTAGTCATGAGGCAAATAATATAAAAGAGAGCATGAACTCTCAAATAAATCATGGTACTAAAAGTTTGATTGCCATGAATGTTTGTTTGTAATGTAGAACAAGAACTATTAATGCAACTTATCAGTGATCATTCTGGTCACTATAAACATTACTATAGTGAATTGGTTGGGTATAAGACCAGATTTTAATTGCTACTCATGCATATCAGCTTATGACAAGTACAAGAATTTATAAAATACACACATGCAAAAAGGTATTTCATAAATTTGAATGTAAAAGCAGGGGTGAGTATATTGATAAAATTTCACACTCCTTATATAACCTAAAGATTTATTTTATAAATATCCTAAGTGAACAAAATCAAAAAAGGATGCAATATTGAAGTATAAACTAAGTGGAATATTTCAATCCATGTCTAGTCAGGATAGCAGTCCATTTTATGTTAAAGTTGAGATTGTGACTTAGAAAACATTTTACATCCTGTTAATAAGCAGTATGTTATAAAATCTCTACAAACCAGTCTGGGACCTTCTTTGTGGCAAAGTTGTGATGAATTAAATTTTAAAAATTGGCTGCAATCCTCTAAATAGCCACATAGTGACAGAAGCCAAGGATTATAGATTCATGTTATAGCATAATTATAGTAGGTTATTATATTTAACCTCATCTCATAATGTCCTTGTGATAACAGTGTCTAATGTACAAGATGATCCACCATGTGATATTGATTTCATTAATATTTTGCAGCTGTGTGGTGGATCTAGCTGGTCATGCTTGCTTAACAATCCACATATAGCTACTGTTTTAAATATTGTGAGGTTTCATGATGAAATTCCAGTTGCCAGTATTCATAATAATGAACAGGATATTTATGCACATATTATTGAAAAACATTTAAAATTGAAGTGCTATGGTGAGGCTGCAGTAAGAAGAAGAAATATTGGACATGGATTGTAATTGATGATGCTATGGGAAAAAAAATCATCCTTAAGAGATTATTAAAGTTTCTGTGATTTCAATTCATTTTATTGTTACTATTTCCCATTGTTACATATATATAAATATAAAATTGGGCTACTACCATTATTTCAGCTGGAAAGGAGGTAATGGTATCTCAATCAAACATGTGAAAGGAGAATTTGGAATGAAGTCAACCATTATCCAAGTATATTCTTATGAAACATATTCATATATACTTCAAACCATGTTGAATTATAAGCAGATCTTTTTAATAATCGAATATTTCTTATAAATTGTGATAAGGCTGTATTAATCTCTGATGGACCATGGATGTTTGATAGGTGAAAGTATAATATGGGAGTATTGTATGTTTATGGGAGTATTGTATGTTTACTAATCATGAGTTAGAACAGTTATGTAATTAGTCTTTTCTTGAAGAAATCAATTAAACTACATGCATGAGCTTGGGTTCAAAACTTAGAATGAGTTAGTGGTAGAATGCCAGCTGAAGATTATGATTGAAAGGTATCTCATCAAATCAATAATTATTGATGGATTATGACTTTAGAAGAGAATGTTCAGTAGAGATTTCCTGCATTTCCTAAAGTTATCCAAAGTGAAAGTCCTGGTTAGCAACCATATACCACACCACTTGGCACTTGGTGTATATGTAACATTCTCTCAAGAAATTAAATTATGGTTTGATTGATAGTTGCCCATTTTGATTTGATATTGAAAGGTGAGTTTGGGCCAGGTATATTAGTTTTGTTATGCATATATCTGGTTCACTATCTGAATTGATTTGCATTTGTCATTTTATTTTAATATTAATGGAAATTAGCACAAACTTTTTCTTTTAATGTCATAAAATGGCTCATTTCAATATAGCTAGAGTCACTAAAATATGTATTTTGTGTAGTTGTGGGTAGAACTACAAGGATTTTATTCATATACTAAAATGAAATAATGAGAAGTCAAAGTTAGATAAGGACCTCAAAAACACAATAGATGTCAAAACACCATTTAGCTTTTGATGATTAGATTTTAAAAATATATGCAGAGCCACTATTAGAAAGTGCAGTGATATACATTGAATATTTTAGAGCTTCATATTCTAATAATATAATCATTCGTAAGAAATAACATTGATGGTGGTAGGAACCCATTTAGAATTTACTTATTAAGCATGAAGTGCTCATAAATTAAGTTCAACATATGTTTAATTTAATTTTTTTTTTAGTGAAGGAGTTTGTGCCATTAAGGTGCCTATCACTCCTTTTGTAGTCAAAAATATACATTATAAAAAAAATAAATTTTTATTCACTTTAAGATTTCTGATTAATGAAATAACTGATCAATATCTTTACAATCTCTACATAATTCACTATCCCTCATTATTTAACCTACACCTTACTATATGGTAAGAGCACATTTCAATAGCTATAAAACTAAGAATAAGAAATAATAATGATCCAATGTAATTTGCATCTTCTAACATAAAAAATGTAATATTTATTTAATAAGGCCATTTTACGACACTATTTAAACCTTCAGCTGAAAAACAAAAGCCAAAACAACGTTTTAAACTTTAAAGAAAAATAGTAATTTAAAATTATCACCTAAGAAATTAATTATATATATATACACAGATGCATTTAAGGAAAATAACAAACAGATATTGTATACCTATGTGCATAAATGTAACCATGTGTATATGTGTACCTTAAATAATATTTTAAAATATTTTTTTAACATAATAGTAATCATTTATTAAATTCCCTCCTATAACAATAAATCCCATGAGTCAATTAAAACATAGGGACTGTGAGTTTAGAGATATCACCTGGCAATGAAACTGCTTAAAATAAAACAACAACTAGAACTCATTGAAAGAAAAGTTTTTCCTCATTGTTCTTTTATATAAAATTTCTATTTTATATATATACAAAAAAAAAAAAAATATTTTTGCCTCCAAAAGAGATTTTACTAAAGTAAAATTGTTATATAACAGTGAATTCTGAAAGTTGTATTCATTTAAAATGTACAAATATAAGAAAGCTTAGAGATGAAGTGCTGAAAGAATAACTCGCATTTATCATTAATGGTGACGTCTAAATGTAAATCATGAGCTAATAACATCTAGGATATAATAACCTGGTGCTCAAAAAGAACTCATTCCCTTATAATGAAATTTTTAAGTAGCATAGTCAAATCCAAGCAGCATTTTATATATGTGCTGTAATGGAATGGACTTTTTCTTGTATGTAAATAGGTTGATGAGGTCATCACAATGAATAACGGAGTATATCTTTGATATTTGTACTTATACATACATACTACACCCACATTGATTTCATTCCTAGAAGAGGAGAATATAAGAACTAACTGAGTATTAACTATAAACCTAACTTATCTCATTCAAGTCATTTTATTCATGTTATCCTGAGATTCAAACCCCTGAAGATTTTGCATGATAACTCTAATCAACTTATAATCTTCTGTAGTCAAGTATGATAAGGGATTTTGTATCACCCTCAACTACACCTAATTAATAATAATAATAATAATAATAATAATAATAATAATAATAATAATAATAATAATAATAATAATAATAATAATAATAATAATAATAATAATAATTATCCATCTTATCTACTGTTCGATGTTATGGTAACTATCGATAATAATAATTAATATAATATAATCTCTTCGTTCTCATGTGGCATCTTAAATAGAACGTTATAATTCTATGCAATAAATTATATAATTAATTATGACCATAATAATAATAATAATGCAAAATGAAATTTCTCAAATATATTATATTATGAAACACTAATTTTTTAAGTAAATGATTATAGCGTACTATGCAAATATTATGTTTTGGTTTAATATCTGATGATCGTGTATTTGTAATGTGAATAGTCAATACAACACAAAGTTTTATAAAACAAGTTTAACAAAATTTATTAGAGACTTTAAACAAAAACAACTATATACAATATTTACAGTTACATCTTAGATAAATTACATACTTCCTCATTTTAAAATAAAAATAAAATAAAATCAGCAAGTAGATAAGCCTTTACTCCGACTTATAACTTTTCATATTTCTTTACAATAATAATAAAAATAATAATAATACTAATTACGTATACAATTATAGTTGAATATAATATCTATTAATTGACATGTATTAAAAATATGTTTTCTGCAAGCATATACAAAAATCTGAAATTATAAATTACTGAAATAACATTTATTTTTAAGATACGTTCATAGATTTTGTAATGAATTAAGCAAATTTCTACTATGATAGGGCTAATATCATTCAAAAATATTTATTTTGGTTCGTTAAATAAATAAATGGACTTAAATAAAATAATATGATTGACATACTTTTATATATCTTGCTTGGCACTACTCTAATAAAAATATCTGTGTGTGTGTTTTATGCGTGTTCTAAACATCAAAATAATATTCACAAAATATAAGTACTCATTCTATTTGATGTTGTTTCTTCTAGATATTCTATTCTTTAAAAATATGCATTACCATGTATAATCAAAATATTCAAAAATATTCAAAAATTTCGTGAATAATTTATTATCACTTATATATATATTTTTTTAAAATAGTTTAGTAAAATAGGGAAATATTTATGATTCTTTATTCTTATAGTTTGAATTTACTTTCAATCTCATTTGTACTTAATCTCAACATAAAACAAAATAAGAAAAAACTAACTTATCCTCTTTCAAAAATAACAATTCTACAATTTCCAAAATTATTTATTATTCTCCTTCATAAATGCAATTCTGTACGATACAATAACTTTTGAAATTACAATAGCGATACGATGCGTAGGCATGAAGAACCAACTAGAATATAGACTCAATAGTATAAAATATAGGATAATCTACATGGCAGCAGTGCATACGAAGTGGCATGACTTCTCTGTCTAATGACCTCCAATATAAAATAATGTCTAGGCTATTTATTCAGCTCCTTCGAACATTAAAATACTCAATACTAAGAAAAACACTGCCCATGGAAAATATACAAGTCACAGGGCTACCTTATCTGTACTGCATAAACTACTAAGATAATATAAATTACTTTCTATTCCCCATAAATCCTACATACAAGCATCCCATTGGTTTCTTTTTATAATCCCAAGGTCACTATCACTTAAAAATTTTATAATAGATTTATCAATCTACATCGCAAAATTATCAAACACTATTCTAAAACAATAAATAAGATTCACGTGTGACTTCGATAATCTAAAACTACTTTAACAAGAAAAAGGTTTCTTCACTTTCAGAATTCAGCAATAAAAATACAAATGATTTTGTATTAATGTATTAAATCAATACTTTAAAACATTTTAAAAATAATAATAATAATGTTTTTCCACTTAAAGAATCATATAAATTATATGTATCATTAAATCATATTACATTGGGAATATAAAAGAAAAGTACGCATATCTTTTTTTTAAAAAAAAATTAGCTCATATTTTTATAATAATAATAATAATAATAATAATAATAATAATAATAATAATAATAATAATAATAATAATAATAATAATAATAATAATAATAATAATAATAATAATAATAATAATAATAATAATAATAATAATAATAATAATAATAATAATAATAATAATAATAATAATAATAATAATAATAATAATAATAATAATAATAATAATAATAATAATAATAATAATAATAATAATAATAATAATAATAATAATAATAATAATAATAATAATAATAATAATAATAATAATAATAATAATAATAATAATAATAATAATAATAATAATAATAATAATAATAATAATAATAATAATAATAATAATAATAATAATAATAATAATAATAAAATAATAATAATAATAATAAAATAATAATAATAATAATAATAATAATAATAATAATAATAATAATAATAATAATAATAATAATAATAATAATAATAATAATAATAATACAGTTCTATGTGTATTTAATGCATGCACACATACTCATACATTCATATCATAAGGTAATACTATAAAATATTCCAAGCAATCTAAAAAATATATACATCATGTAAAAATTAATATATTTTACAAAGTTTATCTATAGTGACAAATTGCTAATTGGTCACTCTTAGATGCTTTCTGGTTCATCTTTCATAAAAGAAACATATTAAATAATAATAACATTTACTCAGCAAGAACTACGATACTTAGAAAAATATTTATAAAAAACTTTACAAATAATTAAATATTCTTTACAATAATTATTATGTTAGATTAATAGATATTTTATATGTAATTTTCCTGCTTAACAATAATAAAAAAAACTTAATACTATTATTAGTAAGCAAAAAGATAATTAAGTCTATATTTATGAAAATCTCCAACCAGCTATAAAGTAAATTTTAAAAAAAAGCTCTTTTCTTTAACCTAATATTTCTTCATTGGAAGTCCTTCATATAAGTTTTTCTTTTTTTCCAAAACGTTTGTTAAAACAACTACTGTCCAACACTTTAGAACTAAAACTTTTCTTCTCCCCAGTGCAATTACTAAGACAACCACTATCTAACACTTGAGAACAAAAAAAAACTTTTTTTTCTCCGCAGTGCAAAAACTCATTAATGAAAAAGAAAAAAAAATGAAAATGAAAAAATGAAGTGAAATCTACTTTGTATCCAGAATTATTTGAATAATAATTATCAATCCTTTTATGAAAGTTTATAAAATTATAGTCAATTGTTTATAGCTTTCAGGAAAAATAATTATTAACTTGATATAACTTGGGAAAGTTATAAAATAATCCTCCAGAGTTTCCCTGTTCACTAGGATCCTACTTGGGCTTTCAATGCATCACTATCATCAATATTAATTCATGTGTATTCATACCGAAAATACACATTTTTTATTCTATTAAAATTATCATTTTTGGTAAATCAATAAAGACATTTATAAAGTTATTTCAGTCAGGATAATATTATTTGTAATTACTCATTTATTTCCTTTTTAATGAATAATTCTAAAATGAGGTTTTAAAATATTAAAATGATTTACAGTCTTTTTTTTAATGATGATGACTTGTCATAGCAAAATATTCATAGTACTATCAATTTTTCTTTTAAATCATTTTAAAGAAATGTTTATAATAAACTTTTAAAGACAATATTTATTTTCAAATATTTACTGCAACTTTTTTAAAGGATATATTTTTAAAATATTAAAAAATAAAGTTTTTACCATATAGCTTTTGCTTTCAACTATGGTTATCTATCATTACAATAAAATGCATTTAAAATACTAAATTTTCGAGAAACTTTTTCTGTCTAATTTCCTTGACAATGTCCAAAATATCCAGAATAAATAATAATAATATAACTTTTCTCCTAATATTTTTAAAATTGTAATTTCCTTTGGTATCTGTACTTCCATCCTTAATTTTCTTGAATACATACTTATTTCTGGTATGAATTCCATGGCTACCATGAAGGTGGTTCAAGTTTTAATAGAAATACTTGATAGGGAATCTTGTCACTTTAACAATGTATGGTTTTAGCTTAATAAATTTATAATCTTTTCAATTCTCACTTTAAAATAATTATTCCAAGTAATAAACTAAACAATACTTTGATATTTTAAAAAAAATTATTAAGAGAGTTAATTTGTTACTAAGTACCTATTTAATTTATTAAAAGCACACAATTAAGTTATTAAAGTACACAGAAATATGTGAACATCTACTTTTATTGTAAATTGAACTGATGATTTAATTGGATACTAGATCTTTAACTGGTGATCTAATTTACATATTAGTCAAGATTGCACAATTAAAAATTAAAAATAAACATCATGACTCATTTTTATTACATTAAATACTATATTTTTAATTCAAATTAATTTTATATTTTTATTTAAACAAACTAAACATTTTAAAATAACATTTTAAAAATAATACTTTATTAATTTATCCAATATTTATTTTTAATGTATCTATTTTTTTTAAAATATAATTTTATTAATTAATTACACATTTGTTTTAAAACCACCCAATTAAATATTTCTGAAATTACTTTTATCTTGTGACAAATAAATGTTTCAATTTTTAGCACAATTCTAAAGTAATTTTGAAACTATCTTTAGAAAACTTGTAAGCACAAAAGTATGAGTACTTGTGTCACATGACTTTCAAAAACCAGACAGAATGTATCAATTTTTTTATAATTATTGTCTGATAACAAAAATGAATATTTAATTACAAAAATATTATATTAAATAAATAGTAATATAATAATAGAATTTGGAAGAATAATTTTGATACTATTTAAGCTGTAACAAATTGAACACATTTGTCTATTCCAAAATATTACATTTAAATAAATAATTTATAACACAAATATTAAATATAGTTTTTATTTTAAAATACACTAATTTATTTAATCATAGGTCATTGTTTTAAAATTAGCTTTAACACTTGTTTACTAGAGTCTTTAGCATATTATTTTACTATGGCCAGTTTTCCCAACCATACAAAAATCACACTATTTAGCTTTACTTGATTATTTTATCATATTAAGATAGTTTTTGTGTATTTACTACTCTCATTTTACTTTAAGAAAGCATTTTAAACCATTAGCAACATTACACAGTATTTATACCATTCAAAATGTATTCTTAATTTTTTTTTTTTTTAAATTGACTCAGTGAATCTATTTGGACCTAATTAAAAGGATACAATATATATATATGTGTGTGTGTGTGTGTCAGAATTAAGAATGAATGTTTTCTTTTATACATATATATACATGATGCATGTATGAATTAAGGGAAAAGATTTGATATTTAGCTGAGTTATTATTAGATAAGAATTTTACATACTAATCAACTTATTTAGGTTTCATATACTTCATATTTGAATAAGTCATAAATTATATGAACTTCTTACAAAGAATAAATGAGAATAATTGTAGGTTTTTCTTCAATTCTAAATTTGTTATTTATTTAACAAGATAAGCAGTTTAATGCATTATATTGACACAATATTTTATATTTATCACTTATACCCAACTAGCATTATTTATGAAGAATATTATAATTGAGGGTAAATAAATTGTTTTGTTATTACTAATTAAAATATCTCTACTCTTTTTGCTAAATAAGGTGTCTGGATAAACAATAACTTATAAGTGTATAATTAAGGCAATTTTATATTTTATTCATTTAGATTAAATAAGGATTAGGGTATTAATTTATAAAGTTTTCTCCAAACAAATGTCAGAGCTAGTATCCATGTGATTTTTTATAGCTTTTAGACTCTAAACTGGTATGAATTGTACATGTAAGGAATCAATTTAACAAAAATCTAATGAACATAACACACATAGTATGAGTGTAATCTCGATTTTGTGGTCAATAGAATCTCTGATCTCAGGGTACCCTATATACTCATTGATTGCAATCATACCATTACAATATATATATATATATATTATAATGGTCATGGAAGAGGGTCTTAACATATCTGCACTACAAGGGAACCATCTAGGCATTTGAACCTAGAAAATTTATATAGTAGGCAGATACGTAAGTTAAGATTCAAAATATATATATATTTTTTTTATATATATTTTATTCTGATCGTTAGCCCAATGTCACTAGCTCATAGAGTAGCAGCTATTTAAACATTTATTAACTATATTTCTTTTAATAAACAATAATAAAAGCACTGTCAGTATTAATAACACAAAGATTTTATTTACGTATATATATAAGTGATGACACACAAAACTTGAAAAATAATTATATAAAAAAATTTGTTTGTTTCATTATTATTTTTATTTGTTTTAACTTTTATTTTTAATCTTAGAAATGTTGACTATAGATGAGCTACCCATATGACGCATTTAAAAGATTTTCAAACATTTGATTCCAGGCTAAAAGTCCGCAGCCACACCAACGCCCACTTCTAAATATATATCAGCAACCAATGCAATGTGAACATATTAGCATAGAATCATGCCGACAGGAATGTGCATCTGAACAGCATGATATTATTGGAGAAAACATGAGCTTCAACCAGAATAGGAATGTACTTCTATCTGGTGAAGGAATCATGCATGTAATATAAGGAGAAAACACTACGTATGGATGAGAGAGCAGTCCTGTCTTGCTGACTTATCTTTTCAATCCATAGAGCTGGAATGGATCAATGGTGCGGGAGATACATCTGCATCCATTTCAACGATATGACTACCTCTTTGGGGTTATGCATTCAGTTGGACTCGTCACCCTAAGTGCTAACACACTTCACATTACATTGATATAAATGTCCATATATCTCTCCACCAGCATTGACACAACTACAAAACAAATAGTCCGAAATCAAAACCCTTTTTAAACTAACATATATTTAAACGAGTCTAGCAGCCACCTACATTCAACTAACATTTAAATCATTTTATTAATTTAATTCTAAAAAAAAATCTTTATTTTAAGGTTTTAAAAATCATTTTAAGATAACATTTATATTTTAACTTTTTTTTTTTTACTACAAATATTATTTATTTAAAAATATATTTATTGACTTTATAAAATTGTACAGATGCATAATAAAAACACTTTGTAAATGTTGGCTCATCCATTGCTGGCGTTGGTCTGGAAAAAGTATGCAAGAGCCATTCTCCGCACTAGCAGGTTATAAAATGAGCAGATACGTACTATTTAGTTGGCATTGCCCACCCCTGCCAGTGCAAAGAATGACCCAATAATGCTAACTTATCAGCTGGGATAGATGTAGTATGAATTCAATGCCCCTCTAGAAGAATCTGACATGTTGCAACACAGACTACTTCTTCTACAATACACTACAATGTGGATATATCGGGTCCAAAATTCATGTAGAGTCTGTAGGCCATACTAGTAGGCTCCATGTATTGTTAAACAAAAATCTAGAGGATAGTATCTTATCCTTGTCTTGAAGAGCTTTAAGCTTATCGCAAAATACAGCATTGGGATCCGGTGTTGGTTGTGTGAACTTTGTCCTGCACCTTGTGTACCAAAAAGCATATGTCAGGAAGATTGATAACCTGATTACTGTAAAGTCTCCAGAGAAGAGACAACCCCTGATGTCCAGGATTTTATCCACTGCTATAATGCAGTGTTGAGAGATAATTCTTCGAATACTGTTATAGCCTGGACATACATTTAACAGGTGATTAAAGGACTCCTCTCCTCTAGAACAGGCATGACAAATAGGGTCTATTTTATTTAGAAACCGTTTGTAGTATAAGAATGTATTAGTTGGCATGGAATCCATATTCACCTTAATCAGATAATCCAAAAGTTTGGGCTCCAGTAGCAGATATTTAAATATTGAGGTGATTTTATGATTGCTGCACCCTAGGTGAGCATAAATAACTGTATTAACAGGATTCAGCAGGCAATGTGCCTGCCAGATGTTGATTTTATTATTAAACCCTGTTATTGAGTGCCCGATGTATAGAGATTGTTGTTTAATAATGGTGTCAAGCCATGTGTGTTTACTGGGGGGAGGTCTGTCAGTAGGTATTACAGTCTCTATAATATTTGATAGAGGGTATTTTTTCCCCAGATTTACTAAAAGTGAATGCCCTTTTTGGAAATTGATTGTCTGTATTGAATGGAGACCCATACCGTTCTGTTTCCTGTGAAACTGAAGTCTGCGGATGCTAATTGCAGTGGTCCGACCTCTCCATAAGAGCTGACCACAGAGCCTCTGAATCTGTAAGGTGAATAATTTGGTAACTGACATTATTGGCAGGTAGTAATTTATGCTCGCCATAATCTTCATATTAATAAGAGCAATCTTCCCTTGTAGGGACAGGTATGTCCTTGACAGCGACTGAACCACCTTAGTAGCATTGCTTATGATGGATTTTTGTAGGCAGACAGACATAGCAGTCTGTGACTTGAAGATAGGAAACCCCAGAAAACACTGAGGTTCCGCTAAAAAATTGGATAGTATTTTCCTACCAGTGTTGATGCACCAGGATGGCGACTTGTGAGGATTGATGGATAATTTATAATCTTTAGTATAATTGGTAATTATGGAATGAAGTGTCTTCAGATATTTACGAGATGGAAGAATCACAAGTATGTCATCCATGTATGCAAAAACCTTGATGTTTTTCTTAAGCCGGGGCACATATATACCTGGAAGCTGATCTAGCTCTTTAATCAGAGGGTCGATGTACTTTATGAACAAAAGACCACTCAACGGTGAACCTTGTGGTATGGATCTTGAAGGGCCAAATCCATCTGAGTAATGTCCATTTATGGAAATATGAATATGCCTATTATTCAGGAGATTGTCCAATATCTGAATTATCTGTTTTGATATGTCCAACTGAGATAGCAATTCAAGAAGAATGTTGACATCTACTGTATCAAAAGCATTGGACACATCCAGCTGGACTGCCACAGGCCGGGATTTTCTGTTAGATCTAATGTGATCAAGCAGAATTTTCACTTCGCCAATTGCAGTCAGCGCCGATGATCCCCTCCTTGCATATTGAGAGGCCGATATATCCTGTAAAATGGCATTCTGAATTTTTTCTTTTATTATACCCTCCATGACTTTGAACAAAATTGGTGTCATCGATATTGGTCTGATACTGCTAAGAGAGGTAGGATCCCGGTTCTTTTTAATGAATGGAACCATGGCGATTGGATATAGGTTAGGAATTACTCTCCTTTCAATGGCGAGGTAGGTTAACATGTTTAATATAATCCTCGCAGTAAAAAAAAATTAAGTGAGTGAACACAAACTTCGGGATAGCATGAATCCCAGGATGAACACTGTCAGGGAGACCCTGCAACCTACTGGTGATGTCTTGGAGTGTAATACCATGATCTGCCTCTCCGGTTGTGCTCACCCACTCCAAGGCAGGGTTTGTGCGGTGACCTAAGAGAAGGTTTTGAAAGTGGTTCTCTATGTGTAAAATCATATTCGCACCAGTAAGGCTACCACCATTGATGAGCAATGAAGTAGGAACCTCCTGTTTCTTTCTGGCCCCCAGAGCCCACCTGAGATAGCCCCGGGTCCAGCAATGTTGAGCTGGCAGGTAATTCTTTGCATTTTTTTTAGCTATTATCTCTGCTACTGCTGATTGTTTTGATCTGTATGAAGCTTTTATCTCAAGTAAGTATTCAATGTTGTGATCCTGACCATTGAAGTTTTTAATTTTCCAATTCAGGCTGTCTAATTCACGCATCAGTGTGGTTGTTCCCTTAAGCTTGAAGGTGTATTGAGTAATCAGTGACTGAATAATGCCTATAAATGTACTCCAGGCCTCGACCGGGTGTAGGTATATGAGGTTCACTTTGTGAAAAAGAATGTAGGCCTCTGAGAAGAATGCCTCAGTGGCGTTGGTTTTAGTGAACATTCTGAGACTCCGGTTGACTTTAATTTGTTGAAAGTTGTTCAGCTCTATGGATGCCATAATCGCAAAATGATCCGAAAAGGCTGTCAGTTGCAGTTTAGCCTCTGTCCCATAGTGCAATTCGGCCGAGTAGAACATTAGATCAATGAGTGTACGACTGTTTTTTGTATAGAATGAAAATGCATCAGGTGGAAAGAATCCTCTCCCATTGAGAAATACTTTGTTGAGTAGGGGTAAATATTTCTTTGTGAAGGATTCATAGGAGATGTTAAAGTCACCGAGCAGAATGGTAGGTGCATTATTATTATTAGTAATTAGGTTAATTGTGTGGACTATTTTCAGCAGTGTTGCATGAACATTGGCGCTGTATACATAAATCACATTGAAAGTATTCAAGGAGAAGGTAAACTCCAAGGCAATTAGGTTCTGATCTAGATAAATTGTTCTGAAGGAGGTTGGAGCCAGAAGATTATTTATTATTACCCCAACTCCTCCCCTAGCCACATGACCTGTAGATAAATGGGTGAAACCTATTTTACTAAGTTCTGATTTTATGAAGTAGTTTGAGTTTAGGTGATATTTTGTTTCACCTATGAACAACATATGTGGTGAGTTTTGCCTAAAGAAATGCCTGATGGCATTAATACGACCGAGGGAATTAATACCTCGGATATTGACAGCAGAGATTAAACATTTATTGTTATCCATTGCAAGGTGGCCCGCTAGATTCCACCGCAGGCGGTTTCAATGAAGCATCAGCAGACTCTTTTTTTTTATTAATTTCCTTGCGGATGTTTTGAGGGATGTTTAAATCTGAAGTGGGGAGGTCCACAGGCAAACCATTGGTAGGATAACCAGTTAACAAATCAGATGGAAGATTAATCTTGCGTTTCTTTTCTGTGGCTCCTTTATGCTTATTGTTCGTTGCATTTGATATTGTGGGTTTCGACTTTTGCCTCACTGGGAATGCCATCTCTTCTTCTCCTGAGCTAGGACTAGATACAACCCATGGTTTTCTTTTATGACTGGTGCTAGGAGTGATGAATCTCTCCATCTCATCTGCAGACCAGGAAGCGGCAGAATCTACCGGTGTTTGGCAAGGATTGATATTTTCATTAGCCACAGCTATCAGTGTATCACTAGGACTTGGTGAGATGTTATATTTACCTTGGATGGAGTTAGGTTTAGGTATTTCCGTCTTTTTTTTTGTTTGGTTTGATCATCGTCTATATTGTTTTCACCAGCTTTATTACTAGATGCTGTAACTGAGCTAAAGCCTAGGCCTTCATGCAAACTCCTAGGTCCAGAATCGTGTGAATCTTTTGGTTTTGATTCCAATAACCTTTGATTACTGTTTTGGTGACTATAGTTATGTGATGTGTTATGTTTGTAATCCTGATTACTGTTAATTAAGGAGGGCTGATTCCTTTCATGTATTAGGATACTTTTTTTATTTGTATACTTTAAGTTGAGTTCATCCTGCTGTTCTACATTGTAGTGTTGTGCACTCGGTTGTTGTGAAGAATGTTGTACCTCCGGAACTGAATGTGAAGTCTGTTGTTGCCTACATCTGTGAGTGCGACCTTTTTTTTTGACCACAAGATGTACATATACGATTCAAACACTCCTTAATCAGGTGAGTTCTTTGTCCGCAGTAGAAGCACTGTGGCCTAACACCTGAAAAAGATAATATCATGGGACAGCCTCTAGCCGACAACACTGTTGGAATATCTGTTGGTACTATTCCCTTTTTTAGGAGCAGTCTAAATGTTGCTTTGTTCGAGAGAATGTTGTTAAATGTTTTGTCAATTGGAAGGTAGGTGAAACTTGTCACCTTGCCAAAGGGTTCCAATATCTCTTGTAAATAAGATTCATCTATTCCTGTAATGCAATCTTTTATTGACCCATTTAGAGTGGATGATCTGTTTATATCTACAGTTACTATGATCTTATCATCCAATACTTTAAATTTGCTTTTAAAGTTATTCCTGCCAGCCCAGGTCTTGAATTCGACTGCTATATAGCGGTCATTCGGATGGGTAGAAATCCTATGAATTTCGTTTGCAATATTTGCTGTTCTAATTAACTCAAACAAGGCATTCATTGGAAATTTAAACAGAGCACACTTTAGGTCCGTTACCGCTAGTATAATGCTCTTATCATTGCCTACTTTTCTTTTAAATTCAATAATGCACAAATAATGATGTGTTTTATATCTTTAAATTCGTTTGCAATAGCAAACCCCCGCCCTATTACAAACAGATCTTTTTAGCATGAATAAATAAAAATAAAATATAGTACTTTTTTTTTTAAGAGATTATGTTTAAGACTTTAAATAAGAGTTTAAAATCGCAAAGTTTATAGAAAGATAAAAGTTCAGGTTTGCTCCAGAGAGAAAGTCTATAGTTCATTTTAATGACAAATAGAGTTCGAAGTTTTAAGTTTAAAAGAGTTTATATTTAATTTTATCATTTAGAAATTTATACCTTCCTTTGTCTTGTGCTTATTCCTTCATGACGAAGATCTAATTTACGCAAGGGCCCTTTTCTTGTGGACAATGATTTATGAAGCTTGACAAAGTGCATATGGCACCAGTGGTTCGATCCATGAATAGGAAAGCTACCTTTGGCCCGCCGCACTGAAGGAAGCACGATGAAGCTGATTACATTTTTGGTGATGGCGATAACTTTTAAAATTTTTATTTTTACTTTTAGCAAATATGAATGAAATCAAAACTTTAATTTTCTGATTCTCTCTAATTAATTATTGTTTTGGATTTTCCTTTTATAGTCCTCAGGCACCTTATCTCTGGAATGCAGGATTCATCAAACATAATCCATATCTCTATTTTATTGGTTAATTCAGTTTGTAGTAGATTTTGGGTTTGTGGCTACTTGGATTTTTCCACTGAGATCTGTGTCTATATCTTTGGGTGGGAACTCTTATCTATTTTATAATCATCTTCGTTATTTTTAAAATTAAAAGATTTTTTATTATATTTTATTTAAAGATTAGAATCTTTGCTTCGATTCTATCATTATTTTAAAGCTTATTTCATTTTAATATTTAAATCAAACATATTAATAAAATAATAATTCGTTATTTGTGCATTTTGAACGTTCGTTCTTTTAATTCAGTATTAGATATTTACAAAAAAGTTAAGTATTAAAATTTAAATGTAACGCATATATATATATATATATATCATAATCAACCATTATCAATCCACTGCAGGATGAAGGTCTCTCCAAGTTTAATCAATCTTCTCTGATCTTTAGCTTTTCTTCTCCACATCACCCCTGCACACTTTATTTCATCCATCCATCTCACATGTGGTCTCTTTCTGGGTCTTTTAAAATCTCTTGGAATCCAGTTTAAGATTTCAATTGTCCATCTATTATTATCTCTTCTAGCAATATATCCAGCCCAACTCCACTTCAATCTTTTAATTTTTTCAGTGAGGTCAGTAACACTTGTTTGTTCTCTTACCCATGCATTGCGTTTTTGATCTCTTCTTGTTACTCCCAACATGCATCTCTCCATACTTCTTTGAGTCATCTGAAGTCTCTGTATTGCTCTTATATTAAGTGTCCAAGTCTCAGATCTATAAGTAAGAACTGGTAAAACACATTTGTTAAAAACCTTCCTTTTCAAACAAATAGGCATATTTCCTTTTAGTATCAAGTTATTTCTACCAAAAGCACTCCAAACAAGTTTAATTCTATGATTAATTTCCTCCATTATGTTTCCATCTGTATTAATAATCTGACCAAGGTATTTGTAACTGTTAACTTCTTCTAATTCATCATAATCAATCTTTATTTTCATATTTTGAGCAAATCGATTAAACATTACTTTAGTCTTTTTAACATTTATCTTTAGTCCTACTTTTCTACTTTCATCTGCTAACTCCTGCAACATTTCCTGCAGCTCTGAAGCATTATTTGAAAAAACAACTACATCATCTGCAAAATCTAAATGACTTAAATACTCTCCATTTACTTTCACTCCTTTAGTTTTCCATTTTAATCCACAAAATACTTCTTGCAGCACTGCTGTAAAGAGTTTTGGAGATATGGAATCACCTTGTCTTACACCTTTCTCAATGTTGATTTTTCCAGTATCATTATGTAATCTAATTGTTGCTGTTGCATTTTTATAAATATTCTTTAAAATATGACAATATCCTGGATCTATACCTTGATGATCCGTTGCTTTAATCACTGAAGAAATGTGTATAGAATCGAATGCCTTTTCATAATCTACAAATCCAAAACATAATAACAACTCATATTCGTTTGTCCTTTCTATGACTTCTCCCAATATCTGGATATGATCTATTGTACTAAAACCACTTTTAAATCCAGCTTGTTCTCTTGGTTGGTGGAAATCCAAAGTTCTCTGTAGACGAGTTGTAATTATCTTAGTAAAAATTTTGTATAAAACTGGTAAAAGGCTGATAAGTCTGTAATTTCTAATATCTTCTTTATCACCTTTTTAAAATATTAATATTATTACTGCATTATTCCACTCATCTGGTACATCTTTATCATTTAGACATTTGGTATATAACTTTGCTAAAAAATATTCTATTTCTTCATCTGCTTCTTTTAATATATCAATTATAATTCTGTCATTACCTGGAGCCTCTTCTTTCTTCATACATTTAATTGCATGTTTCACTTCTTCATTTAAAATTCTGGGCAATTCAGAAAATGTAATAGAAATAGGAGGTACTTGATCTTTATTATTATATAATTCTTGATAAAAGTCTTCTACCCATTTCATAATGTCATTTCTCTTTTTAGTAATAATTTGATCTTTTTTTTATTGCAGATATAAATTTCCTACCAATACCAAAATGTTGTTTTATATTCTTGAGACTTTTATTTTCTTCTACAGCTTTCCTTGCTAGTTCACAGTTATACTTTCTTATATCATTTTCAACTCTTTTCCGTACCATTTTACAAAATTCCAGATATTCAATCCTTTTTAATGCATTATTTTTGTATATCTTCATATTCCTTCTTTTCTTCATAAATTCTCTAGTCTCAGTAGAAATTTTATTGGTCAATTGCTGCTTTTTTCTACCAGCTATCTTTGTTGCAGTTTTTAAAAGTGTATCAGTTATTTTCATATTAATTTTATTCAAATCTGAATCATGTTCAAAATCTACTAATACTTGAAACTGATTTGTAAGTTCTAATTTAAATTTATTAGAATGTTTCTGAAGATTAGGAATATCAACTGTAAAAATTGTTTTTCTTAATAAATTTTTGTCTCTCTAGTTTTACATTAACATGTATCTTACACCTTACTAATCTATGAACATTTCCTGTGTTAAATTTATTAAGAACAAAAAAACAACAACATTACAATTTTGAAATATGTATTTTCTGTTAGTCAAAATATAATCCAATTCTGCTGTACCTTCATTGGGATGCTTCCATGTCCATTTCCTTTTAACATTTTTCTCAAAATAATTCATAATATAAAGTTTTTCTTCTTCAGCAAACTCCATTAGTCTATGTCCTCTCTCATTTTTATTACCATAACCAAAATTACCTACAGCACTTTTATCTTTCATTTGTTTACCAATTCTAGCATTAAAGTCTTCCATAACAATTTTAAAATGTTGTTTACTCTGATTGAAAGCCTTTTGTACATCCATATAAAAATCTTCTACTACTTCATCACTATGAGCGCTTGTTGGGGTATAAACCTGAATTATCTGCATTTGGTATCTGCTATTAAATTGTATAACTAATCTTGCCACTCTGTCTGATATACTATCAATCTCCACAGTGTTGTTCTTCCACTTTTTATTTATAATAAATTCTACTCCACTTGTATTTCCAATATTTGTGCCTTTATAATAGAGTACATGTCCACTTTTAATATCAATTGTCTCTTCACCTTTTCTTCTAACTTCACAAAGTCCAATAATGTCCCATTTAATATAAGACAGTTCTTCTTCTAATTCTTGCAATCTTCCTTCACTTGAAAGTGATCTGCAGTTGTAAGTACCTAAATAAAAAGTCATCATCAAATGGCAGCCTGGGTTTGCAATCAGGGGATTCTAAGCACCCTCCATCTTTGGCCACCAACCACTGCCTTGGTTGGTGACTTTACAGCCTCCTGGGAATAAGGGCCATGATTTATTTTTGTCTGCCATAATTGTATATATCTATTGGAAAAATATCATTTACACATACATTCATTCTGCCTTATCAGGCAACTGAGAAGAAAGACCATGGTGTTTCTTGATCTTAAACTCAGAGGTAAAAAGCCAATAAGCTCACCACACTGGCTAATGCATACTGGTGAGCAACCCATCCATGTTCGTATACTATAAGAATAATCACATAGTAATAACAGCTGCAACAACAAGAACGTATGGAGTGGACATTAGAAATTTGCTCTGCTCCTTTCCTTTAAGGCCTCCAAGAGGAATCAAAGATTCTCCTTTCAGTTAATACAAACTCCTTTCTGCAGCCATATATGTATATATATAATTTTTAATTGACATTATTAAGATATTTTAATTTGTGAAAATATCTGTTGTATATTCATTTTAAAAAAATCAATCAATAATAATAGGAGCTTTTTTCTAAATACAACCTTTAGGTCTTATATAGTCAATAAAGTGCTACAGTAAATATATATGATTTAATGAAACAAAGCTTATAACCTTTCCTACTTTCCTTATTTATAATAGATTCTTCTACCAACTAATCAAATGTTATAAATTAATAATTGTTAACAAATGTTATTGTTGAAATATTTTAATACATGGACATTTCTGTTTTATATTTATTTTAGAAAAATCACAGTTAGATGTTAGCAAGTAATCAATGAAAATAATTAACTATAAACACTTTCACAGGGAACCATCTTCTAAATGCAATATCTGGGTCCTATATACGGATTAAAACACTAAAGTATATATATATATATATGTTTTAAGGAACAAAGCTCATAACTTTTTTTTCTTTCCTTATTTATAATAGACTAAAAAAAGACAAAATATTTCTATTAAGATAAATATCCCTAATATAAAAGGAACATATAGAAAATCAGATGTGTTGAGATACTACAGTATTAGGACATTTTCCAGAGAACAAAAAATTAATATTTTGTGGAATTTGCCAAACTATATATATATATAGGAATGAGCATCAGTAGTATCAATGTTAGAAGTTATGTCCATGTTAAAACAGTAGAACATTAGTCATCACTAATGTAAGATCAAGAGATTGTATTTAGAAAAAGATTCCCTTCTGAATGCAAAAAAGCATTTACAGTTTACTATTTTTATTGATTCTTTCCTATAACCAATATATATATATATATTAATTCTAATGTTTTCATGGATGAAGATGTCATATTATTATTACTATTTGTGGAATATTCCATGTAGTGAAAAAGCTAAACGCTGACGTTTCAGTACAATATCAAGTACCTTCCTCAGAGCGTCCTCTTTCTCAAATCATAAGAATGCATGTGAGATTTAAAGTCGTTTTTATCATTTTCTTTCTCCTCATATTTAAATTCTATTGGTTGAGAAGTTTTAAAATTTATTTTCTCTTCCAATAGTTTCTTCCAAATGTTGTTAATCTTCTTTAACTCACACCTTTCATTAGTAGATTGCTAAGAGAAGCTATAGAGATTTTTAAAAGGCCCAAGAGCATAAATGAAAGGTGTGAGTTAAAGAAGATTAACAACATTTGGAAGAAACTATTGGAAGAGAAAATAAATTTTAAAACTTTTCAACCAATAGAATTTAAATATGAGGAGAAAGAAAACGATAAAAGCGATTTTAAATCTCACATGCATTCTTATGATTTGAGAAAGAGGACGCTCTGAGGAAGGTACTTGATATTGTACTGAAACGTCAGCATTTAGCTTTTTCACTACACGGAATATCCCGCAAATAGTAATAATAATATGACATATATATATAGTGTGTGTGTGTGCACATGTATGTACGTGTGTGCTAAAACAAAGATTCTCATACATAACAAATATAAAAGATGTATTATCTGGGTTCATCCATTTGTATTTAATAGTAGTATTGTTCCAATGTGTTAGCTTGTTTGCACCTGCCATAAAGTGGATAATGGATGTTTGTTGTTTTTTTTTTTTTTTAAAAAAAAAAAAAAAAACACTACAGAGATGGTTCTTTTCTTTGCTCCCATTTTATACCGTTACATATATATATATATATGGGGGGGGGGGGGGGAATAAAATATTTTATATACATTGCTTATACCAACAAACCATATATTTAGCAAAACCTATGCAAACGCACATCTTTAGATATATACTAGAGACACATGACAATAAAAAATATAATTATAATAGGAGCAAAAAATTTATTTCTATCAATGCTACTAATAAATTATAGAAAAAAATTAGAATCCAATAATCTTTGCATTTTAATAAAGATAAACTCTTTTTTTTTTTTGATAACTTTTTCATTTTTATTTTAAAGATCGAATAAAAAAAAAGGAAATAATAAGAATTCAGCAAGTACAAAGATTTTGAATAAGCTTAAGATGTTGCAACTTCCATCCACTTTCTCTTCAGCAACAAGCCTACAAAGTAAATGAAATTAAAAACATTTTTTAAAAAAATCATAAAATGTAGAATTAATAATAAAAGCACTCATAATATAAGGAATGTTTGTTTATACATATATATTAATAAATTTTAACAGATGTTATTGTTGAAATATGTTTAAGAACGTGGAAATATCTGTTCTATTTTATTTTAGAAAACTCAAGTAATTGATATAGACAGTTACTCTTTTATATTAAAAAAAAACAACAACCTTAGTTTACTAGTTTCATTGTTCACTACCTATATCATATGGCTGTGATTTTTCTAAAATAAAATAGAACTGATACTCCCACGTTCTTAAAAATATTTCAATATATATATATTCAATGTGTAAATCATATGCTGTTAAGATCTTAACAAGCGAACAAGTATGTTAGTATATCTGAATTTTTTTAATTACTTTAGGGTAAAGACACACCATTGTTTTATTATAATAGGAATATAACAATCTTCCTCACCATCACAAATACTGTTTCATAAGTATGAACCGTGTATTATATTACAATTATACTTTCAATTTTTGCTTAGATTATGAAAATAATCTGAAAAAGTCAAAATAACCTAATATTTTTATATATAAATCAAGTTCGATTGGCTTTGGGTAGCCGTCTAAAATAAGCTTTACTTACTAATTCAGTTATCAAAAGAAAACTTTTCAAATTTCATTAAATTTTTTTAAATTTCATTATTTTCTAATATGGCAAAAATAAATTACAATTTTTGAATAGCTTTTTTTTTAGAGAGATTTATCCATATGGCAAAAATGAAAACTATAATCTCTAATTAATTGCAGGATTACATCATTCTATAACAGTTGATATAGATTAAAAATATATCCTTAATGAAATATAATTTGATGATTGTTTGTATAAAGATAATGTTTTAGTTTTGGAAAAATTATATGAGATAATCAGTATCAAAGACATAAAGAGCAAGAATTGAAGGTGATGGTGATGAGTGATTTTTTACTGTATAGCATGGCCATATCTTTTATTGCTAGTTCATTCCTGTTTGTGATCTGTTATACCCCACAGAATGTTATTAATTTTAGCTACCTGGAAAATGTTTTAATATTGTAGTATTTCAACACATATCCAATTTTTCATGTGTTTTTTTTATACAAGGAATGCATATCCTAATAAAAATATTTTGTCTTTTTTTTTTTTTAGGTTTTAAATTGGGGCATTATTCTATTTATAGTAATTAAAGTGTCTTGTATATACATTTGATTTTCTTTTTCAGAATAGATTCATGTAAAAGAAGATCCTTATTTATATAGATCTAGTTATAAAAAAACTCTGAGCTAAATGGTATGATGACTTCAAATATCTTTGGAAAGAGAACATTAAAGGGAGTTGTCTACCCGACTCTATTTTCATGGTGTATTTTATTTGAAAATGGATGCTATTTATATCTATTAAAAAAAATTTCACTCTTTTACCATATGTCCAAATAATAAATATGTCATTGATGAATCTGAACCAGACAGATTATTTATGCAGTACAGAACTAAGCCTAGGTTTCATATTTTTTCAAAAATTAATTGGCATAGTTGGAAAATCCCATCAACTTCTAGTCATCTGTATATAATACTGCCTATTATAAATTTAAAAAATATTAGTAAAACAATGTTTTAAATTGTTAACAACAGAAATAAAGAAAGTAGAGGTTTTTTTTTTTTTTTTACAAAGGATGAAATTATTGTTTGTATTACAACTTATTATATATTTTTAAAAATCAGAATGAATTGGGGATATTATTTTGCTTATTTTTTTGGAATATAAAAATATATAGGATTTCTCTTTTGAATAATTTTATACTAAAATAACTGGTATAATCTCTGTTTTGTAACACAATCAGAGAAAGCAATGGTCCTTTTAATGACAGGAACTACTATTACATATATATCTTGTTTAATATTAACTCTTAAAAATATTAAATTTATTCATAGTAATATTAAAAAATATTAAACAGGGCAGTTCTTTTAGCAGTTGGAAGTGCTACTGTAGATATATCCAATTTAATAATAGCTCTTAAAAATATTAAATATATAAGTATATATTGTAACAGTTGTATTTTTATATTGAATTATTTCCATCATCTAATATGTCACATGATCACTATTTCTTATGCTAGCATGTTACTGTTATTAAAACAGGCAAAACTCTCTCCATATAGTAGTGCCACTCAGTGCCAACCAGAGTAATCAATGGATGCCAGAAGGCTTGTGCATAAAATCCCTATCTAGTGCCTACTCATCCATTATCCCCAAACTAGTTTCTGGCTTGTGGCCTTTGTCAGTGAGGAGCTTTGGATATGAGTACAAATACATTCCATTAGTTTATGATATATAATTAATTAAGATAGTATTTTTTTAAAAAAAAACAAAAAAGCCATGATAAACTTAAGTGCACTTATTTATGTAATTAAAAAAAAAAACTTAAGTGCACTTTTTATAAAAGAATCAAACTCCATTTACATTATGAAGATTAGGTCAAAAAAACTATTTAAAAACACAATATTACACAATATTATTTCATTTAGAAAATAATAGTTGAAAATGGAACATAATTAACAACAAAAAAAATTAAAAAAAACATTTAAAGATGTCATACAAATTAAATGACTAGCCTAGAATATATTATATGTATTTATAGGTAACCAATTCATTTGTATATTTAGGTAAAACATATTTGTAACAAATATTTTATTCATACAGTGTCATGTTATAAATTGTAATAATAATAATAGATTACTCCATTGCACAGGCACTTTACAGATCGAATGAATACTCTCCTTTCCAAATACAAGATAAAGTCTTTTTAAAAGATAAAATGAATCACTCTATATTTTTTACATAAACTATATGTATAGGCAAATCTGAAGCATTTGAAACTGAGGGGCATCATTAACAAAACTTATAAGTAATTTAAAGTGATTAGTTAAATCTTCACGTTCTCAGTTCCAAATACTTCAGATTTGCCTATACATATAGTTTGGGTGGAAAAGATAGAGTGATTCATTCTATCTTTTAAAAAGACTTTATCTTGTGTTTGGAAAAGAGAGTATTCATTCGATCTGTAAAGCGAATATGCAGTGGAGTGAAACACATTTATAATTTTTATATATATTTTTTGCCTCTCTCTCTTGCAGTGACAAACCATAGTCTATTTTTTCCATGCTTAGTTTAGTGCAGAGATAGAATTTTATGTTTGAAACTTAAGGTTTGTGGTTCACAGCTTCAGCTCTACTTTTTCTAGTGGTCGAACTTCTTAGGAACTTCTAGAGCTATAAAAGTATTCAATTATTTATTTATATTTTATTATCAATGATAACAACGTGGTCAATGGACGCGATGCTAGTTTTGCTATTTCAAGAAAATGGACAAATTAATTTACATACTCATTTGCATACATTATTATGTACTAATATTACAGCAATGGTTTATAACTTGTTTTGGCCATGAATATGAGGGAAAACCTCGAAAATACTAGGCCTAGATTAATTTAATTTAATTGTTTTTGTTACTACTGACAGCTTCTTCTTCAGCGTGTTAAAATGCTTATATATATTAATCTCTTCTAAAAATATAATAATAAAACAACTATATCAGCAGTAAAGATAATTTTTTACGATAAAAGAAGTGTTAATTATTGACACAAGAATTTTAAAAAATTCTAAAAACACTCAGCAAATATCAAAAAATTTCAAAGTATATCTAAGAGAATTTAAAAAATCTCAAAATAAAAAAATTCCAGGAAGCTTTAAATAAAAAAGAATAACATGGTGATAAGTTACGTCAACAATATTTTTATGAAATGTACCTATCTATGAAAATTGTACCATCTATTCTTTAAATGATCCACTGTTTTAATTTATAAATGTTGCAATGATTACTCATAAAATATCACTGCTATTCAATTACATTTACTCCAGGTCATTATATGCAACAGATGTTCGTCCCCGTCACCCCTCCGCAAAATTTTTTTAATAACCAACTTTAGAAAATTTTATAAGATACGCTTGGTAATCCATGTTTATCAATATCAGAGTATTATAATACCAGTTTTTAAGCAAATATTTTATCTAGCGCCATGCTTGCAATTATATTTCATTCCAATATTAGCCTTTCAAGCTAATTGAGCACGTGCCTTTGAGAGTGTTAAATAAATGAATACTCTCTTCTTCAATCTGAGATATAGCATTTATGCAGGAATAAAAAGAATCCTCTTATTCCTACGACTCAAATTCTTTTATATGAGCAAATCTGAAGAATTTCTGAAGAGAGCGTGGGTAGATTCTCACTTTTTAAATTACTATTTACGATGTTATTAAATTCTAAGTAATTATACCGACGTCATTCAGCCAAATAACATCGTAAATAGTAATTTAAAAAGTGAGAATATACTCACGCTCTCTTCAGAAGTTCTTCAGATTTGCTCATATAAAAGAATTTGAGTCGTAGGAATAAGAGGATTCTTTTTATTCCTGCATAAATGCTATATCTCGGATTGAAGAAGAGAGTATTCATTTATTTAACACTCTCAAAGGCGCGTGCTCAATTAGCTTGAAAGGCTGATATTGGAATGAAAAATACCAGTTTTTAGAATTTTTCTGACAAATTGATATTCAAAATTTTATTAATGAAACCCAGAAATTTTTTATTCTAAATATACAAAAAGTTATCAATTGTTGGAATAAATTCAAGCAAACAAAAAAAAAAAGAATGATTATGTGAAAAAGTAAATATGCTGACTATTTAATTCATATATATTTAAAAGTTTCAGAAAAGTAGTAAAAAATAAATAAATAAATAAAAATTGTATGCTAGAATAAAGAAAGATCTTTAAAAATCTTACAATGAAATACAGAAAAAAATTAAGAAATCTGCAAAGAAACTCAGAGTTTCTTTATAAAATGGAGAAAATATATAAGTAAATTTAAAAATCAGTACAAAATATTAAAATAAAAAGAGATGAAAATGTAAAGATTAAAATTAACGAAGTAAACAATAATAGATTAGGGCGGACTAAACGAAAAATTAATCATTTTAAGTGTATTTAAAATCAGAAATCAATAATGTGCAATAAAAAATTACAAGCACAAATAATGTATATCATAAAAAAGGACATTAATGTTCCGTGAACTTTAGAATAAAGTGAATAACAGTTATAAAAGTGATTTTATTAACTTTTTCAGGATCAATTACTAGAAGATCAGAAAAATTATCAAAGTAGCCATGATATTTTAATATTCAATAATTCCTTAATGTTGTGTCACAATTCCTTCTTTGTTATGAGAAGTTACTGATTGAGCGCACTCCAAGGAAATGATTTATTAGCATTAGAATTGGGAAGAATCATTTGCCAGCAGTGATTGATGTTTTCAACATATATAACTGCATTAAATAACTGAGTGTAAATTGGACAATTAAAACCACCGTGGAATTCTACTTTTATATAGAGCAGTCAGAAATCACAGTCTCATTCTTGCCTTTTGTTTAAAATACAGGTATTCTCTAAAGTTCAAGTTCCATCTGTTGGAATTTACCTTCATTATTTTCATGCTTAAAGTCTTCAATTTCTAACAACTATACTATTTTTATTAACTAAATCTTCTTGAATGAGTCATGAAAAATTAAATATTCATAGTATATAATAATCAGAATCATCATCAATGTTTACTGGCAAATGTCACAACATGGCAACAATATACAGGAGTTGTATTTTTTATTCCCATATTTTTGAAAATTAGTTTTTTTTTCTATTTCATATATTTAGTGGTATATTTTTCTATTTTAACTTCATCATTGACAATGTCATTTTGAAGATGGTAGAATTTAATTTCTTAGACAATATTATGTTCTAACATTTTTAAGTTTCTAATATACACTCATTAGTATATGCTACTCATAAAGCTATCAACATTTCCTAGTCATGATATGGAGTTCACTAATAGCAATTAAACAAACAAAAAAAAGTGAAACCTCTGATAAGTTAACCAAACATTTATATCAAAGATAACCTAGAATTATTCATCTGGTGAATCTAAACAAATATGATTACAACATAAATGTGGAATTTAGATTCTAACAAAATACACCATTTAAGAACCAGAATGACATTTATGATAGAATATGTGGCTGTGCAGAAACAGGGCAGCTAATAAGCATAGCTACTTAATGAGAACAATTACATGGTTTCTAATAATTTAACTTGGTTTTCATGTACTATTTTGATCAAGTATTAAAAAATGTCATTAAACATTGGCTATATTGAACCCTTCAAGACCAATGCATTTAGAATCATTCTCACATAAACTACTTTATACTTATATCATGGATTCATGACAAAATAAAATTCCTAGTCTCTCAACTATCACATCTCTATTCAACAACAATAAATAACATGACAGAAATAAACATTTGATATCCATTGGCTAAACATATTTTTTGAACTTAAATTTTTATTACACTCTCATATTTTTCATCAAAGGATTTATTTTTATTGTTTCTACTGTTTCTTATCTGGAAGGAATATGAATTTATTGGGCTCTGTATTGAATGTTAATTATATACTGATCAAATGGCATAGTTTTAAGTGAATACCAATTTTTCCAATATTATCAGTAGTTTTATTCGTAAAGAAAGCCTTAGTAATACTGATTAATGCCGATTGATGACTTTAGCAAGCAATTAATCACACGTCTACATCTGCACCCTTAACATTTCCCAAGAATCCAACTTAGGAGAAAACATTAAACTCTCAGAAAATAATCAGAACAAAAAAAATATCAAAATATTTTTCAAACCACTTTTATTTAATTTTAAAAAACAATTTGTTTAAGTTAAATTTTGTAATTTATTTTTAATATACTTCTATCAAATAGATTTTTTTTTTCAATTTTGTACACATGTTAGAAATTATTAGTAATGCAATAAGATAATGGAATATTTCAGACTTGTCCAGTCATTTATTCAGTCTAATGATGTTGGCAGACTGAATTCCCAATGTGCTGATATTGGTTTAGTAAGTTTTCAATGATGCACATGAAATGATTACATTTAAGTGAAATGGAAAGAGCAATAGAAAGATTAGGAAGGGGGATAGAGATACCGTTAATAGGTGGTAAGGGAGTATATATTTTGTCGGGTCTTTTTTTTTGCAGATGATATTTTTTTGTATGCAGAAAGAAAAGAAGATATGGAAGTTATGCTGATGACATGTGCAAGGGTGGGTAAAGAAATGGGGATTAAATTTAGTGAAGAAAAATCAAATATAATGATGGTTAATACTGGAGAAAGAGAAGATGTAGAATTTTTGTTGGGAGATATGAAGTTAAGGGTGGTGAATAGATATAGTTATTTGGGGATTATTTTAAGTGATCAGAAAAATTATTTGGATGAATGGGAGAAAAAATTGATAAATGAAGCAAAGAAAGGAAAGGGGTTGATAAAGAAATTAACACTGTTTTCATATAATAAATATGATGTAGCTAGAATTATATGGAAGGGAGTTGCAGTAGCAGGGTTAACATATAGTAGTGATGCATTATGTGTTAGTAAAGGGATATTAGATTATTTAGAAAAAGTCAAAGGGAAGTAGGAAGACATGCATTGGATGCAGATGTATGGCCAGCAAAGGAGGCAATTCAAGGAGAAATGGGATGGTCAAGTTTTCATATGAGAGATGCAAAAAGTAAAATGAAAATGTTTGGTAGATTGCAGTTTATGGATAATTAAAGAATAGCCAAAATAGTATTTAATTTGGTTATGAGTAAAGGGCAGGTAACAAGATGGGTGAGAAAGGTAATGTGGTATGCAAAAGATTTGGATAAAAAATTTATATCAGTATATTTGTACAAAAGATGGGGTCATTGTGTTAAGAGGGTTGTTGAGTGTTATAGTAGTAAGGAATTGGATAAAAGAATAGATTTATTAATAAAGAATAGGGAGTTAGAGAGATGGAGAAATAGTATGGAGAATAAAAAGAGTTTAAATATATATAGAAATAAACAGAATATTAGATGTGAGTAGTTTATTGTTTAAGGCTCCAACGGGATCCTTAGCTACAAGAGAATATACATGTAAATGGAAAAACATGGGTAGTTTATTTTGTATATTATGTAAGGAAGGAATAGAAAATATTAGGCATTTGTTAATTGAATGTAAATGTTTGAAAACAGAAAGGGTACATATAATAAAGTTATGGAAGAATAAATATGAAAAAAGTGATTATACAGAAAGTGAATTATTGGTTTTTATGCTGGGTTTGGGTAAAGATAAGGGGGAATTAGATATTAAGGCTATAGAGTTGTCAAAGATTATGCTGTGGAAATGGGATGGAGCAGAATATAGGAAACCTTAGAGTGGGGAATGGAAAATTAAGTGGCTAACAGGTTTATTTGGGCATAATTGCTCAGATATTCTTGACTTGTTTAAGGAGGAGCCATAATACATCACATCACATCATCACATTACTGTTTTAACAACTTGTGTGCATAGAAAATAGTGATTATGTGGTATTATCACTATCATCATTATTGTTATTATTATTATTATTAAATAATTATTAAACAAATGATTCCAACTGCAAGAATCAACTTTAAAACAATAGACAGAATAAACAAAAATAATATAAATGTGTAAAAATATATACAGGGTACTTTTGTATCTATATACAAATATGTACACTAATGGATAATCTTTGGTGTTTTTGTACATAATTTTAGTCAGGTTTTTGATAAAATTACATCATCCCACATAATTATCATTATTACAAGAGTCTATAATGTTTCTATTTATATACTATTACAATTAATAATATTTTTTTGTTTAAATTCATATTGTTACCAACATCTCAGGTAATATTCCTAAAAAAGAAACTTATCTATAAACTAATTTATACCATTAAAATATGGTAATAGATTTATATTTTAATCAATAAAAATTTAGAAATGATATCAAAAAAATTAAAATGTTTAATAATTTTTTCGTGAATTTACTTTCTGATTTGAGTGAATCGTTTTATTTAGTATACAAAAAACACTATTGCAATAAAAATTGAGAAAATTGTGACCATTATACAGTTCTGTTAAATTTTATAAATTATAGAATGGTATATAGTTTTGCTATTACACTTCAATTTTGAAGTTCTTTTTTTTTTTTTACATAACTTTAAGACCATGTCAAGATAATTTCTCTTTGACTGTAGATTGAGCTTAATTAACTTGCATATTCTATTGTCTCTGATAAAAGTGTTGGTACAGGATATAAACTTCAGGGAAATCTCATCTTCAGGTGAGGTTAATCTTTCAGCGTTTTCAATTCCAAAATAATTTTCCCCATCCATTCCTATCAAAATAAAATCAACATAGCCGGTTATCAGCTGTTGTATATGGAATGTTAAGAATCTGAATAATCATGGAAATCCAAAGTGTAACTATGGTATTAGAGAAGTAGCCCATCTATTAACTGTAGACAGTGACCATGTGATTACTGATTGGAAGTTTGCTTGTTGCTTTCAAATATTTAATTTAGAAAATTGTTGCCACTATCAAAACATCCAATATGGCGTCAGTTTTGCGAAATTAATCTCTAGAAATGGGCATTTTGATATATAGAAGTATAAGATGCACGGAATACTTTTAAAAAGAAAATATATATAACAAATGTCTATTATAATTTTAGAAAATATGTAACAGCAAGAACGATAAACTCTTGACACTGAACTGACTGACTTCTATTCACTTTGAATTTGAATTCAATCAATTTTTAATAGAAAGTGAATGAGATTTTTTTTTTATTTTCAGCCTTTCTTATGACATTTTATGTGGGTTATTGACTGCTGATATAATATTCGTTTATCTGGATGCTGTGATTGAAATCAGTTATGCGTATTGTATATTGGTCAAGCAAAAAAAAAAAAAACAACTTTTTTTCCCTTTCTATAAAAAAAGTTGATTGAATATGTAACTAGAAGGCAGTTCAGAAATTAATGTTTGTCGCTCGTGTTATTTATATATGTCAATTAATATCTCACTGGAAATAAGTTGTTAAAAAAATAGTATGTTTTGGAGCATTTATGTAAAACAAGGGTTTTATAAATTATAGGGCAGACAGATAAAATTTAAAAAAATCTTACTATTTTTTTAAAAATACCCAGACTATAACCAATTTAGTTCCTTTTATCAAGTATAGATAAGTAAATAGGTATATATCTATTTTTAGATTAATGTTATATATCGCAATATAATCTGGTTTGTTTGAATGAATGGCAATGCACTCAACTGGAAAAATAAATATAATTGTATTATGATGAAATTTTAACCAACGATGGGAGAGGTATCACATCTTAGTAATGCTGACCCTTGACATTTAAAATAAATATATACGTAACAAAAAAACACTACCCATATATTATACATAGGACTATAGAAATTTTTCAAATTTCTTTTTAAAACTTGGATAGCGAACAGACTTCTAGAGCAAACAATTATTTCAACTGATTCACAACATTTTAGTGAATATTAATTAAATATAAACTTACTCTAAAGATCCATCTGCTAAGATCGTCATCTGTGAAGTAACCCCAGGTTGATTTCCTAAATAAAATAAATTAAACTGTTAATAATCATATCTTGAAATAAAAAGAAATTTCAAATAGATCATTACGATTATTTCAAAGAAAATTTAGCAGTTATTTAATTTGCACGATATCCGTTAGAGGACAGGCTCCATCATAGATGATAGTTTTTTTTCTCTTAAGCATAGGGGCTGAGAGATTCATGATTCAGAGCAAGGAAAAGCCATAGGGCATTACATCACTATTGCCAAGTACACAACGACTATGAGGAATTGTAGGAAAAAATAAGTTGTTTTTTAAAAAAAGAATTGGAGTTGTGAAAAAATATGAATATAAAAAAACAATAGTTTGGATTTATATCAGAATAAAAATTATAGAAAATATGAAAGGATATGTAAAGGGATTTTTTTTTTTTTGTTATTTGGCGCAAAAACAAGAACTTTAATTAGAGAACGAAGGTGAAAATGGAATAAGGATTTAGATTTCAAATGTAGACTACCGTGGTGATGAAAATGATAATATGAAAACAAAACAGAATAAAAACAAGAAAAAAGGTCCATCGCAAATCTTTTGCATTATAAACAGTCATCTTTTGAAGATCAAATAAATATAACTAACATAAGGAAAAATGATTCTTAGTTTGCTAATTCTTATTGTTGTTTTTTTTTTTTTTTACTATTAAGTAATATTTATTACAGAGAGATATACATGAACCATGATATATAATCTTGATAGAAGACAAATTTCAGTCACCTGTAATTACACTCTGCCATAATATCGCATAGTTTAACTTTGGTTATCAATCATCCAATAGGAAACATATTGCATTTGACATTTGTTAATCGTTACCATTTGATATTATTACATCATTACTTTCCCAACTTTTTAATCAACATGTATTGTCATTTACAATGTCAAAAGTTATTTGCAAACTACTATTCTCGTTTTATGTGAAGCAAGAAACCACTACTATGCCTAACTTGTAATCTGCATCAGTGTTTCCCAATTTTCATCCTTTAAGATCAATAAATTATTTTTGCTTCATTCCCATGATTCCATCCTCACAAATCTTTTAAGTGCATTACCAATCTCTTCATCACTTTCTTCCTAATTTATTCTACTCTTTGCTCTAGACCCTCTCTCTGCTTCTTGTAGCCTCCTCACCAGCTGTTGAGACTCTAAAAATCTAGACCTATAATTAGCATTGAAACATCTGCTTCTCCTAGAATTAGTTTTAAATTCTATGTTTGTCCACAAATCATTTACATCCCTCTCAATCTTCTCATTTACTGTACAATCATGTCCTGTTGTTCGCATGCATGTCCCTTTAGAGTCTACGAAACACTTGTATTCACTTAGCCTTAGTAATTCTGGTGACATTTTGTCCATCCAGCCATTATCAGATGGTGTACAATAATTAATTCTTGGCTTTATTCCATCAACTAATGGCTTACCATCTTTCTGCAATTTATCCATTTTTAGCTTTTTTTTCCACTCTTCTTTTTTATTACCTTGTACTTTCCAACCCTGACTTCTTCTCTTGCTTCCCATTGAAATTGGAAGTCTGTGTTTTCTTGGATCTTTTCTACCATAAAAGGCAGAAATCTGTATGTTGCTAACACTGATTTATGTGTATCTATCTGAGCTAGTTTTATTAAATGTGTTGTTTTTCCCACTTTTGTCATGTCATTTCTCCCTTAGATGCTTTCAGCTTCAAATTTGAACTGCTCAGATCCAACTTCCAATGTGGTAGAGATCTTCTTATCCTCATCCTCTTCCAGTGCACCCAGAACTCTTGGTTGATGTATAGAGAATTGTAATTTGTTTATTTTTCCTTCATTATTGTTCATCAAAGAAGGCACTTTGATTACTTTCTAACTGCAGAACTTCCAATGGTGGGAGAGTTTGTGTAATTACACATTTATGATAACCAATTCTGCTTTTCCCACATGTTTTACATATTTTTGTGGGGCAGGTATTGTAATCAAGTGAGATCTATCACCATAATGATAATATTGAGGTTGAACACCTCTAACTGCCACATACATAGTACACTTATCCTGTTCCAACATCAATGTTATATCTATTGGATTTATTCCTTTATTCAACTTAAATAATCCTGTATTAGATGGCAGCTGGATTTCTGCTCTCCTCTCCATCAGGTAGGTCAATCATTGAACAGTACTATACTGCACCAATAAAGTCTGTAACTGCTCAAATCCAAAAGCCACATAGGAATTCTGAATTGTTCCTGTGACAACTCTTGGTCTCTCTAGGTCAACTTTGACCTGCCATCTATATAATGCTGTTTTCTTTTAAAATCTTATTTAATCAAAACATTTTTGAATTCAATAATCAGTATTTTTTGTTTGGGTGGTGATACACCCTTCTTATTGCATCTGTAATATTCAATTTCTTTGTCAACAAGAACAATTCATCAATTGGAAAGACAAAGAGTTTACACTTATTGTTCATAGTGATCAGAATTAACATATTTGTATTATAAAACCTAAAAAAAAAACAATCAAAATCTGAGGTATCTTAGAATTAAATTTATCACAAACAGTCTTATAGTCCTTCCGATTCAAATCATTACCATTCAATATGAATCTTCCTTACCTGCTTAAATTTCCCCAAATATCAGTTTATCATTGATTTTTGCTTTCAAAAAGGAAAGTGGTAGACATATCTTCTTTTCTCTGATTAGTTCTGGGGCCTTCAGATGTCAACAATGACTTAGATCTATGATTAGCATTATCCTCATTGACTGTTGGAGGTTTCTGATTTGCCCTTTAGTTTGGAGATTGTTAGTATTCATTCCTACTTTGAATTTTCTGCATAAGTAACACCTGGAAAACTTGTAAGCTTTCTTTTACTAATGATATCCACTGGACATTGTTGAGATTCTGTGACATTCAATCAATCTTTTCCCTATGCTCTGTTCTTTCTTTTGCAACAATGTGTTGGAATAATAACTTTTTACACCCAGTGTTTTCATGTTGTTGGAGTGGCCACCAATATTAGTGCTTGTACTGGCTAATATATGGTTTTTCTTTTGATATTCAGCTTTGTTTTGGTCCAATTTCGATCGTGCATCACAAAGATCAGGCACTTCTGATGAAGCGCTTTCTTTTGCATTAAAATTTCCTGTTATTCTTCAAATCTATCTCTAGAATTTTAGCCAACTTTGTAACGGACTCCCCTACAGGTTTATTTTCTGACAGACTTACTTCATGTTTGTCCTTATCATATAAAAAAATAGTCTTTCATTCTATCAACTTTGTTTTGACATAGGTTAATGTTTTCATAGATATATGAACCAAAATCTACCGGACTTCTGGTTTCATCAAAATTTCCTTTTGAAATGATTATTTTATTTTCTTGAGAATTGCTATTTTCCTGTAATATCTTTGATTTATTCACTCCCAAACATCTTTCTGCACTAATTCCAATTGATTCAGAATTTAAAATCACCTCGGGAATTAACTGCACACTCTCAAATTCATTATCACTTCTAATACTATTCATGACTTGAATTTTTTTACTTTTACATTCAGACTCCATGTTGGAAAGGTTGAAATCTTTCCCGTTGCACTAACAACAAATTTAAAGACTTAATTGACAAAAAAAAACACACTAAAGAAGACAAAACAATACAATTATAGCTTAATCTTGGATCCTTGAACAAATAAGAAAAATTTTTTGAAAGTATTCTTACAAGACTTTGTTTGGCTTTTTCCTTGAGTTGCTATGACTCTAAATCGGTCACTGTGCACCACCTAATAACCCTTATACACAAAGAATCATTTGCTATGCACTTATTGTGAATTCACTGATAGATTGTGCTCAGTATCAGCCATATATATTTACATTCCACATACTGTTTTGTTTATTATAAATAAATACTTAATGAAAATAAAAAGTACTAGTTAATGAATCTAGAGAAATTGAACATCTTAAACAATTAGGTACATTCAAAAATATTTATTATGAAAACATATAAATTTAAAAAATAATTAGATAACAAATAACCATTTATAGTCAATTATTTATAACTAGTAACTTATTGCTAGTATATTTTTGAAAGTCATTTTATCATAAGAGTATTATACTAAGCAATTTCATTATCTTTAATTACATGTCAAAGACATGCTTCCCATAATAATTCAGACCACTTTCTCTATGCCTTTTTATCCTTGCTCTACTTTTTAAATGCTTTTTAAGTACATTTTTTGAAATTTATCTTTTTTTTATTCACTCTTTACCTTTTATTATATATCTCTTGATAATAGATGGACAGTTGAAATCTTAAACTGGATTCCAAGAAATTATAAAAGACCTAGAAAGAGACCACACGGGAGAAGGATGGATGCACACGTGAGAAGGATGGATGAAATAAGGATATGTGGAGGGTTTGGTGTGAAGAAGAGAAGCTAGAGAAGAAAAAATGGACTAAACTTGGAGAGACCTTAATGCTTCAGTGAATTGTTAATGTTTGAAAATGATGATGATGATTATATATATATGTGTGTGTGGCAATCTATTCCAATGAATCTTTTGTATTTCATTTCTTACAGTGCATACTCAGTTTTATTTTTCTTTCCATAACTTTTTCATTACTAATCTTTTTTCTTCTTATTTTCACCTTTCAACATTTCTGGTTTTATTTTATCAACTTATTCCTTTCATCCTTCTCCAAATACACATTTTTTAAGCTTCAAGCCTTTTCTTTTTTCTATGTTTTTTATAGTTTTGCTTCTCGTTAAAACTCTACAAACAAAACATTTACAAGCCCATTTGATTTCATTACTATGGATGCAAAATAATTTCCCTATATTTAGTTGTTGTAATTATCATCCTAATTTTTTATCCTTACTTCATCATCAGTTATCCAATTACCTAAATTTTTAACATCATTAATCTGGTCTATGATTTTTCTGTCCAATACTTAATTCTTATATTTTATCTCAATTCTGACTTTTATTGTTTTAGTTTAATTTGCTTTATTTTGTGCCAAATTTTCTATAAACTATGTTAATCCTACATATTATTTTGTTAAACTCATTCATTATTAATAATAATAGTCATATCATTAGAAAATCTGATATTGTGAATCTTTTCTACTCTGATGCTACCTCAGAAATTATCAAAACAAATTCTTTTAACAATTCACTTAATATAATGAATAAAACGACTGAACAATATTCCTCTTATGTTATATTTCTTTTTATAATTTCTCTTTAGTAAAAAAAAAATTAACAGATACCTTTTAATCTATACCTTTCTTTTTCAACTGTCCAATAATATATCCCAATTCAATCTATTAAATGTTTTTCAGGGTCAAAGAAGCAAGTGTTATTTTCTCTCTCTCTTCATATATTTCTCAAGAATAGCAATCAATTAGTATTTCACACCTGTTGTATTTTGATTTACAAATGCCAAATTTTCTTTATCCACAACTTTGACACGATCCACACTAGATAAATATATTAATGATTATCACTAATCATTTATTAAACTAGAGATTATCCCTAGTTCAGATATAAACTTATTAGTTTTTTAAGTAAACTCACACATGAATTTCATTTGCATCACTTGTTTTGCCTTCCTTCTTTCTAATATGAAGACTATTCATTAGTTATAAATATGCGCAATCTTTTGGAACCTAAACCAGTTCAGTAATATCTTAGCTGCATAAAAGATTAAGTTAATCTTTATTGTAAATTGTTGATGAGAAGAAATTTAATACTAATCCATGTCATAAATTATAAGTATGCCTAATCTCTCCATCTCTGTTTCCAAAGTTTTTAATAATTTATACTGAATATCAAATTTCTATGATTTTCATTTTTTATTTCCTTTAAAATTTTTACAAGTTCAACTCTTCTTCTGTCTACTTTATTCTTATTTCTCTAATATTTCTTTTTCAATCAGTATAGATGACACATAATTACTTTTATTATATGTCATCTATTATTTTGAGTTTATTATTGAATCCATTGCCTTTAATAACAAATGGTCGTTTCTATTTTTGATTATCAGTTCATTTAATTCTGCTTTTTCCAACCAAAATTTATTTCTATTAAAGAAGTAACAGAAAAAGTAGAAAATTATTATAGTCCAAAATCAGTCTGGTTATTAGCATATCACAAGGTTGTACATTCAGAGCAGGCAACAAGGAAAAGTTGAGAAAAAAGATGGCTACGACTTAGTACTTAGTTGTGAGTGTAAAAAGTTTGGCACCTTTAGATTGTATTGTAATCATTTTATATTAATAAATACTGAATGTAGATAGTGAAAACATATAAGAGTTTTGCTAGGAGCAACTAAAGAGGGCTTGTACAGCACAAAATATATTTTAGGTATCATTTACTTTTTTTGACATTCTGGATTTGTCTAATTAAAGTATATGAGAATTGGTAAGCAATATATTGTCATATTGGGAAGATAAATCAAAGCAGCATTTATTAGATGATGGCAGAAATTTTTATACATAGATCTTATGCCCAGACACTTTAGAAACTAAGTTAAATATGCTCTTTTTATGGAACATTTTAAAACCATTGTAAATCTATCTAGTTCTTTCTCTCTATTATTCTTACTAATCTACAATTGCCAAATCATTCTGCCAGGCATTTCCTATTCTTTCTTCTCCTAACACATTTTAGTAAAGCTATTTTATTAGATTTAATAATTTTATATTTATATTTCTTGACTAACTATAAAATCCTAAACTTAAAATTTTTTTTCAGCTTTATTTCTTTATTCTCTATAAAATGGATTCCCATTTATCTTTAATATCATACAATTTCCGAAATAAAAGGTCAATATTTTTTCTTCTATTTTTATATATATCACAACAGTAGTACAAACTCTTATCTTATTTTGTTCTTTTCTTTGCTATTCCAAGTTTCTGCTTTTGTCGAAGGAACAAAATAACTCCTTATATATATTTTTTCATATTTATATTTATTTTTCATAACTCTACTTCTAATAAATTTCATAAAGACATGCTCTCTCGTCTTTTTTTTTTGCTTTATTTTTAAATTGAATAATCAGTAAATCTTCAACACAAACAAAATAAATAAAAACGTTTTAAAGAGCTTTTATCACAGAATAATCCCAATAGGCTGAAGATTCCAATATTTTTTGAAGTGAAGTTTTGTAATATTTTTAAAAAAAACTTTAGGAAATAATACAATATCAATATTTTGTTTTGACTGTTTATCTCATATGAATAGGATCTATTTTATATTATTTTAGAATTAATTTAGTAAGTAAATAAACTTTGTATACCTAATTATTAAGTCATATGATTCAAATACACACAAAAAAAAACTTACTAAATTTATAGAAAAATATTTTCTGTTGCGATATGTCGGAATTAAAATGAGACTAAAGATAAAACCATGCGATGTTTATAAAAAAATGAATCAAAAGTTCAATCCGTCTTTTTGGTATTCCTATGTTACATGATCCTCTAAACCACTAATTATTCCTTTTTTTTTCTTTTTGCATTGTGTATTTAACAATGAGAGATTGAGCCTGCAACAGTCAAAAGCTAAACTACTGTATTCAATTTTCATTTTCTGCGCTTTTACACCTCATAACACGAAAAGCCATATAATTATTTATTTAATAATATCTATAAGTTTTACTATAAAAATCTGTGCTTGACATCTTTCAGTACATCTAGCTCTCCATAGGCAGATGATAAAATAGCAGTTTAAAATAAATATAAAAGTTAACTTAATTGTTTACCATTCTTTTTGTTCTTCTTAAAAATTATGAATAAAAAAAAATGTTAACTTATCCTACAAAAGAATGTACCATTTTATGGAAGTCACATTTATTAAAAAATTTAAAAAGATCACTATTCAAAGGTTTACAGCAAAATTAAAAGCAATGAGTTTTGAATGTGAAAACGATATATAAAACAGGCAAAACTCTCTCCATACAGTAATTCCACTCAAAACAAGACAGAGTAATCAATGGATGCCAGAAGACTTGTGCGTAAAATCCCTATCTAGTGCCTACTCATCCAATATTTTCAAACTAGTTTCTGGCTTATAGTCTTAGTTAGTGAGGAGCCTTGGTTCAGAGAGCACTGCACCTAGATCTTAGGATCTAACGCAGCCCTCCAGCAGCCACCTTTTATCTCTATATAACTACAAAACTATGAAAATAAAATTAAAAAAAAAACAAACAAATATTTTCAATCTAAGCTCATTAGCTTATATAGTCATATGGGTCTGAACTCAGTTCAGCACCCATACATTTTGGTGTCTTTAGTTCTTTTATAACCTTAGCCACCACCTTCCTAATAATAGCAATCATGTGATGTTAAAAGATATATAAAACATTAAGTAATCTTTAAATAATCTATGGCAGAACAAGTATTTCTCTAAGAGAGAGCATTGGTGTTGAAGAAAGCATTATCACATTTTATAACTGTTTAGAAGAGGTTTGTGCAGT
Organism: Epiperipatus broadwayi; assembly: GCA_028023455.1. Lineage (NCBI taxonomy): Eukaryota > Metazoa > Onychophora > Udeonychophora > Euonychophora > Peripatidae > Epiperipatus > Epiperipatus broadwayi. The sequence continues at coordinate 2,750,025 of JAQFVV010000035.1, forward strand.
CTTTCATCCTCGTGTTAATCTCTAGCTAAAATTAGCTAGATATCTATTTACTGATTAAAAACACTGGATGCTTCGTGGGTTGGCTATGAGGACTCTATTTTAAAAAAATTTCAAGCTTTATAAATAAAGGCCCAGATTTAAATCCAGATTATAGATACGACAAATAAATGATTTACTACTAAACCATAAAACTCTTATATAACATATAAAATATTTTTTTAAGATTTGAAAAAAATAGATAATTGAATTAACGCGATGTTTTGTTGCTGTTATTGTTGGCAAAACCATTGTCAAACTCACTGTTATTGTTGGCAAAACCATTGTCAAACTCCCTCCACTCACAACTTTGACGCGATCCATTTTAGATAAATACAATAATGATTATTACTAATCATTATCGAAACTAGAGATTATCTCTAGCACAGATATAAACTTTAAACCTCAGTTCTCTAGTTTCGATAATGCTTAGTAATAATCATTATTGTATTTATCTGAAATGGATGGCATCAAAGTTGTGAGTGGAGGGAGTTTGACTATGGTAAATGAAAATGTAACAATTTACTCTAGATAAATACTTTGCATATAGTAGAGATATAAATGAGAGATAGTGACCTGGGCCAACTGATGAGTGCTGGTTCAGCATGAAATGCATATTGGGGATCATTTGTCTTTTATTGTATAGTATCTTTATTTATATGAATTTAAAATGAATGGGAAGTATGGGGGTGTTTATTATATCTATGTAGAAGCAACAAACTAATAAAAATGTACCAGGAAGAAAATAAGCATTTGTTTCCAGTTTGGTTTGTACCTGTCATTGTTTAATTGCATTATTAAAAGATTATGTCATTTAACTTATGCTTTTTCTGAAGTTCTGCTAATACAATAACTTTTTTTATTAATAAGTAGAGATTCAAATCAAGCATACAAGAGTATTATTATTTTTTTCTCCACTCCTTACATTAACATAACTTTTTAATCCTTTCGTTATATAAATTTTGAGATGGAAATAATATATTTTAGTGACAATCAAATCCCAAGAGGCAAAAATCTGGGAAATTTTGAATTGCACTTTTCTTTCATAGAGATAAAAATCATAATTTGGAAAAATTGAAGATCACTGTTGTAAAAAAACAAAAAACAAAGGGTTATAGCTTCATACTTCAAGAAATGAAAATAAAAATTAAGAATTGTGTTTGAGCAGTAAATAGTGGAACAAAGTTAGTCCATTTAATTATGTGATACGATAATTAACAATCATTTGAAATAAATATTAATAAGAAGCTTAAGAATTGCAAGGAATGTATTAATATTTTTGAAATTAGTGTTAAGAAAACGATTAAGAGAAAAAAATTCTTTAGAGAAGTATATTGAATAGAAAAGTTAGGAAATTGAAAAAATAAATTTTAAAAAGTACAAAAAATAAAAACGGTTTATTTATTGGAGAATGTACTCAGATTTAAAAGAATTATGATACTGGAATAAAAATATGATTAGTATTAAGCAGAAAATTAAAAAAAGTATATACATTATACATAAAATAATTGTAATAAAGGGATTTACACCCTGTACACATGCACGCTTGCGCATAGGGTGTAAATCTCTTCATTAAAATTACATAAGACTATTGACTACTTGGAGAGACCTTCACCCTGCAGTGGATTGATAATTGGTTGATGATGATGATGACTGACTACTGCGCTAGTAAAAGAATTGAAAGTTAAGAAAATAATTTGTGAAATAAAGAAAGTTAGGATCAGAAAAGTTTAAAAAATGTGAATTACTGATGTGTGGAAAACGCTTTTAAATAAATGATTATAATTGTGTTAAACAACTTTAGATTTTCCATTATTCCTTCTTCAAATAAAGATATTAAGTTATATATTTTTATCTGTAAAATTTTTAGTAATATTTTCTATAATAAGACGTATATTATTAAATTATTATTACGTTTTCCTTTCTTCTTTATCTCTCCAGCTAAGAACGGGTAATTGACCCTTTATCAGCCAATAGTTGCACACCTGGTTTAGCTACGAGTGAACTACTGCTACTTTTTTTAAAAAAAGTTTCACCTGAATTTGAAATCACGGTCTTGATAAGATGATTAATTGACTATAGCAATATATATAAACACTTTATAATTTTATACTTACCATGTGTCTAAAGTTCTCCAAGTTTTATTATAAAGGTACTGCCACATTAGATGCTTCAAAACATTGCGCCCCAAACCGTGAACATATGTTCTTGTGCGAACTTTGTTTGGTTTTGCAGGTTCAGAATTCCAACGTGGTTTTGGTTCTGCAGATTTTTTACCTTTTGATGTTTTAGTTGATCTACCAGTAGATGCTGATCTCGCCCTTTCTGTGACTGCTGTTCTAGTATCTGAACCTGCTGATCTAGTCCTCTCTGATCCTACAGATCTTGTTCTTTCTGATCCTCCTGATTTAGTTCTTTCTGTTCTTGTCCTATCTGAAGTTGGTGACTTAGGCCTATCAGAAGTTGGCGATTTAGGCCTGTCTGAAGTTGGCGATTTGGGCCTACCTGAAGTTGGCGATTTGGGCCTATCTGAAGTTGGTGATTTAGGCCTATCAGATTTGACTGAGGCCGGTGATTTAGGCTTATCAGACTTGACTGAGGCCGGTGATTTAGGTCTATCGGACTTGACTGAGGCCGGTGATTTAGGTCTATCAGACTTGACTGAGGCCGGTGATTTAGGTCTATCAGACTTGACTGAGGCCGGTGATTTAACTGTAGGTGTTGCTGCTGATCTAGATGAGGCTGTCGATTTACTTCTGTCTGACGCTGGAGATTTACTCTTTCCAGTCGGTGCTTTACCTTTTTGAGACATTGTAATAAATCTTTATAAGTAGAAGTTGTAAACAAGAATGAAAGCTGTTAATTAATGAAAATAGTAAAAATATAGAAAAGAAAATAGAAAGAAAGAGATAAAACAGCCGCCGTTAATAGAAAATTTTAGAATGAATAGTATTGTTCGAAAAAAAAAAAAATTCTCGTGGGGAAAAAGGATGATTTTAAAATCTTTATTTACAATACAAAATATGTAGGTTATCGCGACAAATTAAATAACTCAAAACGTTTAGCTGGCAAAAGCATCCCGCTCATTATTTTATTTATTAAATTAGTGCTAAGACAATTAATGTACATATATGTCAACAATTTCAATATAAAAGCATTTTGAGGTAAAATGCAGATTTTGAAACCTTAAATGAAGTATATCCGTTATTATGTAATAGTCGGCTTCTTCTTATCATCAAGAGCCTAACGTATTTATTAAAATTAACGATCAATACTTTATTTAAAATAAAAATCATGTTTATTAAAACTTAAAATTTATATTATTAAAATAGAATAAATATGCATATTTCTACCCATTTTTCTTTTCATGTTGTTTTCCTTCTGCTTTGTTTTGAAAAACTTCTTACTGGTGTCTCCTTTTTTTTTATTTTTAATATGTCATAGCATCGGCCGGAACGCGAACTCACAACCGTCTACAACCAACTACTTGCTTGCAAGGCGGCTGCGATAACCTCTCGGCTAACAACGCTTGACCTCCTTTAATTACGTTTATCTGTTGTTGTTTTTTAAACTCTTCTGACTTTCTTTTATTATTTATAATTTTGCCTAAATTATATCTTATTATTCTCTATCTTTAAGAAAATATTTAATCTAATTTCATTTTAGCTTCTTATTTTTTTTTCCAATAATTGACCCTTTCATTCACTTTTTTCAGAAATTGTGTAATTTATTTTATCAACCCCAGTTAATAATTTTCTATTTGTCTCTAAATCCTACCCCTCTAAAGCCGCTATTCCCATTTTCATTTTATTATTAATAGTTCGATTTCTATCTTACACAAATTATATACGGACATAAAACATTTTGCATTGGGAAAGTTACAATTTAATGGCTGGCAAAACAATCCTTTTATTAAAATCTATTTGGTCATTTGCAATTCTTAACTTTCATTTTCTCTGTCATTACTTGAAAGTTTTGCCTACTTCTCCTTTTTTTTTTTTTTTTCATATGTCATAGCATCGGCCGGGACGCGAACCCACACCCGTCTGCAACCAACTATTTGCTTGCAAGGCGGGTGCGATGACCTCTCGGCTAACAACGCTTGACACTCCTTGTCTAGCACATTTGACGTTTTATTTTATCACATTATCCATAGTTTTAAATTATTTTCATTCAACATTTGGTATAAAATATCAACAAATGTGTTTAGTATTTTATTTTATTTGTTTTCCAGTATTGCATTGGCTTCTCCAATATTTATTCCAGTAGATTTTTAAACATTTTTTACCAATATAAACTAATCCTAAGACATGGATTAGTGCATTCTCATGTCCTTGATCCAAAACCAAATGAAATTTGACATTTATTTTTGATTTTCAAAAAGCTTAGGATTCTTTTGAGTAGCTAGCCCATAGTCACCTCATCTAATTATTCAATTACTGGTAAATAAATGGATATTTAGATATTCTTTTGTAGAAGATAAAACTTGGAAGAAAAATCTTTGGCCTCACTTATTTGATTATATTGATGAGCAATGTTTCATTCCTGTTTTTCTGCAGAAAGATTAACTTTGCTATTTAAGTCCATTTTATCTTTAACTTATATAATATATACTGGCTCAGTAAAATAGAAGACTGGTTGCATTTACTAATTAATATCCATCTTTTCTGGTTATTTGTTTTATGTATTTAATTTTAATGAAGGAATTTACACCCTATGCACATGTACTGTGATGTTGTCTTAATGTGTTATGTTTTGTTGAGTATGGAGGATATTTACAAACTAAAGAATAAGCTAAAGACTTTGAAAAGATAAGAAACCATCTTATCTTTTGTACCTAAATTCACTTATATAGGCCAATCTAAAGTGTTTTGGTTTCTAAATTCAATTATATAATCACGAAGGTGTTTCTTTATTTACTTTACATCCATGAGTTTTATTCTATATATTAATGCAAATGAAATTTTTCAATTTATGAAATATTAGAAACTATGTAAATTTCAATTTATTTACATATGACTACTGAGTTAGTAAATAAATTGAAAATTAAAAATGTATTTACACATATCATTTATATCAACCTGTATTAAATCACCATAGAAGAATATTTGTCCATATTACTGTCTATATCTAAAAAAAGTACTTTAAAAAAGCTTGATTAATTTTTCATTCCCTGTATTATTTATCAATTGGCTCATTTTATCTACTATACAATACTTAAAGCCAAATTTTCTTTACATAGTATATTTTTTTAAGATTTTAAATTATCATGAATCTTTTTGTTAATGACATTCCTACTGTATCTAAATCATAATTTTACTATATTTGACTTGTCTAGCACATACCAATCTTTAACCTTTTTGCCAGTTTTGCCAATTTCTTTTTGTTTAATTCTGATTTCTAATAATTGGTTAATGTAGTGTTATTAGGTTATTTTAATTCATTCTAAAACTCAATTTTTTCTATCTTTAAAACAAGCTTATTCAAGCAACTTTATATCTAAAATTTTCACACAGTTCTTCAAGTTATAAATATTAGGAATTTTCCAAAGATCTTATCTGCCAAGATCATATTTCTTCAACTATATCTTAGCCCAATGCTAAGATTGTTTGTGGGTGTGGGTGTTATTCTCATATTTACTTCTCTTATCTTGACTTCATCTAAAATTTGACTCGTCAATGATTCTTTGCTTTTATTCTTTCATTCTGGTTGTTTATCTTTTACTTTCATAAAGGTGAAATAAAGAATAAGGATTTTATTTTAATGATTATTATTATTATTATTCAACCTAAGCATTTTTTTTTATTAAGGAAAATGCACGTACAATTACAATATAAATCTTGTTGGTATACATTTGTTTAGATTTGTTACACTTATTATAACAATCATTAGTAAATAATTTTTCAAATTAAAAAATATACCCGTTTGATACATTAGTTATTATTATGACAAATTAGTTTCATGATCAGAGCAAGAAGCTCATCGTTCAAACTTAGTCTATAATTATTATGTAACTAGTTTTATATCAGAACAATTGGCTCTTCATTTAGTGACTTAGCCAGTGATCATTATGTAGTCCATGTTTTGATTGGCAATGATCCTTTGTCATTCTCCATCTAACTGGACCATTTATTTTTTAACTTTGAGTTAGTATTTAATTAGCATGCCTGAGAATTGGTTCTTCATCCAGTGGCCTAAGTTGCCCCCAAGTGTCCCTGAAGAGCTTTTTCAGCGATAACAAGCAATACCTGAACATAGTCCTTCCAATAAATTTTTTACATATCTCCCATGGTTTCTTACTTCCTTGTTTAAAAACAAAATAATTTCTAGTTAACCACATGGCATAAAGAAGGAACATCCCCATTCTAATCACAGCATAAACACCACTCATTATAGCATTCTTGATTCTTAGAAATTTTCATGTTAGCTGGCAGTACTCTGGTTATAATATTTTGTTTAGCAGGACTTAAAAATGGGAAAGCAGTAAAAATATGTCCAATAGTTTCATCAGCTACTTTACAGCACTTTAGAAGCAAGAAATAAAATAGAATTCTTATAAACTTCATATAGTAAGCTCATTATCTCTATAACATATCATAATCATAGCAGTAGATAAACATTTTTTTTCTTTTCTCTTTAATATTCTCATACTGTACAACTTCACATCACTTTCAATTTTACCCACACTTTTTAAATTCTTATTATGGGATTCTTTACTTTCTTTTTCTCTTTATTAGTTAGAGAATATAAAAGCTTCACTACTAGGCAATTTGGAAATCCTAGGGAATAATGCCCTCTCCTTGTGCAGTTGGCTTTTTAAAAGTTTTTTTTTCATCCTAAAAAGAATCTTTTAAGATGAGAAAATTTTATGGGTTAGTTTATTTTTTATAATGTTATTATTGAGAATCTAAGATAAAATATATGCAATAAAGAAAAAAGATTAGTAAATAATATTTTAAAAATGTAAAAAAAAACAATGATTAAGTAATATTGCTTGATAAATGAATAGTTTCTACTCTTTGTAGTCATCTAAGGTAAGAAAGAATAATCATAAAACTTCTATCAACTAATAACTGCTTGGTTTGGTGATTGTTATCTACCTGATATTCTTCGTTATTTGCCAGAGATATTTATCCTAAAATATGATATTTTACATCTATTAATTTATCTTAAGTATTAACAAATGCAGATGAAAGAATGAAATTTAATGATTCTGCAAAAAGAAATACTAACTAGAGAGAGTTCCAAATCAGGGGAAAGATGAAGTAAAAGAACTAGATAAACGTTAACATAGAAAATTAAAGCTAAAATAGTCAGTTCAACAGTAATACTCTAAAAAGAAATTAGATAAAACAAATACTAATAACCATTTATTTACAAAGGATGAAAATTAGCATTGAAATCAACTGGATTGAAATCAAAATATTTCAAAAGAAAAGAGGAGTACATCAAAGTCTAGTATGGGATAAACCTCTATTTATACAATTCAAACATTATAGCCAGATGTAAATAAAAATAAAGTGAAAATACTAGGAGTTCAACTTGGTGATTAGATTAAATAAAATAAAAGACTGGGATATAATTATTTTAAAAACATGTTTATATCACTAAATGCTTTATATAATATTAAGTTACATGTCATCAATTACATATTATTAACATGTTACATTAAAAACACCCTTAATATATTTTATTCCTTGACTATTATTTTTCCTGCATGTCTCCTGACTGTTTTATTTTATTAGAAGACAATTCTCTTAATAGGTACAATTGTTTGTTGTAAGAAGTCATGTAAAAATCCTTTAATATGTTAGAGAATGCTTCAAATTCCTACCCATTAAAAATTAGATCAATGAAGAAAATTAAGATTATGGAAGAAATTCCCCAAATTATTTAATGTGAATAACATAGTAATAAATTTTTCTCCAGTGGGATTTTCTATTGTATAGTGGGGCCAAGTTAGTTGCCTGGAAGCCTAGACAACTACTACATGATTTGAGAATTTAAAAGTAATATGGTGGACATTGATATTTTGATTCTGGCAGAAAACTCCATGTGGACTTTTCTCATTGTGTAATTACTAAACCAAATGGAAAGCTTTGTATATGCTGGAACTACCAAGTGAGTTAAATTCTTTGACAAATTGAATCTAGGTTTGATGTTTAATCAAATATTAATTAATGATGAATCAGGTAATATAGCCCTATAACCCCTTATTCTCTAGTATAGTAAGTTGTCTTTCATCATTATAATAGCTCAAATATGTTTCAGGCTAAACATAAGACATAAAACAAGTACAATTCTCTATTTTGATATATTGATTACACTTAATTGGGAAAAGGAATTAGTCTATTGCTATTAAAAGTCTAAAGTAAATTAAACAGCTTTGAAATTAAGCTTAATGCAGAAAAATGTATTTTGAAAAAGTACAAAATTGATGTTCTACATTGACAATATTAATAAGTACCAGAAATGATTAGGCATTTAAAAATCTACAATATCAATGACAGTTAAAAATTGTAGTCATTTATAGGACTGTTAAATTTTTTTGAAGGATTACCTAAAAGGGTATAGCTTATGAAGAAGCATTTCAATGCATTAAGACAGTGCTCATTTCAACCCAGTTATGAATAAACTTTAATAAAAGAAGAGAGACTGTCCTGACAACAGATGTGTCAGAACATGGAGAGCAGTGTTAATCCATGAACTAATGAGAGGAGAAGCCTGAAGTTGACCCAGTTGAGCACTCAGAAGCATAACAAGTTGAGAATACTGACAAGCCATCAATGAAAAAGACTAAAGACTAGCTTAAGTTGGCTGTTATATTATTAATGCATAAAGACAAATCAGCTATAGATAATAAAATAAGAAATGAAATTGATTCGAAAATAACTTTGATAATATGTATTTTAATTGATAATAGAAGTGTTTATTGTGATCAATAATCTTTTCCAATAACAAATCTTTGCTTCATGTTAAGCATTGGTGGCCGAGTGGTCAGCACAGCGGCCTTACAATCGGTTGTCCCGGGTTTCGCTTCCCGGCCGATGCTTTGACACATAAAAAAAATCTTTGTTCCATTGCAAAATTGTGAGTGAGTAAATATAAATCTAAACTCGAATTATTTAAATCTTATTTTATTTTTATTTTTTTTTAAATGTCATAGTATCGGCCGGGACGCGAACCCGCAACCCGGGCAACTGCCTGCAAGTGCAAGGCAGTCGCGCTGATCTCTCGACCACCAATGCAAGACATTTAAATCTTATTTTAGTTATGTTATATTCAGAAAAGTGATGACGTTTATTACACTGCACTGTTTGGCGTAGTTGAATATCCGACTTCTGATCGGAAGCTTTCGGAATTAACTCCAGCACTCCCGGGCATGGTGCTCGAACTTCTGATGATCTCCAGAGCAATAATGCCAAATCATTTTTTATGATGTTTATTACAACGATATAATTTATTTTAGATTTAAAACATATGCTGAGCAATGAAAAGCTTGGTTAGTTTTATATCATTAATGCTAAATTATAATACAATTAAGTGCCTTAAAAGACTCTAAAAAGCATTTTTTTATTATGACCAAATAATGTACACAAAACGTGTATATGCACTACATTTGAATAAATTATTGTTGGAGTTTTTTTCTTGACTGCAGAATAAAAGTTTGTTTTAATAAGATGATACAAAAATAAAAATAAAAACGCGAAATTGAAGTTAATCTTTTTTATTTAAAAAAAAAAAAACAATTAGATATTATTTATATTTATTTCAAATGTTAACAACCATATTACATCAAATTTTATAAACCCAAAAAAATGAATGACTTAAAATAATCTAAAAGAATTAATCTTACCGTATTTCTTTATGGTTAATCCTATATTTATAATAATTACAAATAAATATTTTGTTTTAAATTGCATAAATTTGTAAAAATCAAAAGAAAATTATCATAACCTATCTTGTTTTTATTATTATTGTTACTAATATGTATCATTAAGTGATTTTAATTGAGAAAATATTTAGGACATCATTATATTTCCAGCTTTCATCTACATGTGAAAGTTAATCTTTTTTTTAGTTTCAAGTTTTAAGGAATACTCTTAATCTGAGTGTCAACATCACATCTATCAATCACAAGTGTTAGTTTTTCTATTTGCAAAGATGGACTTAATCTAATACATCCTCAATCATTTGTATCCTATATCAGAGCTAAGATATATATCGCAACCTGGGTTAATCCAATCCTCAAAGACACTCATTTACCTATAAAATTGCTTGTTCAATTTCCAGACGCAAGTCATTTTTTTAACTGATCATGCTTCTGAATAATTAATTATAACATCAAATCTTTAATTCATGTTCCATTTAAGGATCTGAAAAACAAAAATATATATCCCAACAGACATCTATGATCAATCCTTCCAATTGCCAAACCAGATTCCAAAATATGTGTGTCTCAATCATGACTGAAATTTTTGCTTAATTTATTACTTAACACAATTCCTATAAAAACTTTCCTCAATAACCATTTTAAATTAAATCTGGTTCCCACATGTATCTTATGTAATAGTCATCCAGAAGATATAATACACATTTTTGAAACATGACCATACTTCTCATCTTTATTACGCTTCCTATTTCACAAGCAAATAATTAATCTGAAAAAACTGTTTGAGCAAAATATTAAAAATTTGAATCCATATAATGCCATAGTAATTATGCACACTTTTAGAACCATGTGACTTGCTCGCTTGCTGTTCTGCAATTCGACAACAACAAAAATAAACAATGAGCACTGCTAATTGCTCAACAAGCTTTGTGATAAATGCTTAGCCAGAGAAAGCATTTAGAATATCTCTGTCAGGAACCCACCCCAAACCTCTGACCAATGGTTTCATGTTTTGGCACTCCTCAGAGAGGCGCTAGGATAGCTTCAGACACTAGATCTAAAAATACCAACCCAAAGCCAGCATTTATCTAAAAGTTATTCATTGAGTGTAAAATCTGAAATTTTCAGACACCTACATGTCTTCAAACCCAGCTATCCAACTCAAATAGCTATATGGGGCTGAGAGATCTTCAGCCAAACCATATGTTAGTAGTCTTAGCAATATAACATCGCATAAGACTTAAAGCAGAGACTATAAATAGTCAAATAAAAAATAGAGTCATAAAAAAATATATTCTTAAAAAAAAATAATAGAGTGGTATAATATATATGTAAATTCCCTTAAATATATACCCAGAAATACTATGAGAAAAATTTGGCAGAACAATATTTCCCTTGTTCATTATTTTAAAATAATATAAATTAAACTTTAAAACTGAATCATTTTTATCTGCCTTCAAACTCTAGTCATAATGACTATATTTTATAAACCGTACATATTTTAATGGTTGTACATAATTTGTAATTAATAAAGTTTATTTTATAAAAAAAAGTTTTTACTTCCATTTTTATTTTACTACATGGTTCTTTTACAAACTCTCACACGTCAAATTATTATTATTATTATTATTAAAAAAAAAAACATACTCTCTCCAATATTCATCTTTAAATTACAATCAACTAAAAAAATATTGTGATTTAATTATTTTCCGAAAATGTTAGAATTAGCCATTAATTCAAAATGCGTGCTTTGGTGCGTTGGCATTCTGGAATGTAGTCCTCGGATCGTTTCCAGTATTGACACTTCCGGCATTCGAACTTCTTATTAACTCCTAAGCAATAAAGATATTCGATTTTTTTTCATCTAAAAATCATATTTTAGTACAGCTCTTTCTATCCTACCCGCTTAAAAAAACATAAAAAGTCAAACAATTAAAAAGTTATAGGTGGGTGTTGTTATAACAATACCAATTCGTAAAACACCAATATGTTTATGTTCTTCTACATCTAGATTCTTCAATTTATTTATTTGATATCTTGTGATATTGCCTTTTAATTTGTGCTGCATTTTTTTTTTATCTTCATCATTTTGCTTAATTGTACATGACCATCATATTCTATCCTTGTTATATTCTCCCAATAAAAACACTTGTTTTTAGCAATTCGGAGATAATCTTTATAATGTAAATAATTTCTATTTTTTATTAATTTATTAAATAATCTCCATACTATCACACATTCTTTTGAAAATGTATAAAGAAAGAAAGACATAAAAGACAAATGAAATGCATGCGATGATGAAGTTAATTTTTAAAATGCTTTTTTAGAAAATCTCTTATTACTATTACTCTCCACATAGCCAATCTAATAAACGTACTCCTCTTTATAAGTATAAATTCAAAATCTACACAAGGAGCCAGATAAAGAGAATATTGATTGGACTTTATGACCTAACCATCATATTTTCAAATTATTACAGAGCTTGTTACATCAATGTAGATCAATGTCTGATATACAATTCACAGTATTCGATTTTTAAGCTGATCAACTAAAAACTTAAATTTAAAGTGAAAACTAGTGTGTAATGAAGATACCTTCTACTTCATACAGTTAACATTGTTTTTCTTTTTATATAGTGACTTCTGCAATAATAGATACTTTTTTGAAGTAAACATCAAAATACAATACCGATTTGATGATGGGATATAATTTTGAATCTATTAAAAATATAAAGTAGAACGCTTTTTTAAAGCCTTGGTAATTACAATATGTTAATGATTGTGTTATTTTTTCAATTCAAAGAAAGATCTACAAAATGTTTTTAATTGTTTTGAATGCACTCAATAAAGACTTTGCTTTTAACACCAGTTTGTAGTAAAATTTCGTATGTAACTTTGCAAAAGCTGTGTAATATGAATAAACTTTGAAAGCTACTTAGCTAATTTCAAGCAGTTCAACAAACATTTTTAAATATTTGGATCAAATATCTTGACTAAATCAATAAAAATAATATACATATACAGGACCTTTCAGAGATAATGTGGGGCTGGGGGCAACTAATATTTTAGAGGTCCTTCAAAATTTAAAATAAGAACATGGGGAGAGAGAGAATAAATGAGTTTTTATTTGCAGGGCCAAAAACAGGCTCCAGGCACAGTTAGTTATGATCACAGAAATGAGCAAGCAGACCAGATTCACATAGCAGGGGTAAATAGATTCACTCTAGCACTGTTAGTATCATAAAACACTGTTAGCATAAAACTGACTGACAGGGGGCTGAGACTATTAGTTCTTCCAGCCACAGAGTGCTGCAAACACTTTCATCACAGAGTCATCTAATTGGCATTGCATCCCTAAACTGGCTTACATTTTCAACTCATGGTATGCTGACTTGAAAAAGTTTTTCTTAAATATTTTTGGAGGAATTTAATTGTAAAATTAAAGCCATTCTATGAGCCATAACATTGCTTTGCCTTCTATATTTTTGTTTACATAATGAGTTGCCAAGTTGAGGCGCCTAATATTGGCAGCTGCCCCTCCTGTTCTCCCTCTAATTGACCCTATATATATAGTATAATGGTTGGAGAGAAATGAGTCTTACTGTATCTGCCGTACAGTGCGCCACCAGGCTATTTGAACCTGGAAAATTTATATAGTAGGCAGATACGCGACTGTTAAAATCTAATTTTTACATATGTATTTTATTCCAACCATCAGCCCATGCCACTAGCTCAGTGAGACACAGAGATTTATAAAATATAAATTCTTATTTAAAAATATTTTCAATATTAAAAAAATAAAAGAAGCCACTGCCAGTAATAACACACACAAACATTTATTAAACATATATAAGATTTAGAATTATTTTAGTATCACTTTTACTTTAAAATTTAGCTTATATTTTGACCTTTATTTTAGAATTTAATTTACATTTAAACTTTTATTTTAGAAGTTCGCACAGATGAATTAATATTTTATTAGAGTGTCGAGTATGAATAGACTACATAGATTGCATTTGAAAAGAAAATATTCTATCCCTGATTTAACCTTAGGCCAAAAGTTCGCAGTCTAACCAATGCCAATCTATCTGATATATTGATGTATTCAATGCAGCATGAATACGACAGCACAATACCATATTGTCAGTAATGCACATTTGAACAACATAGTTATAGAGGAAAAAATTGTCTCTCATCCAGTACAGAAATGTTACATCTGTCTGGCGAGAAGAACAATAAAAAAAAACTCCATAGGAAAAAATTGCAGTCTTTTTTGCCAACTTACAATCCCATTCCATAGGAAAAGGAGTGATCCATGGAGCAGGAAATACCATCTGTCTCCAATGGTCAATAAGAAATAGGCTTATTTCACTCAAGTGTGGCATATCACGTGATCCTGCCCATAGCAGATCTCATGCTACATTTACTAATTACAGCAATATATCCAACCGATTAACCCAATTTAACTACGAAACAAATAACCTAAGATTAACCCTCCCTTAATTAATTAATATAACTTTATAAATCTATGCAGCCATTCATGCCCAACTTAAATTTAACATTTATTAAAAGTTGTGTAACAAAAAAAAAAATCATAATAAAAGAACGAAAAAAATAAATTAATGGAAATGATTTTTAAAAAAAATACATTCAATAAAATAATTAATATATAATTTAGTCAGATAGGAAATTCTACTGCTATTTAAATATTGAGAAGTTTAGGATTTAGAGTTCTTATTGTTTACAAATTAATGTTCATTAGAGTTCATAAAGTGCTTACGGTTTTAGAAAAGATCATCCTTTACAGTTGCTTGCACTTTGGGATACAGTGTTAATTCCCCTGATGTCCTGTGGTCCACAATATAGAAAACGATTAGTCATTTCTATTTCTTTTTTTAGCAAAACTGAAGGGATTGAAGAGTGCGTCTTTTCAATCCCTTCTCCTTCAACTCTCTCTGACTTAACACATATCACACCTCTGCTTTCACATCTCTTTCTTTCTTTTTTTCTAAACTTTTTCTTTTATTGTAAACTTTCAGATTCAGTGGACATTATGTCATGATGATGGTGGTCTTTTCATTGATGTCTGTTTCCCAAGGGATTTCTTTTATTGGCTATTAGTTTCTATTGTTTTTTCTCTCCTAGCTGACCTTTCTTTATACATTTTGGAATGCCCAAGGGCTAGTTCACTTGGACTAATTAAAATAATCATTTCCATTTTATACAATAGAATTAATTAAATTTATATGTTCTTAAAGATATATTTTTATCTTTAATCTTTTAAGTTTTTGATGATATTTTAGTCTTAAAACTTTTTCTTTTTTTTAATAAAGTTTTCTTTTAATAATTTTTCATCTGTGCGATTTTATATATATATGAGTTTAAGATGAATTAATTTTCAATTTTTAATTCTTAAAAAAGAAGTTTTTATCTGCAAACTTTTATTTTTAATTTTATTTATATTTATAAGAATGTAATGGCATGTATGCCCGTTACAATTGAAACGATTTCCACCATGGTCAGTGTATGTTTACATTTTTAAAATTTTAATTCAGCTGAATTCAAACCTTTATCCTTATCAAACCAACTTTTCTACAGTTATTCTGTCTTTCTGAGGGTGAATTTTTACAGTGACGCATGTATTACTGATGGCCCTTCCCATACAAAGTTTTCCCGTAAATATCGAGTCATTCACCCCTTATATGAAGTTTTCCCGAACTAGGGTCATTCAAAGGGGTAAGTGAAGCAACCGACAGCAGAACACATGCATATCAGGTAATGAAATTGAACCCTCCCAGCTTTAACTTAACTTTTAATTAGACCTCTACATTTATAGACAACGTATATTTTTTTTTGTTCGTTGCCAAGTGCCAATCTCGTTATTCAACAAGAATCATAGGGTCTATCAAATATTTATTTGATTCAGCCAATTAATGAGTTGCCCACCTTAATGCTCAGGGTGTGGTAGAGCCTTGTGCCGGAGAAGAAATGAAGGGGAATGAAGTTTCAAATCAATTCTTTCTATAGCTTTCTAATTTCTTTTATTCCCATTAAAGTTTAAACTAAACCTTTTACTATCCTCATATACCTTTCTGTCTAATCTGTCTCACTTTAAATTATCATTAAATTCACACCAGCACACACGTGTATAAGATTTTGGAACATATTAAATTCTCTAACGTGTATTGCATTAAATCAATAATTTAATTACAGATCTACTAATATGTATTCAAAAAAACATAATCAATAAATGGCACACATATACATATAATAAATACTTTTAATAAATTATTATTAAGAAGAAAACAACAAAAGAAAAAAATTTAATAATACAGCTATATTACAAAATATTCTCGCAATTAGGTTGGATTAACTTTAAAAAAAATTTAAATTGGCATAATAAGTGTATATTTACCAGTATAATATAATTTGAATAACTTGCATGTGTGTTTCCGAGTGCACTCGCAAAACAATTCCGGGGATCCTGCCTAGGCAAATATGGCATTTTTTGCTTCCACTTAACATTTCATTCCTTTAGTCCCTCTAAAGTGGCATCTTCAATCTACTGTTCCTTCTTCTTTTGGCTTAATTCCGGAATGGTCAATGATCTACACTGGATTCAAATAGCTTCAGTTATGAAGGGCAATTGGAGATGTTAACTGTGGTAAATTTTTATGTGGCATATGTAAAATGGCTGGAGTCCGAACACTGACCAGGCATGATGGTAATTTTACCCCATGCGATCCATGAGGTCACTTATATATGTAGTTCAGTTCGCACAATTTACTTCTTTCACTTTCTACTTTTCAGCTAATGTAAGAGCTCCTAATAAAATTTTCTTCAATAAAAATTTAGAATATCTGTACTTCTTACACATCAGACTAGCAGAGCTCAACTGTCCATCTTTTTAAATTAATTAATCAATCCCAGCTGCCTTTCTCATTATCGCTGGTATTTCTTTGTTTCAAAAATAGATTTTCTTATAAAAGTGTTGACAAAGGAAAATCACTTAGCGAGCTTGACTTTTACTTATCTAATTCTTTTTTAAATTCCTAAACTTTTAATTACAAATCCTTTTGTTGACTTTAGCCAAACAAAAGAGATCGTAAATAGTTCAATAACTAATGGCATTCCTTGTTGATTTTTCTTAATCAAAATTATTTCTGAAAAATCCATTTAATTAAAACAAACACCCACAAAAAAATATATCCATTCAAGCAGTTGGATTTTGCTTTCTTTCTTTTTCTTTCTTTTTATTGAACAATGAGATCTGTTTGGCCACTTAATTCAGGAAGTTTATTCTCACAAAAGAAACTTTTCTTTTACCTGCTTAAAAATCTTCTAAATTTTTACTTTCTTGTTCTCAACAATAACATTTACCTACATATACATATGCCACTCATAATATATGCCTACACCCCTTGTTCTAGCAAACACACATGCGCTTGATCTGTGTGACTTTTGCAAATAATTATATAATACTAATAATATATAAATAAAGAAAAAAATTATCTACAAACTACATTTTCATTCCCTTTGTAACAGGGTTTGAACCCAGTTCCTGTTACACAATATATATATATTGTAACGTTTTCCATCTTGCTAGGCCTCTATACACCTATAAATGCATGAGTTGATCAAGTTATACAAAAAGATGAAAGTTGTATTTCTATTTCTAAAAACATAACTATATTTCCTGATCAACTCAGCCTAGAATTGTTACGAGTACAATTGCAAGCTGAATCAGTTTTTAATTTATAAATGAGGGTGCCAGAGTCGATTAGACTCACTGATTCTGCATCAAACATATTGTAACTCGTAAATTAAAAAGAAAAAATGTTTTCAAAAGATGGTATTAGATTTTACCGTAATTAAAATTATTTTTCAAAATATTATTTTTCCTGGAACTTATTAAACATATTGGCAAAGGTAAATGATATTTTTAAATTTCACTACACTAATATTAATAAATTTAATAATAAACATTAACAACTATTATTAATAATAACATACAAGGAAAGATTGGTATTAGAAATAAATATTTTTAATCTAACAAATTAACATAGAGAAATTACTAATTAAATAAATTGGAGAGAACACATGCTAATCCAGATGTGAATCCATTAATAATAATAAAAATAACAGTTAAACATTTATTAAAAAGTTCTTGGTTAAATAAGAGTCTCTTGATCAATAAAATTAAAGTCTTTATCAGGATCCTATTATATGTATAGTTTTAAGAATGGTTTGTAAACACTTAGTTTGGTCACAATTGAGAATAAGGAATCATAACTTACCGATAAGTTTAGCAAGAAGGTTGTAGATTACTATGCATAGTTTTTTGGGTTAGAATGAGCTCGGTCATTGGTTATAAGTTGATCTTGTGGCCTATTTTCCCAGTCAGTCATGAAGGCTTTTCTGGTGTTCATCTTCAGGCACGATGTCCACAGAAGCTCCAGTTCACTCCAACATGCAGAATTATTTCAGCGCAGGGGCGATCCTGGATATATTTTGTTATCCAGGACCAACTATAAAGAAACAGATGAAACAAGACCCTGATCAAACTGGCCTCTTCCTTTTATATTAGAGGTCCAGTTTTCAGACATCTGTGCATGTCATTATCATGGCATTTAGGTTCATAATCTTGCACATTCTTTACTCATTTTTCAATTACAAAGTTCTCTTTTTTTAGAAAATCTTTCGGCCATCTTTAATTAGCTAAAATATTTTTATTTTAGCTTATCTAGATTAGTGATTTGTGTGTCTTCTGTTCTCTCCAATATTTACTTTTATTTTTAATTACATAAAAAAATATAAAAGACAATTTTAACTTTCACTGTACGTTTTTAAGAAAATAAATTATACTAATAAAAAAAAATTAAGTTTACTCTTTTTTTTTAGCTTTTACCAAATGCCAATATATTTGTACCATATATAAATAAATGGTACAATATATATATATATATTGTAACGGTCAGAATCGTCTATCTTGCTAACACACTGCATAATTCAAACCCCAGACACTAAACTGAACATTCTAGGAGGTGTTGCCTTCTAGATATACTAAGTTCGAATCGAAAGTCCAAATTTCACAGCGCCACCTACGTGATAACGCATCTGATGCTACAACTAGTATAACCTTTTACTGGTGCCTGGTGGTCAGGGAGAAACAAAAGACTCTATACTAAAATAAGTTTGGGTGGCTAATTAACGTCTATGGATTTATAAAAGAAATGCAGAAAATATATATATATAGACCGAGACAGTGATAGGAATCAAATAAAATAAGAGATAAAATTTAGTTTTAAATAATTTCACACAATTTATTTATATAAATATATATATATCGCCACTGTCTGCTTATATGAGACAGGGATGCGTATTAAATAATTGTTGGCATTTATATTTCAGCAATGACAAAAGGTTTTAAAACAGAATGATATATTCTATTCCTCAGGCTAATAGCATTACGATAATGTGCTTGACAAGATAGGAACATGTGCGAGGTGCTTTGAGTAAATAGACAAGTTTAAGACAATATTTGAAATTAAATGTTCTAAAATATTTATTGATTTCGAGAATAGTAATGGACTAAAGCTTACTAAGCAAACGTGGGAATGGGATCAAAGCATTTATTTGAGAATAATAATAGATTTGTATTGGGAGGTCAGTATTGCTGATAGTGAATTTATAAAGTTGGAGGGTGTGACTCGTTTAAGTCACGGATGCTTTGTAAAATAAATATAAAATGAAACAATATTGAAGATCCGGAATAATTATGGAGGGCATCTCGCCGCTAACCCATAGGAAAGTATTTTGACAAACAGCCGAAACTTAGCGACTGTGTGAAGATTGCATTTAATTCCCAGGGGTGTCATTGGTGAACACCCTCTGCCTGGAAACTTGCAATAAGCGAAAAGAACGGACTTTGCCATGTAAAGAATCCTCGGAAAAATAAAACAAAGCGGTCTCAACAAACAATTCATGTACCAGCAATACGAGACTAGTGTATATAAAAACATACTAAATGGGTTTTACTTGGATTAAGAGAAATGCCCAATCAAATTCCCTGAAATTCATTTAAGAGGGTCTGCACATTCTCGACGTCAATGATGAACTTTATAATGAAAGTAGAACACGGTAATTAAAATAAGAAAATGCATGCTTGCGGGTTTGAAAAGTAAGTATAGATTTATATACGCAATCATGCATTTGGGGACACATTTAAATCATTGACTTCACACATACTCTTATATTAGATTAAAATCAATAGCATGTAGATTTTAAACTATGTGATTATGTTACATTAAAGAAAAGAATCACCCTCGAACGAGTGATTTGCAAGACAATAAAATTGGAAAATTATAAATTTAAAATATGCCTTAATAGCAGCATCTTATTTTCAATAGAGGGAATAGTTCACTCGGTCAAAGACGATTCTGACACATTATCATAATAAAATAAAAGAAAGCTTTATAAATAGAAAATATTAACCCAAGGATAGAGAGCAAAATGTTGAGCATATTTAAACACACAAAATAAATACACAATGAAGTTGTGAAATATAAGAAAACAATGTTAAATAGCTATCGCATGTTAGTTAGTGATCACAAGAGCTCTTGGGTTAATTTAGGTTACCTCTGGAGAAGCATTTGCAGGTAGATGTTCGGCAGGTTTTATAATTTAGCAGCAAAATCTGGAATGTTCATATTTTGGCAGCGGCAGCAGCAGTTCCGGGATCCGTGTGATAATTTCTGATGTTATGGAGCAGCGGCTGGCTATTCCGAGGGGACATAGCCATCTTAAACGCCTCTACTCGGACATGTCAAGGTTAGCAAATTATTAGAATTTTAGAACAACTCAGAAACCTTTAGACAACTCAGAATTCTTTAAAAGCTTAGAATGGAGAACAAAAGAAAAACATCCTTTTTATAGTAAAATTTAACAATAGATTTGTCCTGGAGCGTACAAAATTATTGGACTTATCTGCTGTAATTAAATCTATCCGAATGTCTAAAGGAATTCAACATTAATTAATTTCTTTTGTTAACTTCCCCGTCGACATTCGAATTACAAACTAGATTTAATTAAAATTACTGCTACTAATTAAAGAAAACTTAAGTGGACAGCTGCTGTTTTTAGATAAACTTATATAATTAAACTATTGTCCCTCATTTATTTTAACAGAAATATTTGGGATGATTTTTATTAAATAAAACAAAAATTATCTTATTTTAAATTGTAATATTTGAATCTATCTACTAAACGAATATTTACTAAATGAATTTTATTTTAAATCAAAATATATTACGACGGTAATATATTTGTAAATAGATCCAAACAAAATAACTAACAATTTATAATTTTGATATGTTTTAAAATGGATATCATAGTGTGTGGCAATTACGACTTATATAACTTACTTTTTAATAAATGTAAATTATGTGAACAAATACATAATTCATAATATTTTATTTTATTTGAGAATAAGTTATATATATAATACGAGCATTGTGCTCGTGGTTTAAAATTAGGCGGGATTTTCGGTATATAAGTGTATTGCAGACACACTACGATAGATTGGGGTTCAAACTAAGGTATGAGGGTAGGAAGTAGGTGAGAAAAGGTGAAACGAAGATCTGCAAAGCAGACCTTACTGTTTCAATATATATATATATATATATATATATATTGTAACCTTTAGGTTTATCAGTAAAGTTAAATCTTCAGCTATATAATTATTTAGTATTGAAAAAAATAAGATAATTTCTATAGCAAACCAATTTTTTAAGACATGATATTCAAATATTAATGCCTTCCATAAGTTATTTTGTAAGAGCTTTCATAAGTTTTAATTGCCTTAAAAGTTATTTTAATATCTTATTGTAATATTTTAAACTCATATGTAGTTATAGATAACTTTCAATTGCCTAGTTTTGGGATATTCTTACCCTAAATATTAATGAGTTAACTCATTTTTCCATTAACATTCTGACAGATTTCATTGTTGTCACTAGATTTATGTTTTCAACTTTTATTTTGGTATTAAACCATTATTATTTATCAGAATATAATAAATTTGACCTCATTCAATAGATATTTTTGTTTAAAAATGAAATAAATTTTAAAAAATCAAATTCAAATTTCAGAATTATTTTAAGAATTAGACTTTAATCAAAACAAAACACTATCACATCATCAAATTTCAGGTGGAACTGATTGAATTTGCAATATAAATGAAACTTTGATATTTGTTTTAAAAACCTGAACAAAATATTTTTAATAACTACTAAATCTATCAATTTATGCTTTAAAAGTTTAAAAAATTCCATAATTTTTATGATATCACTTAATATTGTAACAATCTGCTGAGTGACCTCATTTTTAGACATCTCTGTTTCTTACAACCATAATATCTATAGTAACAATATTCAGAAAAAAATATTATTTTATATTTAAAAAAACATTTCTGTAAAAAATAAATATGTAATAACATTTATTTTTGTTTTTCAATAATTATTACACAATTACAATACAAATACAATAATAAACTGCAATACAGAGAGCATACTAATAGCTCAAACAAGCTTTGAATTAATAAGTGCATTATGAGAAAATATTTAAAATCTCTATCCAGAACATGTTCATCTCCAGACTAACTGGTTTCGAGCTTATGGCTTACATCAGTGGAGAGCTAGAATATTCAGACACTAGACCCAAAATATCAACTCAAAAAAAACCAGAACTTATTTCATACATATATTTAAGTAGAAACTCTGAAATAAGTGCTGGTTTTTTTAATTGATATTTTGGGTCTAGTGTCCAAATATTCTAGCTCTCCATTGATGTGAACCAAAAGCTCAAAACCAGTTGGTCTGGAGATGATAGTGTTCTGGATAGAGATTTTAAATATTTTCTCATACTGCACTTATTAATTAAGAGCTTGTTTGAGCTATTGGTACACTCTCTGTATTGCATTTTTGTAATTACAAGCTTATAAAAGTAATATCACATTATATATGACTTGCTTTTTTAATCATAATCTATAAACTTTTCAAAAAATCAAGTTTTTAGACCATCATAATATTTTCTTGACAATCCATAATATTTTCTCAAATTAATCTCGCAAAGTTTGAGAGCATAAAATATATAATGGTTGTCCATCATTGCCAGAGCTTGAGATGCTTTGATGGATCTCATATTCAATTTTCTTGCCAACCCTTGAATTTTTTGTACTTAAAATATTATAAAATAAATATACATGAATATTAAAGCCATAAAAAATGTTTCACAAAATTTTCACCAGGGAAAGAAAAATGCAAATTTAATTTTTAGAAATCTCAAATGAAGCTTGACTGCCTGGATTAAAAAAACTGGTTAATGTTAGGAAATATTAAGAATCATCAATATTAAAATTAAACTTTGAAGTTATGTTTGAATCTTTAGTGTTCATTATTAGTATTTAAATTACTTGCTTTAAAAATGCATTTTATTTTAATTGTTTGCTAATAAAAATTATATTTTTCTTATTACCTGTTGTAATAAAGATTAAGTCAACTAAATAAGTTTTAGTTAATTAAAGAAGATAAAGAATTAATTTATTAGTAAAAAGCTTTTAATTTTAAATAAAAGAAAGTATTACTAAATGTGTGTGAGTGTACTTGGATTATGAATTTTAATTTTAATTTCCTTATTATAACATTAAAAGTTATTCTTAAACATTTATTTAAAAAGTTTTATTTAAAATCTATTCTGGGAACTTCACCTTTATTAAATATTGCATAAGAATGATAAAATAATGTAAATTAATGTTTTATTTAAAAATTATGTAATTTATTATAGAATATTTTATTTTATTTTCATTGTAATCATTTTTAGTTTTATAAGCAATTGTCTTAACATTTTTGAAATTAAAAGTCTAGACAATTATGTAAATGGGTTTAGTTTTAACTATATTTACCAGGATGCCAGTTAATCTTTAAACTTTAATGAATTAAGATCAAGGAACAAATTGATCTAAATGTCAATTTCATCCAACAAAATCAGTCACTTGATAAGCAATATAAATAAACGGGGAGTTGCAAACATATACTTACTTCTTACTTTAATATTTTCTACTTGACTTGGATAATTTTTATTGGATAAATTTACTAGATTAATAATTAATTTTATTCAATTTAATTGCTTATAACAAATTTTTATTCTGCTTAAAGTTAAATGTATATGTTAATTAAGCTAAAATTACTGAAGATAGTTTAAAATCTACATAGCCAAGAAATATAATGGAAATTCTATCTAAATATTTAACAATAGTAGTCAAGTTATTTCATTATAAAATGCACACTTCATGGGAATTCTCCATGATTTGACATTATTTCATAAGAATTTTTCTTGATTCTTATTTTCTCATTAGTAGTGTTCAATATTATCAGTTTAATGTTTTGTATACTGGAATATAAATACTGCTCAAGACTTTATGCTATTGTTGGTATTTTAAAGCAGTTTTTAATAGTGTAAAAATATTTCTTGCTCATAAACTTGTGATATGCTGAAAATAAGAAGTTTGTTAAAAGATTTTAAAATGTGTGAATATTTTTCAGCAACCTATGTTTTAAAACAATGCTGTTATTTTAAAATTTTTCCAAAAGAAAAGATTTTTTTTGGAATTGTATCTTTTACATGAATAGACTATTTAATTCCAGATAAAAGAATCTTCTTAATGATAATAGAAATTTTATAAATTTTCTACCTGAATTTTAAATGACATTTATTTGCTTATCATTAGTGTAGCAGCAGGATAAAAATTGCTCACTCACAAAAACTTAATTTTATATTTATTTTAGACTAGTTTCAGAAAAGATATTTCCTATTTCTGTGAAATTAAGATTATAAATGTACTCTATTGTTCTAAAAATTTATTATATGATTATGTACTTTTAAAATAATCTTCTAAAATATAAATGCAATATTTATTCAAAGTTATTACTATTATTTTTAAATTAACACTTGTACTGAATAAGTGAAATGAATCACATTCTATCTGAATAAAACATAAAGGCTCTTATAAATTTTATTGAAGTTTATTATATGCTTAACTTTTTCATAATAAATCTGCTCTACTATATCTTGTCATCATTATCATTATTATTATTATTGTTGTTGTTGTTGTTGTTATCATCATCATCATTATTATTGTTGTTGTTATCATCATCATTATCATTATTATTGTTATCATCATCATTATTACTATTATTGTTGTTGTTATCATCATCATTATCATTATTATAATTGTTATCATAATCATTATTATTATCATTGTTGTTGTTATCATCATCATCATTATTATTATGAAATATCTGATCTACAATAGAATTTGTGTTGTGTCAAAAAAATAAATGCTCCTCATGTATTATCTTCAACATGTTTTTAAAAAGAGATAATAAAAAGTAATAAATTCATATAAAATGTTATAAATGAATCATTATTATCTGCACTGTATTTGAAATATTCTTCGTGAAATTTGAATGACCATTAATGTATTTTGTGCTCATGTTGACCAGGAAATCTACTGTTTACTATAAATATTTAAACGCTGTACCAATAATTTAAATGTGTTGCATTTTAACAAGTAGGAAAATTAGTGGCACTTGCAGCATTGTAATTACTATCCTGTTGAATTGTAAAACATCCAGGATGAAGGATTTTTTATTTATTTATTTTTGGTAAACTGGACATAATTTTAAGTTTAATATTATGCTATAGTAATGTACTATATATTTTATTCTATTTACTTTATGCATTTTATCTGATATGATTTTATAAATCATTTGTAAGGTATATTATCCAAAAGTTTACAGAATATTTACCTTTTATAATGCTATATTCTTAAAGGGTTATTTGTCTCTTTTCATGAGTTGTTTATTTATTTGAATGCATAGATTTATGCTGAACAAGGTGAAGATGGTATATATTCTTATTGCTTATTTTAGGCCGTGCTTTTATTAATCCAGATTTGGAAAATAATTTTTACATTATTAGTTTTACACATCAGTTTATTAATGTACTATTTATTTAAGAGATGGTAGCATTAGTCTGTCTCTTATTTTTAATTATATATGCTGATATTGCCATTGTGTTTTTCAAGTGATTTAGCTTTGTCTCTCTCTTGAGAATATTTATTTTGCTATCACATATTTTATAAATAGATTATAGCAATGTCTCACTCTCTCTCTCTCCCTCTCTCATTATAATATATTCTGTGTATTATAACTTTTATGTCTCATATTTAAATATAAAATACTTATTTAGGGCAAGTATTATTGTTCCTATTTTATATTTGATGGTTCATTCTCATTTTTCTCATGTTTAGAAAATATGTACTAGCATATTTATTGCCCTCAAATGCACTTCCTTATGATTTCCTGCTATCACTTACTTTGTGTTCTTTTATTTATATTTAAATTATACATGTATTGTATCACATATTTTGTATTAAGCTATGTGTAGTGCACCATCATAGCTTTATTTTATGCCAATTGATATTGTAATAAGTTCTGAGAAATGCCATTTTTTTCTTCCATTGCACTCTTTAATATTCTGAGTTTATATTGGAGATTACTTTTGATGTGTAGGTCTGTTTGCTGTGTTATAGAATGTGAAACTGATAAACTCTTGTTTTAGAAATTAAAATTGAGATATACATCTCTTTCAGCATTTATTTCATTTCTGGATTAGTTAGTCATATTTAAGATTTAAATATACTCATTTTGGGGACAAAACAATGGTCTGATTGTATAATGAAGATGGAGAACTTCTTATGGTAATGTTAATACTGAGAAAGGTTTTCATTAAACAGACAAAGTTAATAATAGTCAATAATTATTTAATCTGTAAATTTATTTTTATTTTATCTACAAATTTTAAAAATCATATTTCTTCTCTGCAATTGGATTGTGCAGCAGTTTGTTTAAATAATTCGCCTTCTTGGTGAGATTGTAGATTTCCAAAATTGTTATCTGTTTAATGTCTTTATTGTTAAAACAAATGTTGTTATTGTTAATTTTGGTTTCATAGTCTTTCAATCATCATCTTCACATATTGTCCAAAAATCTTGATACTATAAAATTTATTATGAAGTTATTTTTTATATTGCACATTAAGAGCGCATGAACATATGAAATTTAATATGATAATTAGTTTATTAAAATGTTCATATACATATTAAAAAAGCATCTAAAAAATAAATTATGCATTTTCTTAACTATTGAATGATCATTTTAATTAATTGCATTTATTAAAACAAGACTGCTTTAGTGATAAAATTATTATTTACTTTGATTAATACATCATAGGTTTAAATGATAAAAGTATTTATTTCAAATTCACAAAAAAAGATTTAGTAGGAATTGTCACCTGAGTGGCCATAAAATCTTTTATCCACTCATTATATCTAAATGCTATCCTGGTATATTCTTTTATTAATATCACATGATCACCATTCTTTATGCTTACACAAGCTGATTAAACAGAGACAAAACTCTCCATACAGTAGCACCACTCAGTGTAAGCCAGGGTAATCTAGGTGCAGTGCTCTCAGACCCAAAGTTCCCCACTGAAGAAAGCTATAAACTAGAAATTAGTATAGGGATATTGGATGAGTAAGCACTAGATGGGGATTTTATTTATAATCCTTCTTGCATCCATTGATTATTCTCACGTGCACAGAGTCACACTACTGCATGGAGAATTTTGCCTCTGTTAATAGTCTTTTATTCCAAATTAAGAGTTTTTAATGTATTTATTTTAATTAAAATATTTTCTTTAAAATTTAATATTATTATTGTCAGTTTAATTGACATTATCTTATCCGTAAGAGTATGTCTTCTCATATTATTAATAATATTCCATTCATTGCCAAATAATCTTTAAATGGAAAAAAATAATAAATTTTAGTGTTATAAAATTTTAATTACAGAACCCTGAGATGTTAATTTACAGAAATGATTATTAAAGAAATTGTTTTGCAAAAGAAAATTAATTTTAATAGGTAATATGGCACAATTATAAGAAACACATTGTTATTTATCAAAAGAGATAAATATTGATATGATCATGGTAATGAGATGCTGCTGATTATTATTAGAAGTGCTGTAGTGGGAAGAGATGTTAGAAGGAAGAGGATTTAATATAATCTAATCATTCTATGATATATAGTTCCAATATTAAGAGCCTCTTGTAATGTGTGAGAATGAGTTGAGAGTTTCTCTTAAATTTTGCTAAATGTGGCATATTCTATTTACTACGTTCATTGATTGCTATTATTATCTTTGTAATCTCTTTTTATTGGAGCATATAGCAGTTGATAGCCCATCTGAGTTTAGACCAAAGTTGTTCAATGTTATTTTGGGCATTATGTCGCCATAGTATTTGTTATTTTGATTTCTTATTTATTTTTATGTTTTTACTCACAAAGCTTTTTTTATTTATTTTCTAGTACCAAAAACAACTTTTATAAGAATTTTTGATTCTTTAAAATCACATTGAATTTTTTGGCAATCATTCACCTAAAAAAGAAGCATACTATTCAATAAAAAAGGATAATAGCTCTACTGCTTGAGAGTTCATAAGAAATTTGAGCAAGAGTATGAGCAGTAGAATCGATCCTGGGACCTCCTAATCTCGTCAGATATTTAATAAAAAAACTACAGCTTTATAGCTCAGAGTTCATAAGAAGTTTGGGCATAAGAAGTTTGAGTGCCAGCAGTGTGAGCACTGGAAGTATGATTGCCAAAATTGATCTTGGGACCTCCTGATCCAAAGTCAGCTATTCCATAAAAAAGACTATGGCCTTATTACATAGTGTTCAAAAGAAGTTCAGGCATAAAAAGTTTGCATGCCAGAAATGTGAGTACCAGAATAAAACCTGGGACCTCCAATCCCATGTTAGTTATTCAATAAAAAAATCTATGGCTTTATTTCTCAGAGCTCATAAGCAGTTTGAGCATAAGAAGTTTGAGTGCCAGAAGTGTAAGCATGGGAAGTATGAGTGCCAAAATCAAAGTTGGGATCTCCCAATCCCATCCGATATTCAATAAAAAAAAGCTACGACTCTTTATTGCTTAGAGTTCACAAGAAGTTTGAATGCCACAAGTGTAAGCACTGGAAATATAAGTTCCAGAATTGTTCCTGGGACCTCCTGAACCCAAGTCAGATATTTAATAAAAAAGACTATGACTTTATTGTATGGAGTTCTTAAGAAGTTAAAGCATAAAAAGTTTGAATATTAGAAGTGTGAGTGCCAGAATCAAACCTGCAACTTCCCAATCTCAAGACATATATTCAGTAAAAAGGGTTATGGCTTTATTGCTCAGAGTTTATAAGAAGTTTGACTGCTAAAAGTGTAAACACCAGAAGTGCAAGTGCTAGAATTGATCCTAGGACATCCCAATTTCAAGTCAAGATATTCAATAAAAAGGCTATGATTTTATTGCTCAGAGTTCATAAGAAGCTCAAGCATAAGAAATTTGAGCACCAGAAGTGTGAGTGCCAGATGTGCAAGTGCCAGAATTGAACCTGGGACAACCCAATTTCAAATCAGATATTCAGTAAAAAGGCTATGGTTTTATTGCTCATCATTCATAAGAAATTCAAGCATAAGACGTTTGAGCACCCAAAGTGTGATTGCTGAAAGTGTGTGCCAAAATAGTACTTGGGACCTCCTAATCCCTAATACAGATGCTCTACCACTGTGTCAAACCACACAAGTCCTACTAAATAATGAAATCCTTGAAAACATTTTTCCTTAATTGGCTAACAATAATATATTTTATGAGAAAAACAGCAAAAATCATTTTTAAAATCAATTGAACATCTTCAAAAGACTCTAAATAGCTCATCAGGAATGGTAGTTTTTCTATTCCCAAGTTTGAACGATTTGTTTTATATTCTTAGTTTCCCATTTTAATACACAAAACATTTGCTGTAAAACTACTGTCAAATGTTTAAAAACGTGTATTTTCCCTGCCCAATATTTTTATCAATGTTAATTTTTTTAATGTAGCCATATAATGTAGTCATTGCCATTGCATTTTGATAAATATTTTTCAGAATTTGGCAATATCCTAGATGTATATCTTGGTATTTCAAAGCTTTAAACCCCGTGAAATCTACAAATCCAATGCAAAATAGTAACTCATGCTCTCTGGTTCTTCATATTTTTCTTAATAGTGAGAGAGGACTTCTTGTGATAAAACAACTTTTAAGTTCAAATTAATCTTTTGATTGTCTTGAGTTAAAAACTCCTTGGAGTATCTTCTTTTTTAAAAATCGATATTTAGACAATTATGTAATTTTGCTAAAATAAACATATATATATATACTTTTTTTAAGATATCAATCTTATTTTTATTATGTCTTGGAGTTTTCCTGTTTTTTGTATTACTATATAAGTCATTATAGAACTTTTCCACATACTTCCTGATATGGGTGCCTCTTATTAATATTAATGACCTTTTATTTCTTACTACTGAAATAATTTTTTTTCCAAGATGTAATTTTTTACTCTCTTCTGTATCTTTCGTTGCTAATTCACAACAATATGTTCTTATATCATCATAGCTATCTCAATTATCCAATTGTTCTAATTTTTAATCATTTTCATATTCCTTTTTTTATACTTTGCCTTGTTGATGCAACATCGGTTATCTTTTTATTAATCTCAATCCGGTTAGGCATCATAGAAATTTATTAATATTTCAAAACAATTTGCAAATTGCTTAAAATTGTTTTAATATTTCAGAAGATTAGAAATATAACTGTTAGCATTATGTTTTTAAATAGATCTTTCTTTCTAGCTTTGCATAAATAACATTTTACATCTCATTAATCGATTATCTATTAAACAGTTGAAATATAAATTTTCTGATGGTCAAATTATATACTAAATCTGCACTATTTTCAATTGGAGGCGTCCATTGTCAAAAAATAAACAAATTGTAGCATATAGATAATTTGTTTTTCCTGAAAAACGATTATTTCCTCTTTCATTTCCATATCAAAATTTATCCACAATATTTTCCTCTTTCAATTATTTTCTAATTCTAGCATTAAAATCTCCCGTAACGATTTTAAAATGTTGTTTAATCTGATGAAAAGCATTCTGTGCATTTAGATAAAAATTCTTTTTTTTTCTTGCCAGAATGAGAAATTATTGAAGTGTAAATTTAAATAAGGCGAATTGTATATGTATTAAATGGATTGTGTCCTGTACATGAGGGGTCAGATTGACCTTAGGTCAACATGCGTGTGACAAGAATCTCGGCCTCAGGGTGGCCTTTGAGCATTCCATCATCAGATTTTCATTGGATTGATGATTGAAAAGTTGGAGTGTAAAGTAGATTGAAGCCTGTCCATTAAAGTATGAAGATTAGGTATCTTAATATATATCTGAGCACTTATAGCATATATGTGTGGAGATGGTAATCTGGACCAACTGATGATTGCTGGTTTAGAATGAAATATATATATTGGTGATTATTTATCTTTTCAACATATATGTGTTCAAGTGTATCAGTGTTGTAAGATAGTGTGGAGAGTAGTGGGTCGTGTGAAGGTCTGTGTTCACATACCTTATATATTATAAGGCGAATAACTAATCTTGCACTCTTTAGATATGCCATCAATTTCTGTAATGTTATTCTTCTATTTTTTATTTACAATGAATTTTATTTCACTGTGTTCTCAGTATATATGCCTTTCTAATAATATCCACTTTTTAAATCAGTTGTCTCTTAATCTTTTTTCCTAACTTCATAAAGTCTGTCTATGTCCGCTTTAATATGCTGTTGTTCTTGCAATTCGTGCAATCCTTCTTAACTTAAAAGCGATCTACAGTTGTAGTTAGTTAAATGAATTGTCATTATCGAAAAATAGTTTGAATCTGCAAAAAGAGAATTCTTAGATGTTTGGTCTTTGGTCAATGTCCACTACATTAGCTGACAACTTTATGGCCTTCTGGAAATACACACTATAATTCCAATTTTTTCAATATGATTATAAATATAAAATAATCAATCAAACTTACTTAAAATTAATCCTTGTTAAAAACAATTGAGATCTTAATTAAGAATTATTAGATAAATAAAGAGAATGACTATAGTATTTTAAGTCTTAATGTCAATAAATTCACCATTCTGGCTGTTGTGTGTTAGTGAGCAGTTAGTGAACAGCCTGTCCATATTCACTTACAATATAAATAATCATATATTAGTAACAACTGTAATGATAAGAGCATATGGAGTGAATATTAAGAATTTGTCTTGTCAAAAACGGATCAACAATTTTATTCCATGTGTCATAGCATTGGACGGGAAGCGAACCCGCTAATCCGGGGCAACTGCTTGTAAGGCGGCTGTGATGACCACTCGACCACCAACGCTTGACAAGATCAACAAATATTTCTTGTATTAATTTTTAAAAAAAGTTTTTCTGCAGCCTTAAATCAAGATTAAAAATATTAATAAAATCAAAAAATATTTCGTTAATGATTATTATGTATAATCCTTCTTATTTTGTTATTATTGTATTTTTTTGCTAATTAGTACTTTAATACATTGTACAGGCTTAAACCTGCCTTTATATATGTAATATATGTGGGATTCAAACTCAGACTTTCACACGACCCACTACTCTTAGTGCCATCTCATATTGCTGACCCATCTGATCACACACATGTTGAAAAGATAAATAATCACCAATATACGTATTTCATGCTAAACCAGCAATCATCAGATGGACTAGATTACTATCCTCACATATATAATTACTACTTTGTAAAAGTTATCTATTAGTGTTTTTTTAAATAATAGCGATCTGAAGTTTTCAACTGTGGAAATTCTGTTATTCAAATAATTCTTCTATTGAATGATATTGCAGCTACGGATAATATTAATAATTTTACATATGTTTGATGATTTGATTGTATTATTTGTAATTTGACAACAATTCAAGTGTTTTTCATTTTGCTATTGCTTTCTGTCTTTTTATAAAAATGGATGTATATATTTTCAGAGGTGATATTTAAGTGACATCTGTTCTCCTGACAGTCTAACCCTTTGTCATAATAATAGTGCATTAACTTCCCCTTTTACTCAAACATTTCTTACATTAATTTTTTCCCAGACTTCCTATACTAAATCTAGGAATGGAATTAGTTTTATTTGTTAAATTGCTTGAATCAGGCAGACATTCATGTTCTTAGTCATCTATTTATCCATAGTACAGCCAGGACCTTCCATAACATTGAAGAGAAAAGATGTTGATATAAAAGTAAATATCACATCATGAATATATAATGAGGCTGCTTTCAACCTTACTTTGATATAGTAAACATATTTTCTCTCAGATTTTACAGTGTAGCAAACAAGAGAATTATTTTCCAATAGAATTTAGAGGAAGTAAACCATGCACCATTATCATTGACTACTGCCTCTGATTGGCTGGGCTAAGATTTTACAGTGTAGCAAACAAGAGAATTATTTTCCAATAGAATTTAGAGGAAGTAAACCATACACCATTATCATTGACTACTGCCTCTGATTGGCTGGGCTAAGAAAATATTTCCCTAACTTTTGGAAAATGTTTTGCATGTTTTGATATTTGTAATAATTTTATATTCAGTTTAGTTTTAAAATGCATCACTTACACTCATGAAAATATTCCACTGATTTAATCTTGCATAATCCACATGAACCTATTGTTATGGTCTAGTTGATTGGAGCCATAAGTCATATCATTCAAACACATTTCTAGTGGCAATGGCCACATTTCTTAATGTGATTTTTGAGATCTGTGCTTCATTTTGATCATCATAAGTAACACCATGTAATGAGTTAGCTCAACTAATTTATATATGATCTTTGGGAATAAAATATATAATCTTATTTGAATCCTTGAGAGAAATAATGAATACTTTTATCAAAAGGATAAATTTCTTGCCATAGAAAGACTAGAGGACATTTCAAATTGCTTTTGGAAAGTTAGTGAAACAACTGGTAATCCAGCCTTGCCCAATTCATTTTAAGAAAAATTGAGTCTGGATTTTATTTAGTTTAGGCTGCAGCAATTTTGTTGTTAATCCCTGGTATTCAGAAGTTGTTTAACATATTCTTGGTGACATTCACTCGTATCCAATGCTATTAATAATCATCGACATCATTCTTCTTCATTTTTATAAATTTGTTTGAAATCATATGCCAATAATATTGTATTATGTGAAATCTTAGATATTCTGAAATGGCTTTTGATTTTGAAAATATGCTCAAAAGTGATCTATTATAACTTCAATTATTCTAGTAAGACCATTTTATCCCAAATATAACTACCATTGCAACCTTATGAACTTATTCATTATTTTTCACAGCTCTAGAAAGTATATTAGAAGCATTTTATATCAGTCAGTAATTACCATATTTTGAATTAATTAATTAACATTCTGCTGACTCATTTTCTGAAAAATCAATAATTAAGGTATTTTTCAATTTGCTGTTGTAATTAGTTAATAGTTTATCCTGCAAAGCATTTGCATAATCAACTTAAATGTCTTTTTTATGACTACTTCATAATTTTCCTTTTGATACTTATATGTTAATTTATAAAAAATAAAATAAAAACTTTTACCGCATATACCCTTGTTTTCAGACAATTTTTAACAAAAAAAAATTATCGCCAGAATAGTCTGCAATTGCTTTATTCTTTTTTTTAGTTTATTTGTTTGTTTGTTTGGTTTTTGTGTAATGCCTGATTGATGTAATCTTTTTTAGAATTTTTTTAAGAGATTACATACTTTAAAAAATTAATTTCTTGGCTATTCTATTTTTATTTATGGGTGTTAAGTTTGATTCAACTGCATGTAAATTATTGCAAACCTCCACAAGGCACTTTTTTTTCTCATGGGTCATAGCATTGGCCGAGAAGTGAACCCGCTAACCCGGTACAACTACTTGTAAGGTAGGTGTTCTGACCTCTCGACCACCAACGCTTGATGGTCTTTCTCTTTTCATGATCTAAATAACGCCAAAACATGGGATAATCTGCTCAATTTCCAATAAGAATGAATCCATTTTACATTAAAATATACTGGGAACTGCAAGGAAGTCAAGTGATAGGTATTTATGTTTGATTAATCTAATGTGAGAGGTCAATATCAGCATATTGCTTAATCCAATCATCAATTGTAATCTCATAGAAGAATGACAGCAAATTCAGTTTGTAAAATGAAATCAATTAATAGTATTCCCAGAAGCTCTTCACATTAAATATATCATAGGTATCAATGTTTGAGTATTGTCAATAATGATACAATAACCATTTCAATGCCTACTATGATCTCATGATAGCCACATGTGGTCTGCTGTGATTTTTCACAGAAAATATGAAAACTCTTTTTATCATAATGGCATTATGTAGAATAGTTGTGATTTTTTTTGTAGATAAAGGCTTACTCACCTGTAGTGATACATCATCACTAAACATTATTTTTACTGATGATGATCTGATTTTATCTGGACAAGATTCTAATAAATTGCAATTATTTTGAACTCATTGTGATGCCTAATGAGTTAAACCATTATTGACTCAATACAAATGATATATTGCTTTTAATTACTATTTAGATGGAGGTATGCTCTCATTAATACTGG
This sequence comes from Epiperipatus broadwayi, assembly GCA_028023455.1. Classification (NCBI taxonomy): domain Eukaryota; kingdom Metazoa; phylum Onychophora; class Udeonychophora; order Euonychophora; family Peripatidae; genus Epiperipatus; species Epiperipatus broadwayi. The sequence goes on from JAQFVV010000035.1 coordinate 2,785,649, forward strand.
GGCCTTTGGGAGATAAACCCCTATTTGCCTTGTGTTTTATATAAGACCAAATCTTGACTGCCATTCATATTCATTTTACATCACTATTTGTATCAAAAATGTAAATTTCATTTTAATTAATCTATTTCTGACTTTTTTTTATATAGAATGAATCTCTTCTTTTTTTTGGATATTTAATCTCTATCTTTAATAATAAGCCAGATTTCTTTTATTATTTCACATATAATAGGCTATACTACATGATCAGGTTCTTTTGATTATTTCCTTTGCAACAGGTTGAAGATATTTATTCTTTGCTTTAAAAACAATTATAGGTTTCTCTATACCATGTGCTATTTTCTGCCATATGATTTATTGGCAACAGAAAAAAGTAATGTTGTTGGCTGCTATTCTGCCCAGAGTCTTGGAGTCTTCAACTCCCATACTTGTTATAGAATTTTTTATAAGGCAATATTTAATAGTTGTAATTTTGTTTTAAGTGGGATCAAGATCATACAATAATTATCAATGAAATCCTCATTACATATAGCCAAAAGAAGTTCCAGTACTATCTTATATAAAAATTATTGTAAATATATATTTGTCCAAGTCATATGATCTACTTTTCTTGATAAGAGTCTATTACAAAAATAAAGACTAGAAATATGGGATATGATTGAAATATCGCACAGTTTCTTAATCATTACATTGTATCATCACTCTTCCAATAGTTATAATCCTCACAGGGATCAACTAACTCTATAACTTTTACTCTGGTTAAGGAAAGCAGTAAAATTCCTCTATTCTGATCATTTTCTATAATGCTATAATATATTCACAATAAATTTTAAAAGACATCACTACCTGATTAATGTCATTATCAATCATCATATTCTAAAAAAAAAAGAAATGGTAAACTATATAACTTTACTTTATGTGCAGATGTATATATATATATATATATATATCTATATCTCTAATAAATAAAGTTTGATATCTGTATTCGTTTCACAATATATGTAATATACAAATCAATATATATATCAAAATACAGTACAATTTATATAAATTATATTCTTTTAGAAGTACTTTCGACTATACACTTTGTAGTCTTTATCAACTATATAACGTTGAATAATCAAAACGAGACAACCCTTAACAATACCCATAGTTCAATTCAGATTTCCCACAATTCTGTTACCTTAACATTTGATGACTGGCGATTCATTAACATTTGATCATAATAAATCTTGTCAATATGGATTTAAATTTGATTATAAAAATATGAAAATTATTCAAATTGAACGTTGTCATAATAAACATAAAATAAAAGAGGCTATGTTGATTTCAAGAAATCGTCAAATGTTAATGAATCGCCAGTCATCAAATGTTAAGATAACAGAATTGTGGGAAATCTGAATTGAACTATGGGTATTGTTAAGGGTTGTCTCGTTTTGATTATTCAACGTTATATAGTTGATAAAGACTACAAAGTGTATAGTCGAAAGTACTTCTAAAAGAATATAATTTATATAAATTGTACTGTATTTTGATATATTGATTTGTATATTACATATATATATATATATATAATGAAAATAATTATTCTATCCTTATGCTGTGAGAAGATTAATGTCTGTAATACTTATAAGGTTGTTAAAGCTACATTACTTAAAAATCACTTGGTAATGTGACAAGAAATTTTAAATATTGATTATTTAAAAAATATCAAAATTTGGTTGAATTAAAATAAATATATAAATCATTGATAAAATAAATTTTCAACAAAAGTATAAATATACTTTTTTTTTTTTTTACTTTTTCTTAAATTGAAAAATATAAATATTGCCTTAGACAGAATAGCTAAGTTGGTTAGATTGTTAGAGAATCTTTAAAACACAAGATATTGATCTTGAATCATTCATATGATTAGATAGTTAGAGAGAATGAGAGCACTATTTTATCTAACTCTCTTTAGTCTGGCTGAGATCCTGATTTTATTTGAAATTTAAAATTGTAGCCTTGCTACTTTACGATTTGAAGTAATAACAGCTAAAGTTAATAGTTGTTACCAAGGAATAACATCAAAAATTATCCAATGATTATTGGAGCAAAAAAAAAAAAATTAAATCATATTGCAATCAAAGAATGACTCAAAATAAAAGTGTAGAAGTTTTCATTAGCATCTGTTAAATTAACTGTAGCTGTCGCTAATCCAACTAGGCCAGCGGTTCTCAACCTGTGGGTCGCGACCCCTTTGAGGGTCGAACAACCCTTTCACAGAGCTCGCCTAAGACCATTGGAAAACACATTCACGATTCATAATAGTAGCAAAATTAGAGGTTGGGAGCTACCACAACATAAGGAACTGTATTAAAGGGTCACGGCATTAGAAAGGTTGAGAACTCCTGAGCTAGGCAGTCAACTTCACCAAAATTACGTGAACGAAAAGAGTATGTCCTCAATGTTTTCATCTAAGAGCACAATCATTCCAACAGAAAGAAATCTGAACGTGAATAATTTAAAGAAAGAAATCATCAACTGAACACATATGTAGAAAAAAATAAATATATGGTTTACTAGAGTTACTGACAATAATAAAATACGTTAGTGTATGTATGCTCACATATACTAAAAAAATGAGCTTTTTAATTTTATTTTTTATTTTATTTATGCTGATATTATTTATTAGGTCATTATGCTAGCAAAATAATTTATCTATTTAGTTGTAGATGTTAACATTGATAAGTTTTTTTTTTTTGGGTGTGTTTGAAATATTTAAAATAAATGTTTGTCAATTCTCTTTTAACTTTTAAAATAAGTTAGCAATTGATAACTATATATAGTTATATATATTGTAGTATATTTTATTTTGCCACATTATCTATTACTAATTTATAGTGTTTGTTTTAACTTTGATATAAATTTAATCATAAAATATCACATGATTACTATTTCATATGCTTACACATGCTATTAATAGGAGTACCAAACTCTCCATATGGTAGTTCCATCAAGTGCAAGTATTCCTAAGCAATGGATGCAGGAATCAATTGAAATCAATGACTGTTAGAAAATTGCATTAGATCCTAAGATCTAGGTGCAATGCTGTCAAATCCAAGACTCTTTATTGATATAAGCCACAAGTGAGAAACCAGTCTGGGGATGTTGGATGAGTAGGCACTAGATAGGGATTTTATGTGCAAACCTTCCTGTAACCATTGATTATGAAGGCTTGCACTTGTTGACACTACTGTATGAAGAGTTTGGTACTCTTATTAACAGCATGTGTGAGCATATGAAATGATGTTCATGTGATGTTTTGATGGTTTTATATCTATCTTGCTCATCAAATAATGGTGACTATTGTTTTTAAAAAACCCAAGGCACCAAAATGTATAGATGTTGAAGTAAGTTCAGATCTATATGACTATGCAAGGGAATAAGCTTGGATTCAAAATATTGTGGTATTTTTATCTTGAACTTCTAATTTTATAGTTAACTAAATAGGTAAAAGTTGTTTGCTGAGCAGTTGCATTAGATCCTAAGATCTTGGTGCAGTGCTCTCAAATACAAGGCTCTTCATTGGTGAAAGCCACAAACTAAAATGTAGTATGGGATGTAGGATAAGTAGGCACTAGATAATGATTTTATGCACAAATCTTCCTGCATCCATTTATTATGAAAGTTTGCACTTGATGGTACTACTGTATGGAGAGTTTGGTATTCTTATTATATAAAGTTAATTTCTTTGAATTTATCATTATTCATCCATATAATTATTGTATAAAATTATAGGTGTGTGATTAGTGTAAAATTTAGGGAGACTCATGTTTGTTGCCGAGATTGAGACTAAACAGAAAATTGATCTGATAAATTAAAATAAGAGTCTAGCTATGATATCAGCAGTCTTGTGATGTGATGTTATGCAATATGGCTTCTTCATTATCAAAGTCAGGAATCTCTCAACCACTATGCCCAGAGAAACCTGTTAGATATCTTCCCTTTCATTTCTAATCCAGTTCCTAAGTATTTCTTTATTCTGTTCCATCCCATTTCCACATCATCATTTTATCTAGATTCCCATTATATTTTTCCAACCACTGCATAAAACCAAGAACCCACTTTCTGCATAATCATTCTTTAGACTTATTCTCCCCAAAATTCATTATTGGCATCCTTTCTGCTTGAAAGCATTTACATTCAATTAGCAGATGACTAATATTTTTCATATTTTCCTTACATAACTTGCAGACTAAATCACCCACATTTCCCCATTTATGTGTATATTCCCTTGTTGCTAAAAATATTTTCAAGCTCCAAACAATGAACTGCTTTCCTTGCTATTATTGTAAATTAATTCGCACTCAATATTTTGTTTACTTCTATATATATTTAAACTCTTTTTACTCTCCATACTAGTGCTCCATCTCTACAGCTCTTTATTTTTTATTAATGCATCTATTTTTCTATCTCATTTTTTGCCACTGTAAAACTCAACAATTCTCCTTACACAATCACACCACCTTTTGTATAAATATATTGACATAAAGGTTTTATCTAAAACTTCTGAATACTGTACTACCTTTATGACCCATCTTGTTGTCTATCCTTTACTTAAACCCAATTAAATATTATTTTGGCTATTCTCTTACTATCCATAAATTGCAATCTACTGAACATTTTCATTTTTCTTTTTATCTCTCATATAAAAACTTGACCATCTCATTTCTTCTTGAATTGCCTCCTTTGCAATGCACATATCTGCAACTAATGCATGTTTTTCTATTTTCCTTTTTACTTTTTCTAAACAATCTAACACCCCTTTACTAACACAAAATGCATCATTATCATAAGTCAACCCTGCTACTGCCACTCCTTTCTTCCATACAATTCTTGCTACATCATATTTATTACTTAAAAACACTGTCAATTTCTTTATCTGTTACTTTCTTTTCTTTGTTTCATTTATCATTTTTTTCTCCCATTCATCCAAGAAATTCCCAAATAGTTATATCTATTCACCACATTTAAATTACATCCCCCAATAAAAAAAATTATCTTCTCTTTCCCCAGAATTTATCATTACTTTTGATTTTTCTTCCAATAAATTTAATCCCATCTTTTTACCCACCCTTGTGCACATCTTCAGCCTAACTTCCATATCTTCCCTACTTTCTGTGCACAAAAAGATATCATCAGCAAATAAAAGACCTGAAAATGTATACACTTTTTTCCCATTTATTAATAGTATCTCTACCCATCTTTTTATTTCTCTCAAATATAACAAAAACAAAATAGAGGACATAGGGTATTCTTTCCTTAGTTCCACCCCATTTTTAATTCTGATTCTATATTTTCTAATTGATATGTATAGTAATTATTTTTTTTACAATCTCTTAATAAAATTTTAAACTTTATTTAAACTTTCCAAATACAAACAACTTATTAATAATAAAACACAGATAAACAACACAGGTTAGTAATTGCACAATGTTTTCAAATAGCATTATCCTCCACTCTTCTTCAGGTATTGCTGTAATTACTAACCCGTGTTGTTTATTTGTGTGTTATTACTAACAATTTGTTTGTATTTGGAAAGATTAAATCTCTTAATAAGATTTTCTAAGGTTCCATTCATTCCCAAATTTAGTAAACTTACCCATAATCTATTACTGTATCATATGCTGTCTCCATATCTGCATATGTATATTGCTAATCATATTTTTAAGTTGTGTAATTGCAAATAAACTATATCCTATACTCCTATCCATTCTAAAATCACCTTACATTTTTCCCACTATATTATTTTCTTCCATCCATTTAGTCACCCTTCCAACTGCTCATATATGCAAACATTTTATATGGCACTAACATTACTGCCAGTGCTCTATAATTGTTTATCTTTCTATGGTCCTTACACTTTCCTTTAAATAATAGTTTAAATAATAGTTTCTAGCTTTTGGGAGATTCTGTTTTCTATGACATCTTATTAAAACATGAAAGTAGATATAATTTTGCTCTATTTCCCCAAATCCATCACCTTCTCTGCTTCCTATCCATCTAAACTCTGCCTTTCCACTTTTCATTTTTTCCCCTGCCTCATTCAATTCATTTTCTGTAAAACTAATATTTCCATTGCTATGTGCTTTTATATCTGTTATCTCTCTCTCTTTCACATCTAACATTTTTTCTATATCCATTACATACTTATTTAAGATTGTCTCTAATTTTATTCTAATGCTGTACTATTTTTCCTCATCATTTAGTAATATTTCTTTCCTCTTTATTCTTTTTAATATATTTCCAATATTTTTTACTCCCATCTTTTCCACTTTTATTAATATTTTCCAATAATTTACTATATAATTTCATTTTCTATATATAATAATCTATTTTAGGCAGTTTTTTTTTTTCAAAAATAGTTTTTCCATTTAATATTAACATCTTTTTCACTCTGTTTTTAATAGCATATTTATGTTTTTTCCTCTTTTTACAGTTTTACTAATTCTCACTTTTCTATTACTTTCATTCTGAATATTCTTACCTAAAACCCTATTTGCCATTTTTTCTACTTCACCACTCTTTATATTCATCCCTAACAAACTTTTGCCACAATGTTTTCTACATTTATTTTACATTCTTTTAATTTATTCTTATCATTCATTCTCCATCACCATCTTTCACTAACCTTTCTACTTTTATTTTTTTTCCATCACATTATTAACCATTTTATTATTAAGAAATTATGATCACTACTACAACATATTCTCTTTTCATTATCAAACACTTTAACTTTCACTATTCATTTCCTCTTTCTCTACTAATACATAATCTATTGTGTAAAATATATTATTTCTAAACCATGTGTATTGCCCCTTATAAATATTTGATAAATTTCCAATGCTCAAATTCACTCTCTGACAAAAAAATTTCAAAAGCTGACCATTTTTGTTATCCACACCATCAATTTCTTCAATATGCCCATTCATATCCCCTATAACAATTGTTTTCTTCCCCCTTTTTTAAAAACTCTGTGTATCCTTAACTAGGCATTCATATATGCTATTGTTCCACTCTATTATAGTTTGACCCTCTCCAGTTGCCATATACATCATCATCCATTCTTGTCTTCCTAGTCTTATCTTAAACCATTAATGTAATTGACACTTTACAGTATTTAAATATTTTTGATGTAATTTCTATCCACCACCCCTTTTCTTTTTTTCATTTCTATTTATACACTGCCATAACAAATTTTCCAATATAATTTTTTTTTCTTCTCTTAGAAGTGTTTCCATTACTGCTAATACCTCAAGCCCTTTGTTTTTAATTGATTTGTTTAATTCCAACAACTTTTTTGATCTCCTACCACCTTGCATATTCAAATATCTAATTTTAACAATTCCTTCCTTTCTTATTACCCTTATTAAAATTCTTTTGATTTTTTTCTTCTCTATTACATTTGTAATTAGTTTGTTTATCATTAGTTTTACAGACCAATTCCCTCTTCACATTTACATTTATATCAGGATCAGCTATCCTTTGTTTACTTCTTACATCCCATTTACTTTTAACCTTCTTTTTGATAATACTGCAATTTAAAACCATTTTCTCCTTCATAAGTTTCCCAAACTATAATATTTTTTATAAATCAAATCCCTAATGCTTCACTTCATTTTTTTGTTAAGTGCAATCCATCTTTACTGTATAACTCCCTCTTACTAATAAAAAAAATTCCACACATCCACAAACATAACATTATTTCTGTCACATATTTTTTTCAAACTCTCATTTATAGAACATGCCCTATCTAACATATACCTATTGTTGAATCTTGGGTAAGAATTCATCTTCTCCTATTCTTCCTTTAACCTTATTCAAACTATTAATCAATTCTTTGTACTCATCTATTACTCTTTCTGATAGCTCTGACAAATTATTTGCCTCTACAATAATACATACATCTCTACTCCCTTGTTTCTTTGACATTATCTGTAACATCACTAATTCTAGCTTCAGACAAACATACTCCTACATACCTATTTCTATTTCATCTTGCAATTACATCCATGACCTCTAATTAGCAAGTCTCCTATCAATACTTTCTCATAGTTCCCTACTCTCTCTCCTTCTGAACTTCCTTATCTACTACTTCCTTATCATTTCTATTCATTAATTTCTGGATCTGCTTACACTTCATGTCAAATGCTTTTAATTTTACTTCTACATTCTTTATCTCTTCCTCTATATTATTCTTTGCCTAATAATCCCCATTGCACTACTTATTTTTCATTCATATCTCTTGTTATTCAACTAAATATATACTCCATTCTATTGTCCTTATCTACATTTTCTTCCATTTCTTCTGAATTTCTCTTTAAATTATCTACACTTAAAACCACTTTTCACCTCTTTTATCTTATTTATACATTATCTACATAACCATACACCTTTTATATTCTTTGTAGTCTCATTCAAGAACTTCAGATGTGAACCCTTATCGCATACCATACACTCTACCAAAGGATGCCTTTAGATCGTCATACATAAATTGTGGGTACAAATGCAATCCATATTTTCTTATTTTTCCAATTCCTCTACTCCATATTTAAATTTATGATTTTTCTATCACTTTTCAAATCTCTTTATACAAAACAAAAAAAAATGCCTTTTTTAAATAATGAAAAATAAACATGTGCTCCCTTAAACTCACTCCTCAAATGTTACCCTCTTTTTCAAATAAATCACTCTCTTACTTAAATTGGAAAAATTTTTAATAGCAAACCTAAAATTCAGCTAATCTTACATATGCCTTAATTTTAAGGCCTCCTTATAATTAATACACAAAAATATAAAAGAACTATTTAAAATGTTGATATATCAGGTTACTTTCCAAATATTAGCAACATTTTTCTCATTCTTTCCAAATCCAGTTAAATCTATCTCTCTGCACTCAACTCCCTTTTCTCATCCACTGTCTAAACAAATATTCTACAGAAACAGAAATTTTATCTAGATGTTATTAAAAATATATAAAACTTTAACATCTCTTTTGGAGCAAAATCAGCCATGTCAGTACATAATAATAGTATGGCAATTCTTTCCGGTATATCTATAAATGGTGCTCTCTATGATAAAATTGGTCATCAATCCATGAAAAATAAATGAACTTCTGAAATGCTTTTACTGTTATATCTGTGTTGGAGATGAGATCTGAAAAAATGAAATTTGTCTCATCTTTGAGATTGACCAATTATATTTAAAGAATATGGTAGTATCAAATTCATTCCATCTTTTCATAGAATTATGATACATTTAAAACTGCAAATGGGATCTGATGGAATCTCAGTAGTTATATATTATCTTTTGGATAAATCAATGTGTGGTTATATATGTAATTCCATATATAGTCATCATTTAGAGTTAGTACACTGCAAAATCTCATTTTCATTCTATTTTTCCAGGCTAATATATGATACAAATATGTCATCTAATATTACCTATTTATGTGGGTGTTATGGAAGATTCTGTTTTTAGTGCATACCCACATTCAACCCACCCTTGCATTACATTAGCCTTTACAGGAAGTATACCTGATGTACACAACACAAAATAAAACCAAGACAAACCCAGGATGGCTTGTACAAATAAAATATGAAATACGTGATAAAATAAGTGATTCCATAAAGACGCTGCTAATGAAATAATATACAGTCATATTGATAAATTAGATAGATTCTCTGTTATAATAAACTAATAAACAGCACACAAACAAAAAATAGGTATGAGCCTCCCTTATGATTCTTTTTATTTGGTTTGCTTTGAAACTTAAAAGAAAATGTAGTCATAATATTTTTAGTGGTAATTGTATATTTATATCATAACTTTTAGTAAGGAAATAGAAAACTATTTAAATGAATATTTTCTAGGACCATTTGTTTGATTCACATTCTGTAAGACATTGATTTGTAATGTCTGTGTGACAATAACATACATTATACTAAACTTAATCACAACCACTCTTTATGGCCTTTTTTTAAACATACCATAAACTACTTGTTGGCTTATGTTTTATCATGAATTTGGAAAGAACTCTCGAATTACATTTTTTTAATCAGTTTACTTAAATTTTCACACATGAAAAAAATCATCTTTTCAGTATTTTATATTATATTTTCTTCTGTCCTGCTAATTAAATTCTAATGTCTTAAGGAAAAATATCTCTATAACACCAATATTTAACATTTATAACAATGTAAAATAACTAAGATTTCATTTATATAAAAAAATATTACCATTATGCCATGCATGCATGTTTTATGAATGATGTAATAGGTATTACATTATATTCAATTAGCGTTGTTCTTGGTTTTTTTTTAATAAAGAGTAAATAAAAGTTCGCATTTAAAATTTTCTTTAAGAATAAAATGAAATTAATTCATTTAACTCTTATATATTAATTAAAATAATGAAAATTATTAAAATAAAACTTTATTAAAGAAAAGTATTTTAAAACTAAATTTTAAAAGATTTGGAGATAATATTCTTTAAATTATCTTAAATATTTGTTGTTAACAGAAAGGAATGTTGTTAATTAGTTATTTAAAAGAAAAACCTGTCAAAAAAAAAAAAAAAAAAATAAATTCACATTAATATAAAGAAAATTTGGAAATTATTAATAGTGCAGTTTTGATGTTTGATGTAAAGCTAGGGTTAGGCTGAGGGGTTGAAAAAGCAAGTCATCCCATTCTAAGAAAGGAAGAAAAATACCCGTCTACTTAGCAACTAAATTAAAAACCGAAAATAAATAAAAACAAAAACAAACAGGCGGGACCGCACAACAATAAAGATGAACTGTTTAAAAGAAGAATTAATTAATAAAAGTTAAAAACTTTCGTATTTAAAATAATTAGTTTCTATCTGACAAAGTAGTTATATTTTATTTAATGTATTTTTTTGAATATTTCATTTATTTATTTTTGTTCTTTTAAGTTTTATTTGTTTTTGGTTCGTTAAATTATTAAAAAAGTTAACAGTCGGGGGAGGAGTCGAATTAATTAGGGGAGGGTATCTTAGGTTATTTTGTCGTTGTTAGATTGGGTCATGGATTGGATATATTGTGTAGTTAGTAGTGAAATCGGAGGCAAATGTTTATATATCGACTCACGTTTGCTATGGAAGGAATTATAAGGGGGATTTTTCTATGGAGTTTTTTTATTGTTCTTCTCGTTAGATAGATGTAATATTCCTATCTGATTGAGAGTCAATGTCTTTTCTTAATTCTTTTGGTGCTGCTATTTCGTATTACATTAATACATCGATGTATCAGATGGTTGTGAGTTTGATGGAATTTTAGCCTAAGGTTAAATAGGGATAGAATATTTTAATTTAATGAAATCTATGGAGTATTCATTCGACCCTAAATAAAAATGATTAATTTAAGTTGTTTATAGGTTGGATTGTTTATCGGTTAACTATGTTTTGTTTTCATATTTGATCAAAATATATAGAGCATTGATAAATAATGATACCTTACGGTGAGTATCTAAAATGTATTTATTGGTGTCTTTTAAGTTATTGGTGCAATGCAAGTATCTTATGGTGAATACTATTGGGTTACATATAAATTTCCTCGAATTGTCAGTAATAATATTTTATATTTTGTCGCTTATGTTTACTTTGGAATGTTTTTAACCGTGTAATCTATGTAAGATCTATAGCAACTTATTATAACAAGCTTTATATCCCATCTGTGAACTTAATTAAAATGTAAAATTAGAATATAATAGTAATTAAAGGTAAATTAAAATCAAAGTTAAAAATAATGTTAAATGTTAAAATGTAAACTAATACTAAAATAATTTTAAATCTTATATATATGTGTAAATAAATGTTTGTATGTTAATTACTGGCAGTGGCTTATTTTATTCCTTTTTTTATATATACTCTTAGATTATCTTATTAAATCTCTGCTATTCCACTGAGCTAGTGACATGGGCTATTTTATGAGTTAACGGTAAGTCGCTTTCTACGTATCGTTACACAATATAATCCACATCTTTAGCATATAAGAGAACTCAAGAATAACTTTCTGCATAAAAAAAGAAATCCAATTATAAATATAAATATTAAATATCTTTCTTGGATTATTAGTAGCTAAATACATTATACTTGTTTCATAGGTCAAAATATCGATGTATTCTGGGAATGATATTGGTTTTATAATATTGTTTTTGAAATAGTTAAGGCTTTACTTCATTAGCGTTTCAAATCAATTAATATATATATATGCTTTGCGCACAGATAATGAAGCTATTAAACGTAAGTAAAATTATCAAAAGTTATCGCCAAGTGCTTTCAGGACAGTTTATAGTCCCATATTCATGGCAACTTGTATTTGGTTAAGAACCACAGCCAGTGTTGTTTGCTCTGAAATAAATGATATTAAACACAATGTTAGGGAAGCTTACTACATTGTAAGTGACCCAGCAGCAATTAACAAAAGAGAGGCCTGCTTTTCCCTCTCGAAAATGATCTATGTAGCATCTTCATATGAATTTGCATAAATTTGCATTAACATTACAGTTCTTAACCAAATACAAGTTGCCATGAATATGGGACTATAAACTGTCCTGAAAGCACTTGGCGGTAACTTTTGATAATTTTACTTACGTTTAATAGCTTCATTATCTGTGCGCAGAGCACATATATATTAATATTGTTTTTGATATATGTATTTTTGTTTGATATGTACTAAAATATAAGAAAAATAATATTTTTACTAGTTATTCATTATATCCTATGATTTCTATACTTCCTCAGATATACAAATAATAAAATTATAATTGGCAAATATTTATACACCTATAATTATCATTTATATCAAGGTTTTCATATACAATTATAAATGTGTGGTTGAATAATTTAAAATATATTTTAAATTTAACTTTGAAAATACAATCAAAATTGAATTTCTTTTTATAATATATAACAAAAATCAGTAATTAATGCATCATTTTAGAAAACTATCAATAAAATCTTAACAAAAGTTTAATATATTTTCCCAATATATTGTGCTAGAAAATTAATGAAAAAGAACAAAATTTTAATATTAAAATTATGTCTATTTT
>JAQFVV010000035.1:2803760-2829383 GCA_028023455.1 Epiperipatus broadwayi
CATTTCAGAGCTTGTCTGTTTTATACTTACAAAAAAAAACAAAAAAAAAAACATTTTTTCATTTTTTTCCCCCAAGTGTTAAGATCACTAGATAATTAAAACTGTTAATAGATTTTAAAACTTTCATTTAATAATAATATTGAAAGTTTAAAATGAATGTAATAAATATTCTTTATACAGTATTAAATAGATTTTTTTTTTAAAAAAATCTTGTTAAAAAATTTTGTGCGAGTGTCCAATTACAAATTATCTTTTGCGAGCACACATACATAAAATGCATTCATGCATATATATATAATTTTATTTGTTGAATAAAGCCATATTTCACACTATATATATATGATGTGTATTTGGTTTAAACATTAAAATGTATATATAATATTTCATTTTATTTAAATTTTAATTATAACTTTGGCATTTATATTTATTTCTCGCTAAGTTAACATAAAACCTTTATTTTAAATCTTGAAAAAAAAAAATTCTTTTTAAATTCTTATTGTTTTGATTATAATTGAGTAAACAAAATGATGCTCATAAAATTACAAGGTACTTAACTATTTAATACATACATATGTGCATAAACTTTCTAAAAAAAAAATCCTAATCTATTTAATAATTTTTTAAAGGCCTAAATACTTTAGTGTAACGTAACCTTAATACTTATAATACTTTATGTTTGCTTATTTGTAATTTTTTTTTTTATTCTTTGCTGATAAACATTTTCATCTAAGCAAAAATTTATTTTTGGAATGAATCAATACGTATTAAACTTACATATCATAATAGCTTCTTCTAAATTAATGTAAACATTAAATATTCTTTTATTTGCTTAAGATAAGTTGACATATATTGATTTATATCTAATTTGCAGTTTTGTCCAATCAATCAAACGTTAATAAACTTTTCACCATGCATATATATATACTTACGTATGTGTATGTGTGATGGTAGATAAATTCATGTATACGGTCATATTGTGGACGAAAATTATTAATAACATTGAATTTGTTTGTCTGACTAAATTTTTTATTCTTTTATAAACAGTCTATGTTTGTTCATGCATTCTATATTTACATGTGATTGTAAGATCTTCTGAATATTGTGTTCTGAGATATTGAGCTATATATTTAATATTGTGTACATAGAGATTTAAAATACCCAGAAAGAGACCACATATGAGATGGATGGAAGAAATAAGAAAGTGTGCAGGGATGATGTGAAGAAGATGGATTAAACTTGGAGAGACCTTCATCCTGCAGTGGATTGATAATGGTTGTTGATGATGATGATGATGACAGAAATTGACATTTAAAGGTTCTGATATTATCATGAAATCATCCAATTTAAAAAGCTAAATAGTTGAATTTAAATGATATAACTGTGGTTATTCTGGAACAAAAATTTAAACAGATAATTACTCTTTTTGTATGTACATATATATATACTTGGCATTCACAATTTGGATTATAAATTAGTTAATGCAACTTTAACAATTATATTATATAAATAGTATCCTCGTTTAGGGACTTCAATAATAAATCATTTTAAAAAAATTATAATGATGTCAAAAGATAAATTAGTGGGAAATAAGCAATTACAAACGTTAGCACAGACTAGGGTGGCATAATAAAAAAAATAGGAAACAGTCTAAAAAAGGAGAGGTGAAAGTAGTTTGGAGCGAATAGTTTTAAATGAAAATTTAAAATGAGGTTTTGCGAGTGTCTAATAATAAAAGAAAGAATTACAAGGATAAAAATTCTGAAAAACCTGAAATAAAAGAATTATAAATGAATTTAAATATAATTAAATAAGGTATCAATCAAAACAAAATAGTCAAGTGATAAATAATAATGAGAGATAAAGCTAAAGTGGTTTGCAATATACTGCAACTTAAATGTTATTTTGGATGCTGGTATTTGGCAAGAACTGCACGGAAATCTAATTTTAGGAAGTACTTTATACTTTCCAAACTATATAAAATCTCTCTTACATTGGGAACTGAATAAAGATTTTTTCTTCTTAAAATCACTGCATATTCAAATTTTCCCATTGGATTTTGATGTGATAACTATAGGACTTAACCATTCTTGCATTTTTAATGGTGCTAATGTTTACTTTTTTTTTTTTGTTTGATTTGGCCTTCTAGTGTGAAGGTGATCTTATATGTTTTGCCATGTATGGGATTTTGTACTTCATAAAGTTTAATGATGACCAAGTCTTTTTTAATTTTCCTTCCTCTGATTCAAAATAAGTTTGAATATTTAGTCTGTCCATCTCTTTAAAGATTTGCCATTTGTATCCCTCACCTTAATATAATTTTCATTCATTATGGGCAATTTTTTTATCTCTTTGGGAAACAATATATAGTCCATTTGTGGCACAAAAAATACCCAGATATTTATAGTTACAATTATTTTCTAGAGAATATAATTAATCATTTCATTAATTCCAATATTGAATTTGTTTGTGATGGATTTATTCTTCTGAATTTTTTTTAACCAATTTTTATTTTTAATTTGGAAAACGACTTGCTAAATAACCTTTTCTCTTTCCTATTATAGCCCTTCATTATGTTATTCAGGGCTGCCACAGCAGTTGCTTTTAATTTTCTTTAAAAAAAATCAGATTTGGATGCTCTGAGAATTATTATTTGTTTAAGATCACATTTGCATTAGTTTCATTGAACTCTGTCATGTTTTAGAACTAGTTCTTGAGCAGTTCTTTTTTTTTTCTTGGTGATCTCAATGAAAGAAAGGTCAGGGATTATCAAAAGTTACTGCCAGAAATTTAAGTCAGCTACATTTTCTTAGAGATATTCACCAATGCACTTTTTTGGCCACTTGTCTCAAGACCATATTATAATCTCAGTAACTCTCCCTCTCTCTTGGCATTTATCACACAGATAGAAGCAAGATAGGTATTTGAAGGTTCATGACTAAATTAATTTACAAGTTTTTTAAACTAATTCTATGTAAGATATATTTTTAGGCTAGTGAGGTTTACAAAGCCTGTTTACTATTTCTATTACATTGAGACATGCAAATGGGAACAGGATGGTAACTTTTATAATATCATCTTTTGTAATATTTATTAAGGCTGTAGCCTCAAGAACATGTGTATAAAAATGTGATAGTAGGGATTTCTACAGATCTTAAATCACAAGCTTACTCTTTGGAAAAATACGTAATCAATGTGCGTTTAAATAAATTTATAATATCATCTTTTACAAAATTTAACAATAAAATATTTGTCTAGATTCAAATTCACCAATATTCCATTATACTGATACCATGTTTGAATGTAGTTATTTTTATTATTTCTTCAGATTTTTATTAGTTGAAGTTTTAAAACTCTGAGAATGCAGGTTTTTTGAATGGACCAATTGCTATGTTTTGTCAAAATTCCAAAAATCATTTAGCTATGATAAGAGGCAAAAGAAATCAAATGCACCATAATAAAATAATTCAAGCATTTTTTTCTTCTAACAAGTAAATTGGATAGATCTATACTACAAATAACCAACACATATTAGTTTACACTTGTAAGATACAATTGACTGTATCTATCTGTTTCGATTATATGAGCTCTGACTGATGATAATAAAATAAATCAGGTAGGCCTGTATATATAATCCTAGATCTGCTTGTTTTTATCAAGAATACCATGGGTATAATCCATCTACTCTTTCTATAGTGGGGTTGTTTTTTCTGGTGCAGTAGTTTATGCAGCTTTTGAGTGGTTCATTTTGTGGAATAATTTTTATCATGAGAATGGTTTTCAATTGGTGCACTCTTAAAACAATTTATTTTCGTATATGACACTGATATAATAATATTAGTGTGTAACATACACATACACATTGTATTCTGTAATATTTTGAAACTAGAATGGCCATATCGGAAGAACCATCAGTTAATGATTCTAATAATAAGCATTGAATATACTGATGCAAAATCACATCTTTATTAAATGTGTACATGAAGTAAATAAATAATTACAATGTTAAAAAACATTTAGAGTAAGCATGAACATGACTTTTGTGGGAGTTTCATGGTCTATTTATATTATTCTAACTCAGCAGAAGCTTCTAGATCGGATTCAAATTACAATAACACTAATCAATGAAATAGCAATAAAAGAAAATAAATAGCCAATAGCATAATTAGGCCAATTGAAGAGCTAGATCAGTGAATATGATAATTTCCAATAAAGTCTGAGATCTTACTATATATAAAGGTTCACTTTTGAGGAAAATGAGTCAACAAAAAATAAAACCATGTCAGAGTTGAATAGCAAGCAGTGCATGCAAGTTGGTTCCAATATGATATAAACAGTGAGGCAGGGTCAATTGTGGGGCAAAAACTGCTAGTAACAATCACTACCAACCCTGTACATGAGACAAGCCACCTGTAGACTTGAAGTATCAGCATATTGAAAGGAATCTGCATTCTTCCCAAACATTAGCTGTTCCATTTACAGCTAAACTTTTATGATTTTCCAATGATAGCAGAGGCAAATTATTGTATGTAAACTTTTTTATATACTCTATATTTGTATTGTTATCATTATTACATATAATAATTATCTTTACATTTATTTCTAGAGATGTGTGCTATTTTTAAATGGCCAGGGATATTAAGCTAAGCCATATGATAGTATAACACAACAAGAGTTCTTGTAAAAATTCACATGAAGTTAGAACAAAGGAAATAACAGATTTGATCTAAGATCCGTGGATTTTCGGCTCTAGAATCTCCGAATTAACGCGTGGCATTAATTGCAAATACCGATATATTTATAGATACACACAATATTTGTTTAGCAAAAATACAAATGGCCTAATCCCAGTTCAGTAACGGCTGGATCGATGATTAATTATGGGGAAAAAAAAAAAAAATCAGTTTATCACACTTGACCAGATGATGAAAGGAAATTTTTCAAAAAGCGTTAGTTACCATTTTTAAAGCTCCTTGTTTATTTTAACAAAACATTTTTTTAACGTAAGAGGTCGCTTGGATTTCTTGGAATCAACAGTTCCTCGAAAAAAAGATTAAACGCACCTGAAAAATTATAAACAAATTTAAGAAAATATGTGGTTAATAGTTTTAAGTATTAGTAGTACTTATATTTTATACTACTTTCTTCATATATGTAAGGTAAGCAGTTTTATATGTATTGTTCATTGTTATTTCGTCGTTTATATTCTCATTTCCTTGAAATTTTGAGTTGCTATAGCAGTCTTACGTAAGTATATATATAATATAATATTCGATGAAAAAATGTTTTAAAAGTATTATTTTTAATTATTACGTTGCAATAAAATTATCTCATTGATTTTGATTTATTTTCTTTTATTTAAACGAGAAAGGTGCATATGTATACATTGAAAAATTATGTGTGCGTATGATTATGTTTTGTGTGCTTGTAAAATATATATCCTTTATTTTTGTAATATATACGTTATCATCTATCTACATCCGCTACATAGTTAAATTAATTAAGGGGTGTTTTTTAATAAGTCACAGATTTGGTATAATTGAAAAAGTTACGGAAAGAAAATTATGACGCGATTTATTTATAACATAAATATAAGATTATCTTATTTACGTTAAACGCGAGTCGAAATTCAGTTAACGGTGCACGTTTAGGTTAAGTTCATCACCTAAAAAAGATTGCACTTCTTCCTAGCGATAGTTAATCTTTGATGGCGGCAGTTTAAAATTGATTGTTTCCTTGTACAATTATTTCTTGCGTTTGAATATTTAGATCTATATCATAAGTTTCCGTACTAATATAAATTCATACATACATATCATTTCTGTTTTTATAATTTAACAATATTTAGGAATATTTTTATATAATAGTGTGTGTGTTTTTTAACAAAAAAAAGAAAGTGAGGGAAATCTACAATGCAAACGAAGAGATATTTAGGTTTTTTCTTTTTAAAAAATCAGATTATCTTCTTTGTAAATATGTGAAAGCATTAAGAATTTTTATTGGATTTTTATTTTCGTTATCTTCACTATCTTGCTCTTTTATCTTAATGAGTTATTCCTTTGAGATTTTAATCGGTTGATGAAAAAAGGTGGCGAAAATTTGTAAAAGTTGTTGTTTTTTAAATTAGGTAGTAAGAAATTACTTGCTTTAAAAAAACATTAATAATTGAATTAGGTAACAACCTTGACAACTTTCAAAGGAAAATCATAATGAAGAAAACATTTTCATCAGACTTGGTGAGGGTTTTGATGGTTTTTCATTTCAGTGTAATCATTTTGCTAAGATTAACTAGTTATCCATTTGCTGATCAATTTTGGATGGCTAATTTTTGGTTAACTACCTGAAAGAAATTTTTAAAACGGCTTGAAACTTAAAAAAAAAAAAAAGCCTTTTCATTTGACCTGTAGTTGGATTTCAGATTAGGAAATATTAGATGGACAAGCAATTTCTCTGATAGTCAAGGGTTAGGTGGGAGGGGGGGTTCTGACAGACGTATTTTAAATGCTTTCTCTGGCTAAGCATTTATCACAAAGCTTGTTGAGCAATTGGCAAATGCTCATTGTTTATATAACTAATTCTGTTTTTTTTTTTTTTCAATTATATTTAAAAAACTCAAATGTAATTTTTCAACTAATTAACAAAAGTTGTTATTAAAATCTATTGAGAACACTAACTTTATTCTCTGCTGCATTCATTAGTATTTGTTTGGTAACACTTATCTACCCTCATTATGTGCAAAACAACTGATTTCTCTTGATATAGTTTTTTAAAAGTTTCTTTAATTTAAAACTCATTGGGTGTCCTGTATTATCTAATAATTCTGTATATTAAACCACTAAACATCATATAATCACCATTACTTGTGCTTGCTCATAACTGTTATTAAAACAGGCAAAACCGTCCATACAGTAGTGCCACTCAGTGTACACTATGTACACAACTTTCAGATCCAAGACTCCTCACTGATGAAAGCCACAAGCTAAAAACTAATCTGGGGATATTGGATGAGTATGCACTAGATAGGGATTGTATGCACAAGCCTTCTGACATTCATTGATTACTCTGGCCTTGCTCTGAGTGGCACAACTGTATGGAGAGTTTTGCCTCTTTTAACTCTGTATATTATGAATGAAATATCTTCATAGTTCATTGCAAAAATAATAAAGGGTATTTATCTATCAAATAGTAGGGGTTTCTTGAACATAATATCAATTGCAATCTTGTCTCTGACCTGAGAAACTTAATTACACTTTGTATGTTATATTTTTAATAATTTGGTAAGTTTTTATTTTGATTTATTTGGTCATTTCATTTTACTCAATCTTTTATTATTCATTTTTATCATCATCATCATTATTATTGATGTTTGTTTTATAGAAAAGTTATTTAGTATATGAAACTTTTTAACAAATTGCACATAGAAAAATCTCTTAGCATAACAGCATTTTAAAGATATTCATATGAATATCTCATATATATATATATTGCAACCCTCATATCTAAGTTTACAGTATTTTTTATTATATATAACAAAATGTATATAAAATAAATTTTAAAGTGTTTTTAAAAAGATAATAAGTATAAAGATAAAATGTGTTATTATGTTATTTTTTTAAAAGAATATTTTTTAAAACAAAAAATGTTGCTATAGCAACCAACAGAAGCTTTCTAAAATCATCTGTTTTCCAAGAAATGGTGGACAGAATTGTAACTAATTCATCATTGTGTATTTTACTATATAGAAGTCAATAAAATTTTATAAGGATTTTTAAATTAATGTCATGCATTTTATGGAGTAGAAAATCCTTCAGTATGCTTTTCCTGATCGTTCCAGTATTGTAGCTGAATATGAAGCTGTAGGCAAAGAAATGCCTTAATATTAATCTTGATATGCCATTCTATTCATCATTATTCAATGTTTTACTTCTTCTTTTCCTATGCATTGATTTCTATTATAACATATCATACCATTTACACCTTCTTTGACACTTTATCAATACTTTTATTTTTATTATTTGTATTACACTAACAGTTTGGATTGTCCTGCAGTCATTATCAGAGATTTGTTTGTTTATTAATCCAGCATTAATAAACAAACAAATCTCTGATGATGACTGCAGGACAGTCGAAACAGTTAGTGTAATGCAAATAATAAAAATAAAAGTATTGATAAATTGTCAAAGAAGGTGTAAATGATATGATATATTATTCAATGTTGAAAAAATATTTGACATCTAATAGCTTCAAAATGAAAACTTGTCATCTAAAGTGATTATCCTCTAGAAATATATGTACTTCTATAAATTAATCTGGGAATCTATTTTAAATGTACAGAGGAAAATTGCAGTGGAAACTCTCACAGGAAAACTGCCATGAAGTGAACCAATAGAAGCTAAAATGTTATATTATTCATTTTAAATATATTATAAATATTGTCTTCTTTTTTTTTAATTATCACATCAGTAATAACAATGTTAATAAGATTGGAGTGTAAAATTTTAAACCCATTTTTAAATATTGAATATAATTCACTATTACATGATTATTAATGCATTGGAAGTTAAAAATATCACATAATATGGAAAATGACTGTGAAGATCTCAGATAACTCATGAATGATCCAAATGTGTCAGATTAGTATGAAAGCATACATAATGATAAAATAAAATGATAATTTTAAAAGAATTAGATATAAACTATGGGAATGGTTAAGTGGATCTCATAATCACTAAATTTATTTGTAAAAAAATGTAAATAAGTTATTATCAATGTATAAATAATTCCATGCTTATATTTTTCATTATTGTTAATGAAGTATTTAACCTAATGTGCATATGTGTTGTTGTTTATTACTATTGTTGTAAATAAAATACCATATTGATTTAACTCTGTAGTATTGTTTTCATTGTGTTTCAGAGTCATTTCCATCACAAGGTGATATCAATAAAGCACATTATCCACATAGAATTATTCAGATAATATTTTGATTACCTGCTTTATTTAAGAAGTTCTATTTAATCTTTTATAATTAATATACTAACTCTCAACTGCTTGTAAATAATAACTATACCAAAAGTGAATATGGTATTTCATATTGTTATGAGAGATAAAAGAATCTTGAAGAGCCCTGTGAAAAATACTATTTAGTACTACTAAATGGAGAGTATATAATCGAAATTAGTAGTATGTTAAAAGTCACATCCTGAGTTTGTAATCTTATTGAAAAATATATTTTATCATAAATTTAAAGTAATATCTTATTTCAGAGTGCAATTTACTGATTAATATGTTTTAAGGTCTGTGGTTCAGAAGCATTTGATCACAGTAAGCGAATTCTGATTAATTATGAGAGGTATTTCAGTAAACTAAACTTTGTAGATAATAATGATGTAATAAAGCTTTGATTATAACAAAATGAGTATTCTAGAGTAATTGTTATTGGTATAAGTGTGAGAACATAGGAAAGTAGATTAAGTTATAGAAATGAGATTAATGAGTAGATGGCCATTGTTGATTTCCATGCCTCATTATTATTAAAGTTAGAGTATTATTTTTTTTTAGGAAACTAATCATAGTTGTAACAATAAATGATTTTGAAATGATTGGATCCCAGGTAAAATCCCTCTTGTGATTTAATTATTTCACTATTAATCAAGCTAATCATAATATATTGTCAAATAAAATACTTATGATCCCTGAGATAGTCATAGAGTAGCATTAATTAGTTTAGGTTAAGGTAATTGTGTTAATGTTATTAATTTAAGATTCTTAAATTATAAAAGTTTAGTTTAAATCTTTATTAAAGATAAAATAGTAGGTTAGTCATTGCTTGTTGCTGGAGTTTTCCCAATAATTATAATATGATAGTAGTAGGAGAATTTCCACAATAGTAATGCTATTATGGACTCTGGTCTATACTTCCCAATGTTAAAATCTCTCCATTATAACTGTTCTTAAAATCTATCTTATAAATTTTAAGTATAGCAAATTTCAAGTGCCATAAAGAGTCTTATACTTTATGGTTGTGATACTGTATTGTTTAGTATTGAGCTAGTATGGTGGAGAGTAAAAGAATAGGTAAGGTAGAGACAGAAGAACACAATGGGAAGGTTACAATATATTGAAACAGTCGACCTTAGTTTAAGGTCGAGTTTCACCTTCTACCACTGTCCACGTGTCATCATGCTCCATTTTTTTATGTAAAACGTATATTATAGGAGCGTATATACGTAATTAAAAATATTAGGTAACTGTATTTTTTTTAAAATTGTATTTTTCTATTTTAATACATTGTAATTTTCTTTTTCATAAAACAAAATGTAAATTCAAGATAACTGTCTGAAATAATTAAAGGGGTGGGGAGTTTGTCTCATGATTTTAAACCAGGAAATTGTAAATTAAAATTAAAAAAGTAAAAACTAAAACAAAGCTAATGCATTTTAGTTAGCTATTAACATTGTTTTATTTAAATCCATTTCCAAGCAGGAAATTGATTTGAATTGATTTTAGACAGTTATTTTAAAACTGAATCTTTACTAACAATAGAGTAAAGATTCTCCTAGAATAAAGATCCATTAGAGGCAGGAAATCTATTTTAGAATAAATATTCTCTAAGGAGCCAAAAACTGATATAAATAAAGCTAAAAATCTATTATGTTAGAGTTGGGTCAGTCATTTCCAGGTGACTTCATGTCCGTTTGAAATTTGGGAGAACCAACTTTGCCATCCGCCATCTTCAGCTAACCTTGCCGCAATGTAGCCCCTAAGAATTCCGCCTGCCACAGCAGATTCACAATGCTTCCAAAGAATCCTGAGGTAACCAGCCAAAAGATTATATAACCACCTTATCCACTTTTAACTATGTAATTTAATTTGTAAGCTAATAATTTTGTTATATTTAATGTTTTCTTAAAGCTTTGTTGACTGTTTATATCAATTCTTTGCTGCCTAATTATTATTTCATCCAACTCACGCTTATTATTATTTTTATTAGTTAGTGCGGTTATGATTTAAGTTTATGAATATTTTTATATTTTCTTCCTTTATTTATAAAGGCCACTACAAACTTAATCTTACGAACTTCTATTAAACAGGGAAGGGGTGGGGAATTAAAATGAGTTCTTATTAATTATTTTAAATACTTTGTACGTTTGGGTTATATTGTAAATGAATATTTTTATCTAAATGTTTTGTCGTAAATTTATACGAAACATATAAACATTTTTGCAATCCCGGGTGGCTATTAGTGTCCGTTAGTTTTATAAAATTTCTTATTGATTATCATTGCCACAAAGACTGGCGACTTAAAATTATTTTGTAATTTGCATACTTGAGTTTTGTTTTAATACTATATTAAAATCTTGATTCAGGCATGGGGGAGCACTGCAAGTTTCATTAATATTAATTAATTTATAATCAATGACTTTATATTACGTAGGTTAGTATATTCGCATGTTATTACGTATTTGTTAAACCATTTAAGGCTTTTCTTTAATAGTTAAATTTATTGATTTTATATTGTTATGATAGCATTGCTAGCATATATTTAATTATTTATAAGCCATCTACAGCTTCGATCTGATTCACCTGTACCTCACTCCAGGGAATCATGATCATTTCGCTAGTCATTCTCTCCTCCAAGTATATATATATTATATACAGCTTTGAATCGCCTGTACCTCACTCCAGGGATTCAAAGCTTCATCGTTCGTATCCTCATCACAAAGAAGTCTACGTTTACTTCTAGATCATCCAGGTTAGAGTAGATGAAGCAATGTATAGTTTGCCATGGTCCGGCCTATAGTATCTTCCTACCAACCTTCTTCTTCCTGTACCATCTCAGCAGAAAGCTGGCATGTACCATCGTTATAAGAAATTGGAGAATGACCTTATCCTGGCCAAATGTGCCATTTCCTCTCGATGATATTATGCTAGCACCACCATTTCTTACAGTTAGTTTACAGCCTGTTTAGCAAGGTAAATCATAATAATATGCGATAATAAAACATTCTGTTTTTTCTCTATTTGTTGGTATTTAAACTCAACTTCTCGTGAAGCTGCCCTCCCTCTTTACTGAAATAAACTTTTCCCGCAAATATTGAGTTTTCGCTATATCCCATCATTAAATGTTGAAAATATAAAAGAAATAATGTTTTATACTGCCGATCAAAATGTATCCGCATTGTAATTATTATAAATGAAATATCTAAATAAAAACAATAAACTTATGTATTAAAATCTTTTAATTAGCAAAACTCGATTATATTTTTATAAATGTATTTTTATGTATAAAACGGCCACCAAACCACTCTGACAAATCCGTCTCTTGTAACCGCCGCACTAACTTAACATTTGTCAATATCAATATAATCTTAATAATATTCTTTAATGTGTATAATCAAAACAGTTTTATAAGCGTAGAGTCAATTATATATATCTAAACTCATCATCAATTATGTTAAAATAAATAGTTATATTTTAAACTTAATCCAGTTGTTCGAATCTCATTATTGATATTTATATTTATGTATACTCATAACTTAATATCTTGGGTTCACTCAATCTCTCATCATCATCACCAGTTGAGTCTCATGTAAAACATTGTAGCACCGGGCTGGGATGTAATGAATTTATGTGGTATCACCGTAGGTGTTGTTCATAATGTTATAGATTTGGGGAATGGGCAAATATGTTAGATAGAATTCATGATCGCTCCTGACCTGTGTATCTCATGCATGATTGGATTTGGGGTACTTTTGCCTAGATTCTAAATCTTGTTGGATGGACATAAATTTTTGACCGGTACAATATATAAATATATTATAACTGTCAGGGTGTGACTTTCAGTCTTACCGTAACTGTTGTACAGGGCACCACTAGGCCAATCAAACCTGAAAAATTTATATAGTAGGCAGTTACATACAGTCAAGATCCAACTTTGTATTTTATATAATTATATTTACCATTAGCCCATGACCCTAGCTCAAGGGGATGCAGAGATTTATAATAAATACTTCATTCAAGAAAGATTTAAAATTAGAAATAATTTTTTAATATAAAAAAAAAAAATATAAGCCACTGCCAGTAATAACACACAAAAAAACATTTATTAATGCATATATATAAATATTGAAAATTGAAGAATAAATTTATCTTGATTTTAATATTTTAAATGTAAATTATTTGGAGTAATTCCACACAGATGGATATTTATATAATATTTTATTTTAGAATGTTGGGTATAGATAAGCTACATAGATTACTCAGTTAAAACTTTTCAAAATAATCATTCAATTTCAGACTAAAAGTTTGCAACCAGACCAATGCTTCTTACTGATATACAGATGCAATCAATGCAATATGAAGATACTAGTATAAAACCACACAGTCAGGAATGTGCATCTGCTGCATGATATTATTTGAAGGACATGATCCTCATCCAGTACAGGAATGTGCATCTGTCTGGCGAGGGAATCATATAATAAAATATTTAAAAAAGAATTGCTACATATGGGGGAGAGCGGTCTATCTGACAACTTATAGTCCCTATCCATAGAGCTAAAAGAAGTCAATGTCACAAGAAATACATCTGAGTACATTGCAACACAATGACTACATTTTTGGGGCATGCATTCAATTGGGCTTTATGCTAAACATGCTTCACATTACATTGATATAAAAACCCATATATCACTTCACCAGCATCGACCTAACTATGAAACAAATAACCTGAAATTAAAACCCTTTAAAATAAATAAATGATCAAAATATAAGTTAATGATGGAATTGCAGAAGGAAATTTACAATAAACCAATGGCACTCATCATAAGGTGCCACATTGACACCAATAACTTAAAAGATATATGAATAAATACATTTGGATACTTAGCATGAGGTGTCATATTTACCGATATATATATATTTTAATCATATGAAAATAAAAAAAAAAACTAAACGTTAATGAATCTATGCAGCTATCTACACCAAATTTAAATTTAATACATTTAAATAATTTAGTCAATAAATATTAATAAAGAAAATGGAAATGATTTAATTAAATTAGTAAATTCAAATATATAAAATTCAACATTAATAACTGATTTTGAAATCTTAATAAGTCAGATAAAAGTTCGTGTTATAAGTTATGCTTACAAGTTATTAAAAACTTGTTAAATATTGATGAATCTTAATTACTTTTTAAAATTTTATAGTTCATATTTTACAGTAGAGGAGCTCACAGTTCCTTGGGCCAATTTCCATGACAATTTTATTACTCATACTTTCATGGAAGACCAGTCTGTTGCTCATACCATAGTTATCAATTCAGAGGTTGTCTTAACTTGTTCAATCCTAGAACTATTTTATTGTAGGACCCATATGATTTGGGTCTACAATAGTGTCATTCATAATTCAGCAGTCACTTCATTTGAAATGAGTAAGAGGGTAAAAAGTGTATCTTTTCACCCTCCTCAAAAATCAAGCTGGAACTAACTTTGATTGTAAATTTTTTTCTTTTTATCCTAATCCTCTGGATTCACTGAACATGGTTTCCTGTTCCAATGATTTTCATTAAGGTCTGAGCATTGGTTGCTGCTTCTATTGGACATTCTCCTTCAGAGTGGGAAACAAACTTTAATTTTTATCTATATCTTCTATCTGACTTTTTAATTATATAAGAGCCCCAAGGGCTAGTTTGCTTTTTGTTTAATTAATAAAACAATCATTTCCATTTACTGAGATTACATAGGAATCTTAAAATAGAGATTAGCATTTATTTCTATTTTCATTTATGTTACTTTTTAACAAAAATATTTTATCTTTAGATCTTTACTTTTTTTTTTTTTTTATAAAAAAGTAAGTTCAAATACTTTTATTTTTATTTTAAAAAAATACTTTTAAAGTTTTCCATCTGTGTAATGTATATATGTTAAACATAACTTTTTAATTTTGGCTTTTAGTTTTTAATAAATGATTTTATGTAAGATTATTTTCCCTGTTATTTTAAAATTTTAAAATGATGTAATGGCACATAAAGAGTCTTATACTTTATGGTTATGATACTGTATTGTTTAGTATTGAGCTAGTATGGTGAAGAGTAAAAGAATAGGTAAGGTAAAAGAACACAATGGGAAGATTACAATATATATATAAATATATGTTTACAAAGAATCTATACAGAATTTACAAAAAAAAAAAAAAAAGTATTTTCACATAAATTATATATATTATAACTATAAAAAGAGAACTAGTGACAAAATTATAACAAGGAAAAATGAAATTATAACGGAATGAGACAAAAGGACATAGCCATAATTATAACCTCATGAATTTTAAAGTTAGGCCCTAAATAAATATTAGGCTAAGCTCAGGGTTCTCCATTAATGATCTATGCTGATAATAAAAAGAGATGTTAAGAGTATTAATGACAATGAAAATAATTATTAAACATTATAAATACTTTAATTATAATTAAAAAATGAATTTTAAGAGGAGAAAACCTCAACTCACTCTTACAAACTACAAAAGCTTTTATTATTTACAGCATGCACCACAAAGTAGTTAAGTTATAATATAATCTCTTTCTCATAATAAATTTTTTTATTATCCCCCCCTCCTTATATAATCATATACCTCATAGCCACTATTCCAATATTTTAATGTCATGATCAGATCCACAGTTAAAGATTTAGATAAAAATAATCATGATCTTTAAATCTTGTCTATTTGTGCCACTTTTTTATTCACAGTGGTTGTTTTTACATAAAATATAGTTTCTTTTTATTATTAAATTGTGATATTAAGATCTCAGGGTTCAGTATAAATATTCTTAATATTAAATTTTTCAGTCTTTATTTACTTACATTGTTAATCAAATGAATGGTATCCTAGTGAAAGGTATAAGGAGATATACACTTATTCCAAAGGTAATGTCTACCTCCTATATAATAATAATAATAATAATAATAATAATAATAATAATAATAATAATAATAATAATAATAATAATAATAATAATAATAATAATAATAATAATAATAATAATAATAATAATAATAATAATAATAATAATAATAATAATAATAATAATAATAATAATAATAATAATAATAATAATAATAATAATAATAATAATAATAATAATAATAATAATAATAATAATAATAATAATAATAATAATAATAATAATAATAATAATAATAATAATAATAATAATAATAATAATAATAATAATAATAATAATAATAATAATAATAATAATAATAATAATAATAATAATAATAATAATAATAATAGAGAGAGTGCGCATGCGCCAGCTGGTTTGGTGATCGTAGATATCGGTAGGATATATTATATATTTCTAGTAATAATAAAACTAAAAATTTTTTTATTTAAAATAAACCGTATTGACTCTAAGCAACCCAATATTCAGTATATATAGTTTTTTAAACTTAAGAAAACTCCTCCGACGAGGAATTTGTGTGCAAGCGGTTTTTTTTTTTACTTCAATATGGCGATCTCTTTGAACGCAGCAAGCATTTCTTATGCTGACGCAATCAAAGCATCCACTAAAAAAGGAGATTTTCCTCAGAACGTGGAAAAAAATCAAGCTCCAGTTTCAAGATTTCGTCGTTCAACAATGAATGATCTAATGAAACTAGATGTGATTTCAGAATCTGATCCATTACCAGTTAACGTAATAGAAGAAGAGATCTGGACTAATGAAAGTCTATTAAAAATTTCTGAACGCTTTAATACGACCATCCCACGTGACCTGTTTATGTCGTTTAAACGTTTCTTTACTGACCGGTCTGTTATCCTTGCAATTACAGATATAAATTGTTCGCTGTATAGATTTCCTAAGGATTTGCTATACGAAGAATTAAGCACAAATAATTTATGGGATTCTATATTGCGCATTGCAGATCATCCAAATCCTCGCTATCTTGCTATTGAATTCTATAGCGAAGAACAAAAAAACAAATTTGATAAAACAATTAAAACGTTAGGGAAATATGCTTTAGTAAAAGTTAACCAATATAGAGAAAATTTTATTACCGGCACAATCAAAAATACGTACTTTAACTATACAATAAATGACCTCAATAAATTAATGCAACCGTTCGGAGTTGTTGTTGCCTTTCAACCTATATATTTAAAAGGAACTCCGATACCGATCTATGGAAACAGTTATCATTTTAAAGTTAAATTAAATCAAAACGTAAATCCAAATGATATTCCCACTCTTATAACCGATCACGAAGCGACGCTACTCTTAATAATTCATGGACTTAAACCGCAATGTTTTCACTGCAAACAACGAGGGCATATTATAAATGCATGCCCAAAACTTAAATGTAAACACTGTGATATGAGAGCAACCTCAAGTCATCAATGTGGAAATGCGCCAGTAAATAACACAGATTTCACTCCTCAACCGATAAGTGAATCAACTACAATTTGCTATCAAAATAATCCAATTAATGACGATGTAACAGACGATCTATACATCACCAGAGAGCAATCAGTAAATGACGAAAGTGAATCAATTTTACCCGAAAATCAATCACGGAATGACGAGGATAAACCAGTGTTACAAGAAAATAGCCCATCTCAACAAGAATTATTAAAAAGTGATTGCCAAAATCACAAACAATCAAAAACACCCCTTAACAAAACTTCGCAAGATATTATAGACTATCTAGTGCCTTGCTTGCCACCTACAGACCCGAAAATAAATGACACTGCCAACCGAAAACCAGGCAGACCGCGAAGCAAACGTAGAAAAAATGCAGCAGTGCCTATTGATCTTAGTGAAGATGATATGCCCCAGACATTAGATCATAAAAAAAAATAAGAAAAGCAAATATGAGTTCAACGGATACCGAGTTTGAATACACTTCAGATGAAGACCTTAGCACCAATAAAAAAGCAAATGTGCAAAAATTATCACAGGAGGGAGGAAGTAGAACCTCCAGACATAAAAATTCTTTGTCATAATTTGTGCAAGTTATCTAAACTATATAAAATTATAATCTAATTACTACATCAGGTGTGTTCTGTTTTTATTGAGTGAAACTATAATGAATATAAAAATAGCGTCATTAAACATCCGTGGATTAAACTCACCGGGAAAAAACTATCAATTAATAAAATGGCTTGAAATTATACAACCTCATTTGCTAGGGTTACTTGAAACAAAAATTTATAATAAATCTCAGATTAATCCATCTAACTATCTTAATAATCAAGGATACTCAGCATTCTCCCAAGCATCATTTTCACCCTCAGCAGGAACAGGAGTAGTAGTAATGAAAACCTGCCCCTTCTATTCATTCAAAATAATATATATAGATGCACACATATTAATTATAACACTATATGATAAAACAGTTACATTGAATGTAGCATTTGTTTATTTACCTCCAAATCACACAGTAATTAATAAAGTCATTCAAATTATAAATTCCAAAATAGCATCCTCATCACATCCATTAATTTTACTTGGTGATTTCAACATGTCATACAATGAGTTTGTCACAAAATGGTTGCACTTACTAGCCATACCACTCATGAGTGGAGAAGGCTATCTCCCACAGAATTCAGTAACATTTAATAATGGCAGGTTTTCATCATTAATTGACCTGGTCTTCTACTCACCAGTGTTACATCACATGATCAGCCTAACAATAAAAAACTCATCATTATCAGACCATTCTGCAATTATTGTTTCACTAAAGAATGATTTTATATACAGATCAATAACATCTATTGGAAACACAATTAGAGTGCTTCTTCCATGTCGAACCCCAGAATATTTATTCTCAGAAATATATATATATCTCTTCAAACTTCGAGACATTGAAATGGATCCAGTGCAAACATGGATTGCCTTTGTTAACATTATTTCATATACAATTGATGTCATAACAAGGGCTACCCCAGCCCCTTCAAGGCTTCTAGCTCTTGTAGATGAAACACACAAAAGAATCACAAACAGTACTACAAATAAACAAGGCTGTTCAAATGTGATTGCCCTGAAGAAACTTTATAAATCAGTCTCTGAAGAACTTAAAGAATACCTGGCAATTAAAAAAAGAAAACTCTTTTTGACACAGACACACACATGGTCCAGACACTATATTCGCTGGGCACTGGGACAAAAGCCATCAACTCGCATACCGACAGCAATTAAAATACAAGAAGATATAATTTCTGGTTACAACATGTTGCTACCCCTCTACACACATTTCAAATCCAAACTTCAAGAGAAGAAAAAATTCAGCCCTGCGCCATTTTTTCTCGGTGAGCCAGAAGAAAATATAGTATTTACTCCCAAAGACTTTATTCAAAAATTAGCATCAACCCCAAACTCCAGTCACCCAGGAATGCATGGTATACCTTGCTTTGTATTCAAGCATTTAGAAAATTTTACTGCTCAGTATCTGTGTAATCTAGCAAACTTTCTAACAAAAAAGATCCATCATATACATGGATTATACCCTATTTTACTAGTACCATTTATCAAAACACATGAAAAAATAACCACACTAAACAATCTAAGGCCCATATCAATGAGCCCTCTGGGTATCAAACTGCTGGAGTCAATCATTAAAGACAAAATAGAACCCTATATTATACCTATACTATCTAAAATGCAGTTTGCTAAGAAAGGCTCATCTACAATGCAAGCAGCCTTTCTATTCAAAACAGTTATTGATTCTGTCAGAAATAATAAAAAATATAGTCCAGTTGTAATCCAACTGGATATAAAATCAGCATTTGATATGATTCCAATTGAACTCCTTGTTGAAGCATTAGCAGACACAACAATACCAAGATCCTTAATATATTTAATCACCAATCTTCTATTAAGTCGAGAAATACATATTACACTTAATGGTAAGAATTCCCCCTCTTTTGTACCTTACTGTTCAATTCCACAAGGTTCACCACTAAGTGCTCTTTTTTTTACTTTCTATATCAATCCCTTACTGAATATGATAGAAAAAGAATTATCAGGCATATACATACCTGGTCTAAAAGCAAACATCTCCTGTATTGCCTACATGGATGATGTCTCGATTTTTTTAACTTCTAAAAAACAGATCCCAACTCTATTGAAAATTCTTAATTCATACACTAATAAATACAAGCTGGAGTTTAACATGGATAAATCTTCTGCATGGTCAATATATACAGGACAATTTCACACACAACATTTTAAAGGAAAACCCAGCTCTTTTGTGGGATTCCCCTTCTATTTGAGCAATCTAGAAATGCGTCGACAAATACAAGACAAAATTAAAAATAAAATAGAAAATATAATTGATTCACTATCAAAATCTTACCTTTCACTGTATTCAAAAGTATCCCTGTTTAATCTATTAATTATGACTCGAATCACATACTATTCTCCAATAATACTATACACTAAATCTTTTACTAGTAAAATAAACTCGTTATGTAGAAAGTTGCTGTGGGGAAAAAAGATTGTTTCGGTTTCACTAAAACGTATTCAAGCTCCTCTAATACAAAATGGTTTAGGACTACATTCAATACATATTTTTAACATTCAAAAGACA
Source organism: Epiperipatus broadwayi (assembly GCA_028023455.1). Lineage (NCBI taxonomy): Eukaryota > Metazoa > Onychophora > Udeonychophora > Euonychophora > Peripatidae > Epiperipatus > Epiperipatus broadwayi. Next base: position 2,824,340 of record JAQFVV010000035.1, read on the forward strand.
TTAAATCTCATTTCTGCATGTGCTTATTTATTTCCATACATGAAAGTGTTCTTCAAGATTACCCCAACAGATAAACCACCACCAACCAATGGATATTGGAAAACCTTGCTTACACTAATTCTTAACATTCCAAACATTATTTTTTCACCACCGCAAGATAAATTTAAATATTGGGATGTATACCAGATAATTTGCTCTCCCCTAAATGATAAAAAACCAATTTTAAACATTAATAATAGACAACTAACCCGAAAATTTAAATTCTGGTCATTAGAACCCAAATATTATGATTTTCTACTCAAATTAAATCTTGAAGCATTGCCAACATTACACTTTTGTAGATATAGAAGGCATTACATAAATACAGAAGACATATGCTGGTTGTGTCATAGAGAAACTGAGACACAAGAACATTTTCTTTTTACCTGCCCTGTATTTGATAATATTCGTTCATCCATACCATCATTGTACAAACAAAGAAATTGTGACATTCAAACCCTTTTACAATCATTTATTAAGGGTAGCTACCCACATATTCGAGCAAGTACTTTTATATTGTTTTCACTATGGTGTACAAGATGCTCCTTCATGTACAACAATAATCCAAGAAGACATCCAAACACATTCTGGAACAAAATGGAACAGCTCCGCTTAAGGGATGAAAAAATTGTATCCCAAAAGATGTACACAGCCACTTGGTCAATATTACAACAGCGCTCAAAATTATAGAGAAAAAAAAAAGACTAATAAAAAACAGAACTAAGAGCTTTACAAGTGCACAAAACTAATTGGATGTATATATTTTAAAGAAAATAATGTAAACTCAAATTTGTAAACCACATGCATATCCTTTGTCTTTGTTAACCCCCCCCCAATTACAATTTTCAACTTATTTATACTGACTTCAATTCATCTGCATGTGGTAAAATAGTTATAAATGTAACCTTTTCTTGTTATATTCAATAAAGTCCTTTTGAAAGATAATAATAATAATAATAATAATAATAATAATAATAATAATAATAATAATAATAATAATAATAATAATAATAATAATAATAATAATAATAATAATAATAATAATAATAATAATAATAATAATAATAATAATAATAATAATAATAATAATAATAATAATAATAATAATAATAATAATAATAATAATAATAATAATAATAATAATAATAATAATAATAATAATAATAATAATAATAATAATAATAATAATAATAATAATAATAATAATAATAATAATAATAATAATAATAATAATAATAATAATAATAATAATAATAATAATAATAATAATAATAATAATAATAATAATAACAATAGTAATAATACTGATAATGATATTGATGAACTTTAATAGAAAAATATTTTAATTAAAATAAAATATATAAAAACTCATAATTTTGAATAATATAACAATCTCCTAGAATAACCTTGAAATACATGAATGGAAAAGGGATTTTATAGCCACTCAGAATATTACATTAACAACATAAACCATTATTCCTTAAATGAAGCAGATAATATTCTATTAAAAGAACAGTCTTCTTTTAAATAATTTCTGTTAAATTAGAGTGATCAATAAAGTTTTAAGAAATACATAAATATTTTATTCCTTAGATGCATTCTCAGCATCTGTCAATCATTATAACTAAGTGCTTTATTATCTCTAATTTATGTGAATATACCTTGAATAATCAAAATAAAATATAATTGCATTATGAGTCATACAATGTTTAGATTTCTGCATAAATGATTTGTGAATAAGATATCAGTGAGAGTTTAAACAAGATTTAACAATAAAATATAACATTTATTTGCAATAAACAATTTAACAACAATAACATTATAGGAAATCTACAAAATTTAAGAGTGCTGTTTTTAAAATAACACAATGCATTTTGCCTTAATGTAGAAGTACCCTTTCCAAAACTTATAGCATAAATTTACATAAAAGTAATAGTAATTAATTTATTGAGTGCATAAAGAGCATATGTAAATAGTTTAAACAGGCTTTAGCCTGTACTCAATGCACTTTAAAATTCACAATAATCAAGTATATTTTGCTGATAGAGGGAACTTTTCAAACTATGATACAAGATAAAATAAAACTTCTAAGAAGGAAGGGGGAGAAATATATAATAGAATTAAAGAAAAGTTAAAACTTTTTTTTCTCTCCCTTTGTAAAAAAAACTTTTATAATCTATAAAATAAGCCAATGTGAAATCAAACTAAAATTTAGTCTCTTAAAAATAAAATGTTTGTAAAACTTTGAAAAATGTAATTAATTAGTTTATAAGATTACTGATTAAATTGTATTAATTAAAAAAATCTAAGCTATTTTATCAAGATCATTTAGATGAATCTGAATCGATTAGGATTAAGGCAAATGTAAAAGTCAATTAATTAAGGAAATGTGAAATTAATTAAAAGACAGATTTCAAGTTAAGATCAAAATTAAAATGATGATAAATTAAAACAATAGGAGAGAAAAAAGTATATAAAGTTGCTCTCTTTATTGTTATACAGTCTGGTTTGTGATATACAGTCTGGTTTGCATTTTGTGATCAAATTATTCCAGTTGTCAGTTTGTTCATTAGTCAGGTTCATGTTATTTCTATGCAGTCAGGGCTGCAATTTGTTAGATCATTCATCAGTTTGGACAGAATGCAGAATACAAACAACCAAGATCTAGGTATTTGGAAACTATAAATGCAGTAGTAAGCCAGTTCAGTCAACATCTGTGCAAAAGCTGCAGATCTTGCAACATGCATTGCTAGACAACTTTAGGATATTCATTGAGCTTCAGGTGCCCAAAACCCTCAACAAAAAGAAAAACAACTGACTCACCTGAGCCAACACCCACAACAATGCCTAGATTGTAAGTAAACACTGCCACAACTTTCTCCCATTGTCAACACAAAGAATGGAAAACAAACCCTGGAATCATTGTTGGAGACCACAAGTCAAATGGTTGCAAACTGACAATCATGAAAACCTAGATAAAGATATTTTAAAATATATTATGATCACAGTCTAGACTCTTTTTATTAAATGAATGAACTTTAATTAACAGATTATTATAACTAGAGCCTAAAGTCATTTATATTTTTTCTTATGTAAAATTTTTTGTGTTATTTTATATTTTATTAAATATGTGTGTGTGTAAATAATTTAATATTAATGTTTGCCTTAATTGATATTTTGTCTATTCACTGCATCACCAGCAAATTAATGTAGAGCTATTTTATGTGTTAAATAAATATGCTGGTCCCTGAGACAGAATGTGAGCTTGTCATGGGATATTTTAAGCCTAGTTGTGGGCCTGTCATTCAGGCATGATAATTATAAATTATGATTAGCTGGTGCCTGAGGTTTACCTCTAAACAAACAAAATGCTTTGGATGGCAGGGGTTTGAATCTAGAAGTCGAGATGGGCCACGGTCTGGAAATGTGATTGTGTTATGCTTTGCATAGCTCAGTCTGACCATGGGTATCATTGCTGGCTCTGCTATCAATGGTATTCCCCCCTCTGCTTGAGGAACTGGTCTATTCACATAAAATAAGGTTTAAAACCAATTAAACAACTTCTATTAAATGGACCCGGTTCACTATTTATATTTAAAATTTATTATATATATATATATTAATCAGTCTACTTAATAATGAAGCAGAGATTAAAGTTGTCTAAGCCCTCTTATGATTCCACTCTCATATAATGTGGCAATGTTTATTATCAGTTGTATAACAATTTTACAGAAGCAGTAAGTATTGTATTGCAAATATAATTAATAAAGCATTATAGAATATATATAATTTAGAAATTCCTAATTTTGTATGCACTCTCTTTCTTATCTATTACAAGACAAAATAACAATTAATATTAAAAAGTTCCAGTATGAATTTTTCACTGGGCATGTATTTAGTAGGTGTTTGATCATGAATAAATTCAAGCTCTAAATTCAAACAGGTCATAATTTGAAATATATCAATATTGAACTAACAACATGGGTGTGGAAATGAAAGTGATTAGAGCCAATAGATAAACTGATGAATAAAATCTGTCCATAAAATATATGTATAATAAGAGAGGGTAATATGAAAATATATATACTAGCAGAAAAATATAATATAATGGATTTTGAGACAAAGGGTATGTATAAAAAGTTAAAAAATTTTGGTTATATATATTTCATAGTACTTTGTTAATTATTATATTGCAGTATGATAATTAGTATGCCATAAAGAGTTATAAGAATGATAACAATTGTCCACAGAAGAACAGTATAATGAGTCATGGGTAGATGACTTCAACCTCTGCTTGTTTTTTTTTACAGTGCAACCATTAATTATTGCATTGGTGGTCGAGAGGTCAGCATGACTGCCTTGCACTTGCAGGCAGTTGTCTGGGTTGTGGGTTCACGTCCCGGCCGATGCCATGACACTTAAAAAAAAAAACCCATTAATTATTATGTATATATTTACATTCTTATCATTTCCATTTTATCATAGGAAAACTTTAATCATGTAAATAATAAAGACATCAGAAAAAAATCATGAACACCAAAGTGCACTTCATGTTAAACCATTACTTTCAATTTATTCCAGATCATGATCTTGCATTAATCTTATTTAGTATTTGTCAATATTAAATTATTATAATTTAATCTAAAGATGCCAATTTTTTTACATTAACATCTATGATATCTGTCTCCCAATCAAGATGACAAATTATTATTAAAATATTTTTTGTGAATACAAAAAAAAATAGCATCTTTAGATTAAATTAAAATATGCTTATGCATGTAATATAAGTTGTCTGCCCAAGAAAATCTAAGCATTGCTAAGCATTAAAATATTCTAACCAAAATAATCATTATAGTGATAAATTATCCATAACAATATATATATATATATATATGTTGAGACCATTGTGTGTCTCATAGCATACAACAACATAGTTGTGTGTGCATATATATATATATATTGTATGTATATGACTCATTTCAAACACACAGATATATTATTTAAT